>BLKR01000392.1:0-548729 GCA_011170035.1 Teleogryllus occipitalis | reverse complement strand
TATATATATATATATATACTCCACTTTAAAAATAATTTTAAAATGATATCCCATGCTGCAACGTTATTAATACTATAAAACACATTTGTTAACAACAAAATTCTTGTCATGGTAACCGTAAACTAGTTGCAAATTCTTAAGCGAGCGAATAAAAAAATGCATTTGCGATAATATTTACAAAAATTTGACAAAATATTTAGAAAAAACTTTGCATTTGGCGTGATGGTTTATTTTTCGTTTTTGCGCAATACTTTTATCCTGTGTGATTAAAAAACACATTTTTCCAGCTTTTTTCTATTCGTAGGGCTCCAAATAGTTTGGTTGAAACCAAGCTTTCGGAATATCAGAGAGAATTGAACTCTTTTCCATTGTGGAGAATTTCGCGGAAAAATTTTCCATTGTTTTTGAGAAAATGTGGTTAAAACATTTTCGAAAATTTGCCATTTTTAGTTTCAAAACACTTATGGATTTTTCAAAAACCATCATTAGGGATACTTTGAAACTTATGCGTTAATAAATGCATAATAGAATGAAATACATATATAATATAAATTTTAACAACGTGACATATTAAAAAAGTAAAATTTTTGAAACATCAAAATACAGCAAAATGGCGTTTTAGCATGTCTCAGTCAGTACATCTCATTTAGCATTACTCGTACAAAAAGTTTAAAGAAAAAAATTGGAGACATTTTGAAATCTTATTTTAATCATTTTTTTATGTTGCCAATATTGCAATTGAAATTGTAAGACACTATTAAAATGTTCGAAAAGTGTATATGACCTAAATGAAAGAACTAGAACAAATTTCATTTGAAGGAAAAATCTTATTTTCAATTTTGTGGTTATAGGAAGACGCCGAAAAAATGTCAAACTTTAGTAATTTTCGAAGATTCTGAGTCAACAGTGAAAATCGGGACTACACCATCTTAATGTGTATTTCACTCTATTCTTACAAGAAATTTAAAGAAAAAAGTTGGAGCCATTTTGAGAAAATTTTGAAATTGTCGTAGGGACTTTATGTAAAGTACCCCCTCAATATTGATTAATATTTTTCAAAATTGCAGAGCTTTGAGTGGAGCCAGATCAACCGGGGAATATACAATTTGGAAAAAAATCCTACCAATGGTTTAGGCGCTATGCTGTTCACAGATACAAGACGGACGGAGGGAAGGATGGAGGAAAAACAAAACAGAAAAACACCATTTTTTCGATATCAAGGACTCACTATTCGTGAAATCTGACTAAATAACGTTTTAGAGTACATATTAGAACAGGATTTATTCACTTTTTCTGTGTCAGGGTCTCACAATACGAGATTTCCGTAAAAAAAACCGGCGTTTTTTTTGCTACAGGATTACATAACTATAGTACGTATTACATAAATATACTACGTCTCTATATTATATGTATTATGCCGTGTATACCTACGTATATGAAAAAATAAAAATTAAGATTTTGCAATTTTCAAATCTCTAGAGGTTTTATTAAAATATCTTCCATACCGTATTATAAGCGAACACCACTCCATTCCATACAATTTAAAGGAAACATTGGAGCTATTTTTGGAAAACCATTTGTTAGAACGTATTTTACTTTTCCTCCCTATACTATAGTATGCTATGCAAAAACTAATCATATTACTTTTACCGGCGCAGATATTAATTAATGTCACTGCAGTGCTTCTAACCGGGATGTCCTCGGGTTCGCGTTCCGACGGTGGCAGTATTTTCGACACTAGGTCGAATTAAGCCGCTATCTGGAGGAGAATTCTAGCGTCCGCTGCTCTGATCAGTAGTTTTCCGTGGTTTCTCCGATCAACACTGACGAATACTGGAGCGGTACCCCAACAAATGGGCCACCAACCGCGCGCGATCTTTCTTACCTCTTCCTTCACCTGTCCTGGCCCCTTACTTATTACTACTTACTTATTACCCCTATACGAATACATATGCCGGAAGACCAGTCGAAGCTTCGAGCTTGCCCCCAATTGATTGATTGATTGATTTATTCATGTTTCCGGGCGCGTCAACTGCTCTGGTAATTAGTCCCGTTAGTGTAGTACATGTTTTTTTCTCGGAAGATGGCGGTGATCTTCCCCCGCTGGATGGCGAGATCCGGCGCCGACCTACCGTCGGCTAGTGAGGTTTCCCCCTAACCAGCACTCTCCCACCAGAGGGGCACCGCCCCAGCCGGAACAAGCTCTAAGCTCCCGACCGGTCTCCCGGGATATGTGGTAGTGAAGTGCATGTTAGTGTAAGTGTGTGTGTAAGGGGAGAGGATAGGACAAGGAATGGGAAGAACAGATCGCGCGCGGTCCGTGGCCCGTTTGATAGGGTACTGCTCCGGCATTCGCCTGGTGTTGATCGGAGAAACCACGGAAAACTACCGATCAGAACAGCCGGCCGGTAGAATTCTCCTCCGAAAAGCGACCGAATTGCCCCCAATCAGGGCGGTGCCCTTCTGGTGCGAGATACCTGGTTGGGGGAAAACTCCGCAAGGAGTTGGTCGTCTACCGATATCGCCTTTCAGCGGGGCAAGATCGCAGCTATCTCCCGCGATAAAAACATACACTACACTTACGGGACTAATGACCTTAGCAGTTGCAGAACGCGTAACCTAATCAATCAAATTGTACGGCTTTAATGTTGAAGAACAGATTTCATTGGAAAGAAATATCTTCAATTTATAGTTTTAGGAAGGGTCCGAAAACTTTTTAACTTTCGCAAATGTCGAAAGAAAAAAGTCTTTTCTTTAGCAAATGTGGTCAGCCACATTTTAAAAGCGTACTTTTTTCCATTTGTGATAATTTTTTTATTAAAACTAGAGATGTTACAGAATGGTACAGACTTTTTCGTACTAGTTCGTATTAGTTCTAATTTGTTTGGTTTGGGCTAGTTTTATGGTTTTGCCCTATCCTTCCCAGCTACCATCTATCGCCACCCAAACTATATTTTTCCACATTTTCTCATTTTTTTGGTCCCTAATGGTATAACTGATACACAACTTCAAGCATATTATAGAAGAGTAAAACCTCGTCCTAACCGACCTGGATGGCCGAGGTGGCAAAGAGCGAGTACCGACTCAGCGCTTCGGTCCGAAGGGTCGCGGGTTCGAGTCCCGCCTTGGGCATGGCTGTTTGTCCCTTGACTTTGTGCGTGTTACCGCAGAGGGCCTCGCGTTCTGCTGACCCCAGATCAGAGGAGCCCGCAAGTGTTTGTCTAGTGTATGGTCGATTATGCGTCCCTTCGGGACGTAAAGGGCAACCGGCTGTCGGCCGGATAAAAGCCCTAGGAAAAAAAAAACATCGAAATTTGAAGATCTTTTTCACAGAAAACTTGAATTATTCGGAGAAACTTCATTTGAAATCATCCGAGACAATTTAACTCAAATGCAATAATGTATAGGTAGGACAATTCCGCGATAGAAAAACTTCTGGTGTTCCGGTGTAAATAATAACCAACACTGTACGGCAATCCAATCCCTGAGTCACACTGCTCTAGGATATAAATACTCGCGAGAGAAGACAATGAGATTATGATCCGGAAATACACCGGCCGGAAGCTCGTACGAGGAACTAGGCAGGCTTCTTCGCATCCGCCTCCGGTCAACACGTCGGACAGTTTAAACGAATTAAACGCGCTCAGCTATGTATAGCACGGAGACACGTGGGGAAAGATGTAACCGAACACGGAAGCTCAATAGTGGACATGGGAAATATAAACGTAACGAAAGGAGAGAAAATGCAGTTCTTATAGATGGCCACAAATTCATGATGTGTAACTCAAGTTATTATTTTCCAAATTTATACGAATATTTTTGAAGTTAAAGTAATAACTTAGTCTTAAATTTTGAAAGAATAGAGACATTTCTTCAACACTAACATAAGAACTTATACATGAGGCGTCAAGAAGGTACATTACATTAACACAAAAATGTATTTCCAGGAATTCTCTGAATATTCGAAACCAAGTAAAAATGCAATTGTGAGATTGGTCACGGAGCAGAAAAGGTGCTAACAAACAGAATAGATAACTTTACAAACTACACGAAAAGTACTCGACAAACTATAAGACACTTGCTATAAACTCTTTTCAGTTCATAAGTCATATTTTACAAATTTTAACAAATTATTTATTAAACAAAAATGGTTTTCATTATTTCATCATTTCATTCTTAGTTTTCATTATTTAAAAAAAATATTTTTCCCTAAAGAAATTTTAAAAAATAATTAATAAAAATAAAATAATGGCCATTTCACTAACATAAACTATCGTCCTTTTGTGTAGTGTATTATAATAGGCGAGGTGCTCACATATCTTCCTCTTAGCTGTTTCTTTTATCATGGAGCAACGAAGCAACACAAAAATCGTTAAAAAATCATTAGCCTAATCCATTTGGCTAATGTAGATGTCCGACAATCCAGTTATCGGTATCTGTTTCTAAAATGAAACTTGTGATACCACAAAATGGCGTATACTTCCTTGTATAAGTTAGTTTCCTATTCTCTTGAATCGGGGCTAGCGTTTCAGTTTTGTCCCACCCTTTTTCCTTCCCGACGCCTAAAAAACGTACCAGGATCTCTTGCGGTACCTATCTCTCTCCTGAATACATTTTGAATACATGTTGTTAGTACAAGACATTCAGTTCTTTGTTGAGGTCAAATTTATTTTGACGAAACCACGAGGAAAAGAAGCAAGGAAACAAATATGAATGATAGTTCCGAACGCTAAGAAATTAATATGTTCGATGAACTGGTCCTTTTCATCCCTCTTGTACATTAATTTTTTAATCAATCAGCAGCCAGATGAACTTACACCCGTGAGTTAATTCACTTAGATTTTAATATTTGCAATTACAATCTTCCCAAATATTATGGTACATGGATCTCCTTCATTAGTTCATATTTTCGAAAGGATTTCACTTGAACAAGGGACTGCAAAAGTCTCTGCCGCATACTCTGCAGAAGAGCAATCTAAGAATTCTGAATTCAAATAAGTAATATTAGAAAATTCGACTTAAATATAGGGTTTGAAACATTGGTTCGAATGAAACAACTTCCGAAACTAACAAAATGTTCTTCGAATTATCAAAAGTCAAAATAAGAAAGTGTTTTATTCTCCATTTTCTTTTTCTCTTGTTATATGGATAAGGCTCGCAATCTTCGAAAACTTGTGGTTTATATTAGGCCAAGCTGAAGTACTACCCAGCGTTGCCCGGGCAATTTTCATCACTATTATCTATTAGGAAAAGTAATTCTACGTTTTATACATCCTCGCCCTCTCCTGCCCTGTCCCGAATGTCCATGTCCATGATGCACTTGTTCAGCCCGTCCCGTCCCGTTCCTGTAGGTCCATCCGGTCCCTCTCCTCCCCACTTCTTTGCTCTACGTCGCCTCACCTCACCCCACCTCACCTCACCTTACCTCACCTCACCACACGTTTCCTGCTGACAGTCACTATGACAGTTGGCATGCGGTGCCCCCCTGCGCCAATGAATTCTCTGGGCAGCATTTAGAACTGTTTGAAACTTCTCTTTCTTATGTACCGTACAGCGCAGAAACTTGTGGAACTGACGAGGCTCCTGGTAGCAAAAGTAGTGTTATTTTTTCGCATCTGTTGTAAAGACGTACAAAATCTCAATAACTTTTCATGGAACGTTTCTTATACTCTTCGAATTATTAGGTATACCGCCGGTACACGCGGCGTATCGGAGAATTCGCTACTGTTACAAGTGTATTTTACTCTATTCTTACAAGAAATTTATAGAAAACATTTGGAGCAATTTTCGAGAAAATTTTGAAAATATCTTGGGGGCTCCAGGTAAACTACCTTCAAATTTTAAAGAAGTTTTTCAAAATCGAAAGCTTCGAGCCAGATCGACCGGTTACTATCCATTTTGGAAAACATCGTACGTATGGTTTAGGCGCTAGTGGTGTTCACAGACGGACAGAGACAGAGAGACAGACGTTTTGAAAAAATACCCTTTCTCGGATCAGGGGACCTCCAAAACGTGTATTTCCGTTGAAATCTCGAAATCGATTTTCCCCAACATTACATACCTTTCTCTTTACTACGAATATACTCCGTGTATACGTATATATACACACACACACTCCGTATACTCGTATACATACATTTACGAGAAAGTCACTAGAAAGTAAAAATAAAATTTATTTGTTCTCGAAGTACTAGTTTATGAAGAAGAACGTTTGAGCATTAGGAGCCTTTTGGGTGTAAAAATAAATCTGCTACAAAGGAAAAGCATCACCAATTACTCATTAATTTCCTTCGTAGTTAACTCACTGTTTAATATTTGTCGAATATGTCGCCGCAACCTTTAGTTACCATCTTGAGCAAATTTCGAGTCTTTCCCTGTGCTACCCTTTAATGTGTTCGCGAGGTCACACAAAAACCTTCCCACGTCTTTCGAGGAAGCTGCGGAGGGGATGAGGCTGGATGTGACGCACGCGGTCCAGTCGGCAGAGACCAGAGACGGGAGTCATGACGCACCCCCAGGCATCACATAACAAGGTCATCTGGACAATGCTGGGCCGACTACATAGGCAGACCTGCCACAGACTGCGTCCTTTGACGGAATCCCGACGTCGTTTGCTATGCGACTCGTTTGCTATGGAACTCACTCAGCAATTAGAACAAATTGAACAGTTCTTAGGCAAAGCGAACCAACGTCATACAAAGCCAACTAGTAAGATAGGTACAGAAAAAACGTTGGGAAGTAAAAATACGTTTTACGGGGAGGGACTAGTAGCGCTACAATACAGTTCAGACAGTCATATTAAATTATATTATTGTAACTGACACGAAAAATTGTAATAATTATATTTCAGTTTGCATTCTATGAATATTTCAGCAATCTCTACAAAAACTCCCTATCCCAGCTTGGTAACTCAGCACCTTATGTTACTTTCCTAACACCGAAGACCCAATTTATACGGGAATATGACATTATTTGCTTATATTTATTGCTATATTATTTGCTTGCATTTATAGACAACAATAGCTTTCATAACTGCTGAATCTAAGGAACTGAATAACGTTCAACAGAATTTGATGCCACAACGCTTTAAAGTGTACTGAGATTTAGATATCAAATCTAGCACAAATTACTATTTTCCTTAAAATTCATAAACGATATACAAAATAATATAAGAGAACATTTAAAATAATATAAATATATAATATAAATCTACGACATAATGAAGAAAATAATTTAAGACAACCTCAGGTTTTGGGTCAATGATCCCCATCTCGATCATGTTTTTCTTTCAGTTTCCCTGATTCCTTGAGCAAATGCTGAGATGGCCCCTTGTTTTGCTTCTGGACATAAATGTAACTTATTTATCTGTGCACGTCTTCTAAAAGTTCAGTGGGGAATATAGTTCTTCAAATTAGTGTTCATGTCGTGGCAAAAGTATATTCCTTCACGAAGACATAATGAAGGAAAATGACTCAAATATATAGCTGATTTGCCTTTGAAAATAGATATTACATGGAAGTGAATATTTTGTTAATAATTCTTGCCTCCCCCCAAAAAAACGATCAGTTCTTTGTGTTTTCAGAATTCAACTTTTATATGGTTTAGGGTAGGAATCCCAGAATTAAGGAAACGTGCACAGAATACATTTCTCCCCATAGCACGTCACACATACTTTTTAATTGTTTTTACCGCAAAATAGATAAATTTAAAAATTAGATAACATTTTAAGTAACACTTTTCATTTCTGTAATATTGATATTTTATTTATTTTATTTCAGCAAAAAAACATTACGTTTTTTCACGTTTTCTTATTGTTTCGATCCCCTATTAGTTTAGACAAAATTATTTTGGTATTTCAGAAAAGAACAACTTCATTCTTAATATGAAACATTTTGGTGAAAACGAAAACTTTCAGGATTTCGAGAATCTTCATATGAGATAAGTTATTCAGATTCAGGGTTTCTATGTGCAATTGTTAATTAAATATGTTGAAAATAATGTCAGAGTTGCTTAGTAAGTGCTAACATTTGGCATACTTTTGGTTAGAAGATGCTAACATCTGCCATACTTTTGTGCAGTGTTTCAAGAGGTCTAGGGAAGTTGTGGCTGCAATATTCATAGTAGTACATAAATTGGAATATAATTATTTAGTTTTATATAACCATTACAATTATTATCAGTGTTCGTGCCATGAAGTACGCTAATTATACATGCATGAAGTGTCAACCCTTATAACGCTTTCGCTAGCTAAGCGGAACTCCGCCAGCAGCGCATTCTTGCTCGTGGACGCCCCTTTGCGAATTCCGCACGGTGCCGTGTGTCAGCATTGTATGCAACCCGTCGCACAGCGATGCATTCGCCAAAGGTTTGTAATGCTACGTCCTATGGCGCCTGCGACGTACGCAAACCCACAGCAATTCTCGCGCGACTCGAGCGATTTTCGACTCGCACGTGACACAGGCGTTGGAAAGCGGAGCCGTTGGGGAACCCCATGGCGCACGTGATGTCTGGCGAGTTTCTCAACACTCAATGAGTTAAGACAGGGAGAACAGTTATTCAATCGTGATATTCAATTTGGAAATTCAATTTTTCAAATTGATGCTCCCGACTGGATAGCAGGACTGGAGCTACGTTACAATTTAATTTTTGGCATTGAACCTCCAGATTGGATAACCGCTTCCCGGCTGACCATATGTCAATTCACCCTACGTTTTCATCGATGAGTATCTCACTGAGTGTAGACAAGTTTTAATCGGAGAAAATTATCACTTGCAGCAGCACATATTGTAGCACCCGAGGAAGTATCGCGATCACCTTACCGCGCCACGCCACGTCACGCCAAGCTACGCTCCGCGTCACGCCAAGCTAAGTTCCACATCACGCGAAGTTACGCTACGCTCTACGCCAAGCTACGCTCCGCGCCACGCCACGCCAAGCTACGCTCCGCGCCACGCCAAGCTACGTTCCGCGTCACGCCAAGCTACGCTCCGCGCCACGCCAAGCTACGCTCCGCGTCACGCCAAGCTATGCTCCGCGTCACGCCAAGCTATGCTCCGCGTCACGCCAAGCTACGCTACGCTCTACGCCAATCTACGCTACGCCCCACACCAAGATACACTCCGCGCCCCGCCAAGATTCACTCCTCGTCACGCCAAGCTACGCTCCGCGCCACGCCACGCTCCGCCACACGCTCCGAGCCACGTTCCGCGCCACACCACGGTCCGCTTCCATGGCTTCTCGGCCTTTCTGCCAACATGCGATAAATGACGCGCCGACGCGTCGGTGGAGCGAAGCGAAGGACACAAAGGATTCACTTGTGATACATCGTCCTGGTTGAAATCTGAGAAATTAAATGCACCCAGCGATTAATACGCATACATAGCATCCACATTGCTTTCTTTGACTGCAGGGACCCCGCCCCATTGCCTTTCATCATGTATAGTTGAATTATGAACAAAAGATAGTAAAAAGCTTTTAGCAATATATAAAACAAAATTTCGCATTTTGTTTAAGAAAATTAGTTGTGGATATTTTACTGTTACATGGAGTGGTATACCTAGTGACCAGAAAGTTCCTCGATAGTTTTAGAACTTTTGACAATAACTCTTGACAATTATTTCGCAATGTTTTCTTATAGTTTGCTCTTGAAAAACTATTTTGAAGAAAAGTAGAATATGAAATCAAACTGCCGAAATGAATGTGGTGATTGGTCGAAGGAGTAAAGCACAGACAAAAGAACATTTATAATTAGTTTTACTAGAAAGTAATTCTGAATAAAATGGCAACTATGAGACAAGAATAAAAGATAGAAGACCGCTAATAATTTTTATCTTCTTAACAAAATAACATTAGTATAAAAAAAGAAAGCAAATTTCATTCGACTTCAATAACTAGTGCATTATATATCAACGAAAATGTACTTAATGAACAGCAGAGAAATCTTTTCTCAGTGAGATTTCTCGTTTTGTCCCGCGTATCTTTTGCAACCGACTGGAGAACGATCGACGGCATCTGTCTGGATCAGGCACTTTCAGGCGACACGTCTAAATTTCGTACGAGGCCATGTCGCGATACAAACATTTTCCATAAATCACCTATACCATTAACCTTATGCTAATACACATTACTCAAACCATATAAAGAGGAGGCAGATTTTCTATCAATTCCATGGTAAAGACATATTACATTTAAACATCACGTTTCTACATGTTCCATGCCAATTTCAAATACTGTATAATAAGTTTTCTTTGAACGTTCTAGCTATAAACTGATGGTGATACGATAGTTTACCAATTAAAATAGATAAATGATATGACTTCATACATCAAGTCCTCTCTCCCCGTCTAGAATTGCATTTAATACATAACTCTTTAAAGACTGGTTTTACTACGCTATGACTACGTGAGATATCTTAGTTCTCAAATATGACCATCTCAGAAACACGTAATATCAACCGCATTCACTTCGTTTTTAGAGATCTACTTCCTTTCTGTATTTTCGATAGACTCATTTATTCACTTCCTTTTGTCCTCCTCACTTCAGCTGTCACGTTTTTTTCCCTTCTTGAAAATACCAAACTCGGAAAATCAAAACTTTTCTGTGAAAACTAGTGAGAACCCGTCAAAATTTGACGGTGAGATCTGAGATAAATGTAAAATACTGTGCCCACACTAATGTTCAGAATATGTTGCATTGTTGGATCTTCAGGTTATAACGAAGATATTCTGTGATGTGAAGTTCCTAAAATTTTGAACACGTATGGTCCATGACCAGGTGGCAATGAAAAATGGCCCACATATTCCAATAATACACGAAATGACACAAAAGAAAGAACACTATTATACTGACGGATATTATTTCTAAAGTTTTTTGATGTATCATCATCTATAAACAAATTTGATTACTTCTGGCATATTGCTTGAAGGTAAACTTATTTTCCCATTTAAGCAACACAAAGTAAACACGTTTGCAGAATTTCTCTCGCATGGGAAGTACAAAGCAGAACAAAACTGACATTTTCTGCGCTGACTTTCTCATTCTCTGCGTCCAGTTAATGTAGGTTTGCGTCTTTTGGGGCGGGTGGGCAACGATTCGGAATTCAACATAACCTGTGAACAACTTCACTACTTCAGTACCACCGAGCAAAACCCACTGTCCGAATGTTCTCTACAAAATACATCACAAAAGCTAATACATGCAAACTGTCAACACCACAATGCAATTATTACACTGAAACAAAACCGTGACGAATTGTAAACAAATCTCAACAATCAAAACAAAACATCAAGCAGCGCCACCATGAAGCAACGTGGACTCACATCCAGCGTTTCATATAATCGATTTTGAAACAGCCACCCTTTGGAAGAAAACAATTGACTACTGATAAGCGTACTATTAAAGAATTATTTAATTAATTAATTTACACCGTACATGTTGGTGAATCAACACAAACAATATCTGATGACACATCTAGGGATCACATTCTTTCATTTAAAGGAAAAAATACTACAATCGGTTCAGTAGAAGCTCTAAACGAAGCCATGTCAGAATACCTTATTTTTTTAAATATATAGATGAGCTGAAATTTCTGCATTTTCAGAAACGCTCAAATGCCATTTTCTCAAATACGACTCCAAATTTTTTTCTTTAAACTTTTTGTACGGATAGTGCTAAAAACATTGTTTAAGATGACATGACAGTCATTTTGCTGTATTTTTTCACACATTACGCGAATTTTTTTTTAAACATATCTCACGCCGGTAATATTCTTACTTACAACGTTTTGTATACATTACACATACACATTTGTGAGTGGAAATGCTTTTAAAGAGTTTTTGGAAACTCAAACATTTTCTGTGAAAAAGAGCTTCAAATTTTGCAATTACAGTAACGTTTAAACGACAGTTTCAAAACCGGCTTCAAGTTTTTCACCGAAAATTTCCATATATGACGATTCATCTATAATATTCTTACTAGTGAAAACCCGTCAAAATTTGACGGTGAGATCTGAGATAAATGTAAAATATTTTGCCCAGACTAATGTTCACAATACGTGGCATTGTTTGGATCTTCAGGGTATAACGAATATATTCTGTGATGTGTAGTTCCCAAAATATTGAACACGTATTGCCCATGACCAGGTGGCAATACAATATCGGCGCTAATTGACACACAAAAAAGAGCACTATTATACAGACGGATATTATTTCTGAAGTTTTTTGATGTGTCATTGTGTCCTATAAACGATTTTGATTTCTTCTGGCATATTGCTAGAAGGTAAACTTATTTTCCCATTTAAGTAACACTGAGTAAACTCGTTTGCAGAATTTCTCTCACATGCGGAGTACAAAGCAAGAACAAAACTGACATTTCAATGACAACGACCCAGCAGAAAACGAAATGACCTCACTATCAAGACACTTACGCTGACTTTCTCTTTCCCTGCGTCCATTTAATGAACGTTTACGTCTTTTGGTGCGCGTGGGCAACGACTCGGAATTCGACATAACCTGTAAACAACTTCACTACTTCAGTACAACCGAGCAAAACCCACTGTCCGAATGTTCTCTAAAAAATACATCACAAAAGCAAATACATGCAAACTGTCAAAGCCACAATGCAATTATTACACTGAAACAAAACCATGACGAATTGTAAACAAATCTCAACAATCAAAACAAAACATCAAGCAGCGCCACCATGAAGCGGCGAGAATTCACATCATCACTCATATATATCAATTTTAAAACAGCCACCCTTTGGAAGAAAACAATTGACTATTGATGAGCGTCCTATTAAAGAAATATTTAATTAATTAATTTACACCGTAAATGTTGGTAAGTCAAGAAAAAAAAATTCTGATAACACATCTAGGGATCACATTCTTTTATTTAAAGGAAAAAATACTACAATCGGTTCAGTAGAAGCTCTAAACGAAGCCATGGCAAAATACTTTATTTTTTTAAATATATAGATTTCAATCCTATTATTAAGAAACCGAAAAATTGAGAAAATTAAAAAAAGTACTTCGGGCGGCGATAGATGGCAGCTGGGAATAATATTGAACAAGACCGAAAAGCTAGCCCACACCAAAGAAATTACAAAACTAGTACGACGAAGTCTGTGCCATTGTGTAGCACCACTAATTTCTTCCTTTAATCACTGAGCAGCTTGAAAACTATATGTGATTGTTAAAAGAAATATAACTAGTGGTGCTACAGAACGGCATAGACTTTCTCATCCTAGTTACTTTTCTATTACCTTTGGTCTGGTGTCTGGCTTCTCGGTTTTCCCCCCCACCTCTTCCCAGTTGCCATCCATCGCCACTCGAAGTAAATTGATTATATATTTTCTCAATTATTCTGCCCACAATTGGTAGAATTCAAAATGACTTTAAGGACATTATAGAAGATTACAACCCCTTCCTACATGGAAATTTTCGTTGAAAAATTTGGAACTATTTTCAAGAAAATCTTACAGCGATTTTACAAAAGCGAAATTTGAAGATCTTTTTCATTGAAAACTTTTAAGTTTTCGAGAGACATGTGTACAAATCGCATGTAATGTAAATATAACGACGTGAGAAACGTGTCAAACCCCTTTGAAGTGAGGGCGAAATTGGCGGGGCGTGGTTGGGAGCGGATGGGGGCGAAAGTGAGCGTGATTGCAATGGAAAAAGGGATTGAGAGAGATTGCGATTTTGTGCGAATACGCTTCCAATAACTTGCACTTGACCACTGAGGCGTCCACCACTCGATGACTCTGATATACTCAATGACTTTCGAACGTTCGCAATTTTCGAAGTTTTAGAGTTAATAGTGAAAATGCGACCTGTGCCATACTTATAAGTGTATTTCCCTCTACTCTTACAAGAAATTTAAAGAAAAAAATTTGGAGGCATTATTGATGAAATTTTGAGAATGTAACAGGGGAGAATGTAAAAGTAACTCTACATTTTAAGAACGTTTTTTTTTTCAAAATCGCAGAGATTAAAGTTAAGTCAGATAGACCTGGAAACATTAATTTTCGAAAAATCTTACGAATAGTTTAGCCACTAGTGTCGTTCACAAACAGACAGACGGACGGACAGAGATACTGACGGATGGATAGAAGTTTTCCAGTAAACCAATTTTAGGGTATGAAGGACCCATAAATCGTTGAATAAGACTTCACAGCGTGTTAAAGCAAGTAATTTATTACATATTGGAACAAAATGTATCCGCTTTAACTTGCTCTCTACGGAATAGAGAGAAAATTATGTAACGCCGCGCCGAAAAACGTCGAATTTTCGGGAGAAAGATCTTATTGCAGGGCCCTGGTAACGAAAAAGTGGATAAGTTGCCAAATTTAGGAAAAGAAAATCCTCTTATCACGTGATGTAGCCAGAATCCATGTTTTGCTGGTCCTTGATACAGAAAAATTGAATGATGACCAAATCGTCTTTCTGTCCGTCTGTGAACAATACTAACGGCTAAACCGTTCAGCTGATTTTCTCCAAAATTGATATTCCTCAATCGATCTGGCTGACGTCGCGGTCCCTTGAATTTGAAACCGATATTTCCATTTTGGGGGGTACTTTACATGAAGTGCCTGGGACACTTCCCAAAAAATGGCTCCATCAATTTTGATTACATTTTCTTGTTGGATAGTGTGAAGGACGTTTAAGAGAATGGTGCAGGTCTCATTTTCGTTAAAAACCCTGATTTTTCGAAAATTGCAAAAGTTCCAAACTTTTTCGGATTCTTCCTACAACTAGAATATTAAAGACAGGTTTTTCCCTTGAAAATATCCGTTCCTTAAAGATAGGTTTTGAAACAAGAATCAGGTACAACTTTTCGAAAATTTGAGTACTTTGGGAGTAATTTTACGAGAAAATAAAGCGAGAAAGAATGTAGGCTAGTTCTGTATGAAGGCCCCACAGTAAGAGTTTTTGTGTCGAAAAAGCGCTGTTTTTTGCAGCAACTTTAGATAACTTTTTGTACACTACGTATACGCAGACGTATACGAGAAAGTAATACACGTTTACTTTTCCTTCCTATGCAATAGCACAGGGAGTAAATATATTGGAATCACCTCAACAATATCTCGAATTTTCAGTCCTAAAATAAAATATTGATCGATGATGTGGATTACCGTTTGGTGTATTCATTAAATAAAAGTGTCGTTTGAAAGCTGTGAATCCCCTGTTATGCCTTTTTAATACACGTTTCCAATTGTACCATCCAATATAATTATTTAAAAATAAAAATTTGTAGCAAGAACACAACATAATTTTTTTTTTAAAAAAAAAGAGTCGGAAAATCTGCCAACAACGGACAGCGGGAGCAAGAGAAGTTAGAAATTTTGCCATTCTATTCTTGAAAGAGCAAGAGTTGAAAGAAGATCATTTCTTTCGTCCTTCTTGAAAAATTATCGGAGAATGACGATGAAAATTTATGATAATTTCCTTAATGAGATTAGAAATATATTGTTCACGGAGCGAATAATTTTCACGGGAACCACTAGTATACAATTATTCATGGGGCTAAACATACGACACTTTTTTATATCTTCTCCGATGATGTTAATGGACTTAATCTAGGAAATTATGAAGGCGCGCAATTTCAATAGACGTAGAGACCGTCAGAAAAAGGGCTACAGCAGAATAAACGTAACTGAATAATGATCATCACGAAGTGCAAATATTTTATTCCACAGAGATCCGACAACGGAACCTTCTCTTATCCAGAGAGACGACAATGTGTTTGTCATTCCAATTCGTTTATCTTCGTTATGTATTGTTAAAATGTCGTGAATGCAATGTGTGATTCCATAAATCAGTCGGTTACAGCATCTGTCTGGATAACAGGAGGAACAGAGTAACACAGGGCTCGGATCCCGGTGAAATCAAATATCTGCACTTCGGGACAATCCATTATCAGTATTCATACATGCTGCAATAGCATAGAACCATCTTCGTTACAAGTGTTTCTGAAGAGAAACTCCGTCTGTTTCAACTGTTCGCCTATAGCGTGTGTCATTCCATTTCGTTCATCTTCACTCTTCATTACAATGGTATCGTAGAATAGTAAGTTACGTAACATGTACGTGAAACAGGCTCATTCACGTACGAGTCGCGTTTGCTGCCCGAGCAAAGCGAGGTTTACAAAAGACGTTTACGTGAATCACCCACTTTCTTATATTATTTTTTAACACACCGTGTACGAAAGATGTTTTACACACGTTTTGCGATGTTTCACGCACATTTGCAACGTTTCACACACTATTAGTTAAAATGAAAAAAAAATAGCTGTTACGCACAGAAAACACGCACGAGAAACCGTGCTTCGCGTAAGGAGCGTTTAAAATATTTTCCATATTTGAATGATCTTGGAATGCCTTAGAACGATCATACTATTTTTTAATTTGTTAGAGATAAATGAAATTGGAATGAGAAAAAAGTGTGGTCGTAAGACTTTTGAATTAGATATGCAGACAATGTGAGAAATAGATAACGAACGGTTCCACAAAAATAAAATAAAATTGTTTTAAATGTTTCCGAAAAATCGAAATTATTAAATTAATTGAATGCGTGCTCGTTAATTCAACCTGTAAATTATTTTATTTACGGATAATATTACTCTAGAGGAAACTAAACAGAATCAGACAAACAGAAACAGATACTACAAACTAAACAGAAACAGATACAGTATGACACTTTCAACAATATCCGACTTAGAAGTTAGAATTAGGCGCTCCATGTACAAAATTGAAGAAACGTTTTTCCCTCAACTTCTAAAGTTCAATCAGAAGCACGGACCATATCAAACACGACCAAGCGATGAATCACGGAAGAGCAACAGTATACACATTGATAATCTGAGAATTAAAAGACATTTTAATAAAATTCGAAATCGTAAACAGTTTACAACAAATAGCGGAGAACAGCAAACGCGTTTATTAAAGCACGGACCGTGGTCGCTAATGACCTAGCTGTTGATGCGACCTTAAATAACAAAAAAAAAAAAAAAATCACGGACCGTACTGAAGACGACTAAGCGATGAATCACGGAAGGTAATTACTATACACATTGATAATACGAGAATTAAAAGACATTTTAATAAAACCCGAAGTGGTAAACAGTTCACAATAAGAGACCGCATGTCGCCAAACACCGTCTGTTCGCTCCCGCTCACGGCTTACCTTGCCGGCCCCTCGCCCTGGCTGCGCCGCGCCTCGCCTACGAGCTCCGCCGATGTCAGCGCACCGCGTGGTCCAGGCGGAACGAGGCGCGGGCGCACTCTACCCCCTCCTCGCGACGCGGCGACACTGGCCGCTTCCCGGCCGCGCTTCCGCCTCCGCCCCCGCCCCCGCCCCCTACCACGGCGTGGCCCTGGCCGCTTGCGTCACCCACGCGCCCCAACCCCGTCCACTGCCACGGCCACGGCCCGGCGACTCCCCACTAGGGATTGCCAAAACATTGATACATTACCAAAAGGTTTTCCATGTCGATGGAAACATCGATGTTTTAGATATCATTAAACAGAAGATATTTACCCATCCTGTTTCCATTTTTAATTAGATTTCTCAAATGAAATACCGGTATATTTTATTGATTAGTCACGTATAACTAACATGTTCATCGTATGTAAAGAAGGAAATAAAAAATAAAAGACATCGTGTTTTCCTATTTTTCCAGTTATCCACTTCCATTGGATGAATCATCGCAGTAAAACAACATATCTAACATACACAATGCGCAAATATTACTTTAAAGTATATTCTATCTTAAAACACAATGCCACTTTAATTTTCTAATCAACAATCTCTAGCGTAATGATATTACACCCACTTCGCTCTTTCTAATGTAATCTATTTTTTTAACATGCCATGAGCGAAACGCGGTTTATCGTGCTTGTTTTCTGTGAGGGAAACAGCTAATTTTTTTCAGTGTGCGAAACATCGCCAAGCTTATGCGAAACATTTGTAACGATTCGTAATTGTCTTTCGTATAAAGATAAGATAAATTTATTTAAACTGCAATTGGGTTAAGTTGGTAGGTGGCAGTTAATTACATAAATAAGATAATAGAGGTCATGCAAATAATATAATAATGGCAATAATAACGCTAAAATAATAATAATAATAATAATAATAATAATAATAATAATAATAATGATAATAATAATAACAGTAACAATAATATAAAAACTGATGATTCTTAAAACATTAAATTTCACAAAAAAGAAGACAAACGTTTATCACTGAGTGTTTATACAATAAAGAACGCACTGCATTATCCTTCACTTCACTTCACTTTGTTTATTATTTACAAACAATAGTGTTACGACAGACTGGAATTCATTTACTTTTGTACAAGTAAGGTATTTCTAGTTATTTGATATTTAATTTATAATCCTTCACTTGACGCATTGAGTTTCGCCCACGGCGTGGTAAAAAATAGAATACGCAATGTGGGCGTGATTCCCGCATTTGTCTCTTTGTCGTCCGAGCTACGCTCAGACGAAAAACTCGACTCGTGCGTGTATCATCTCTTCCGCCCTTGTTACGTAAACTACTGTTACTTGTTGTGACGACTATTACTGCTGTAAACTACTATTACTTGATTTATTCAAAAGACAAATATCTAAGATTTCGCCTGCCCTGACTTGCTCAGTATTACGTCTATTATTTAATAAGGGAATCGCCGGGTGTTACAGAAAATTTATATCGTGGGTCGACAGAATTGCCCTTACGGAATTTCAAGCACGAAATATTACGTAAGAAATATTTTACTCGTTTAACTTATTTTATTGCAATAAACAAAAATCGAACGTGTTTGGCTTTCTGAAAACATAATTTCCATTTCTTACCATTTCCCTTACAACTTCCGAACCTTGCTGTAATCGTCAGTATACACAAAATAGCAACAAAGGAACATAAATATTATTACAAGTTGACTTCTCCATTCATACTCTATTTATAAACACATAATTCTCTGATTACTTCCTCTTCTTATCCTTTCTTATTATCTAATCTTAACTTAAATTTAACAACACTTTATCGTCATTCACATCAAATAAATATTAATAGATATTTCCTTTTTTGGTTCCACTGTGAACTTGTACGATGATGTTACTCCATTCATCTCCCGCCATCTGTAATGAAACGCCTTATTGCAGCTGGATTTCGTTCTGCTTTCATCTCCAAATAATCTTCCGAAATTTCTTTAAAATTCAGTCACTCGATTTTTTTTACAACCGTGACTAGCTTTTTTCATTTTCTCTATTTCATATACATTACACTATTAAACTTCGAAGAATAAACAATCTTTAGCAAATTAATTATGCTACCGATTTCAATAACACTCATTCTGCTCCCTCTCACCGCTTAGCACGTAATGTCCGGTAAGTTATAATCCTCGCTTTACTATCTTCTTCTATGTCCGATCGCGTCCCAAATTCGTTCCTTCATGATAGTTTTTGCACTTCCCTTTCATTTTCCCCCTTCAATTATCTAATGTCCGTATTCCTTCCGATTGGCTAATTATTTCTTTACCTATCACTGTATTTACTCTTCGACATCCGGTCTGGTTTCATATTTATTTATATTTATTATTCATATTGTTTATCCACGGAAATTCCTCATGTGTCCATAACTAAAATTATCACTTTATCTTCCTAATCTTCTTCTTTATTTATATTTTAATGTGTCATCAACTCTGACCCCCATTGCTGTTCACCTCTGTGTTCCTTATAACTTTTGGTGATGATTTTTTATATAACCCAGGATAATCCATCACAATTTCCCCCACACCAGGTGAAACAATGTCATTGACCTAGATAAGCCCTATAGTGGCACTCTTACTACACGACACTCTTAGTACTATTCAACGTTGAGGACTGTTTGTCCTTATCATGCTTGCTTCCGCTTTATTATGTTCCTCTACATTACTTACCGCCTACTTCATACGCGCTACGCGCACTCGCGACCTTGTTCGGTCATTGCCCCTTTCATAACAATACCTCGAGCTCACTTCCTAGCTCCTATGTAAACATTTAATCTTCCATACGTTGGTCTGCATTCTACACTGCACTCGCACTGTTTTCTTCTAATAAATACTGAATTTGCAAGATTTCTATTTTCCTACCACTTCTCCTATCCCAACACTATCTTCATTTTCTCTCTTGGCGTAATATTTAAACCGTCCGTCTCATGTTACAACTAGTCTCTACCTATTACAGTTTTGCGTCTTCCACGCTAATAATTAATACACCTTAATTCTTAATAACCAATAGCTATTTATCTAATCCTCTGAGAAAACATCGGCATTTTCAAACTTTCTGTTTCCCTCTGCGACTTCATCTTTCTGAAATTGTAAATGTCATGCTACTCTCCCATTTTATTTACACTTAGTATCAACTTTTAACCAATATTTACTCTGAATAAACCTTACGCAATACCTCCCTCGGTGGCTCGTTGGATAGCGTGCTCGCTTTCCACGGCGCAACCCCGTGTTCGATTCCCGGCCGAGGCAAATTACACCTGTGTGCTTTCCTTACATATGTCCCAGTATCTATTGCTGTGTGACGATGAGTTATGGGTTATGAATACCAGTATTATCCCGTGGCTGAGAGGCTGGGTCACCGATGGTCGCCCAAGGCCCGTAGCGGGCTAAAACAAGGAACAGGGACGAACTTGTGAAATTATTTCTGCTCTAGTGAGGAATGATTATGGTGATCTTAACAAAACTTTATCACCGATTCTATCCATTCCCCTAAATGAAACTTACTCAGCCCTTTTTCCTCTACGCAGCAGCATTTTTTCAAAATTTCCATAGTTGTCTTTTCTTGATCATATTGTCGATGGCATTTCCTTCTCCTGGCTATTCTGACGAGGTCATGAAGTACTACAATACTCAATTTAATGGTGTCATCCATACATAATTTCGTTGTTCTTGTCTTGTATGATTATTAAACGATTCAAACTACAGTGTTTTCTTTTTATTAATAGTATTCTTCCTTTTTGACTTCAGATGCTCTTCTTCTAGTGGCGCGATATAAGTTGTGTGTTCACGGCTTCTCGTCAGTAATTTCCATCCGGACTGGCATCCTCTACTAATGCTCTTGATTCTTCGATAACATCTATGTACTTATTCTCACAAAATACAGAAATATTTTACGAGAATCCCTGACAACTCTTTGAGCTCTATACACATAAAAAACGAACTTGACAACTTCAACTCTATTTAGACATATACTACTTTAAATTCGACAATTCATACTTTACTCAACTTCTAGTCGCCCTACTAGCAGACGTTTTTATGGACAACTTTGAGAAAAGAATTTTTATTTCCTGACACCCTGGACTAAAAATATATCATTTATTTGTATAGATACGCTGATGTCATTACAGTACTCTAGATTGGCACTAACAGAAATTGAAAAACTTTACTGATTTCCTAATTTCTCTACACTCCAACATACAATTCGCCGTAGAAAAAGAGAACGACAACAGAACCTGCAACTTTCTGAACATGTCCATCACTCTATTAAATTACAGACAAGTTTTGACGTATTCAGAAAACCGTCACACACACTCATCACACAAGACACAAGTCACTCATATAACATCACAACATACACCTCTCACAATCACGCAACATTCCGTAGTATGGTTCATACTATGGAATTCTCGATTCCTCCCTCCCCTTAGAACACCAGACAAGAAATACGTAACATGGAACAAATATTGCTCAACAATGGTTACAATCCTATCAAAAAGAAAGCTATCTCTCTCAAAACAAAAAACCTAACTTGCCTCACTCCTACACACAAATTACAGGCACACCAGATATACCATCCGCTTTTTTGAAGACTATCACTTACCACTGCCAAAAAACAGACAATTTGACACACACGTCACATTCTGCACACCGAACTATCTTCATAACACACTCTCCCACAACAAAGAAACTATTCCCAAGCCTCTTTCATGTGGGTTATTAAGCATTTCCTGTAGCAATTGCAATGCAGAATATATTGGCCAAACCGGAAGACCCTTTGAACGAAGAATTAACGAACTCATACAGAGAGAAAACCAATCTGGGTTTTTGGAATTCAAGTTTTTTCCCCAGTTTTTCAGGTCTGAGAATATAAATTTTCTAGGTTCCTTTTCGCACATTACAACACATTCTTACCTTCTACCGCATACACACTAAACAGAAAGTTATGTAATTTTGCGGGAAAAGCAGCAAATTTTCGGTCAAAAACTTATTGCCGAGCCCTGGAAACGAAAAAGTGAATATATCCAGTTGCTAAATTTACGGGAAAAAATTTTCTAACACGTGGTGTAGAATCCATGTTTTGTGGGTCCTTGATACCGAAAACTCGGTTGGAGACATAACGTCCGTCCGTCCGTCCATCTGTCCAGTGAACAACGCTAGCGGCTAAACCGTTCAGCTGATTTTCCTGAAAATTCATATTCCTTAATCGATCTGGGCCCTTAAATTTGAAACTGATATTTTCATTTTGGGGGGTACTTTACATGTTTTCCCATGACACATTTTCTAAATTTTCAAGGTAATGGCTCCAACGTTTTTGATTAAATTTTATTTTGGGATATGAGGACCGTTAAAGAGAATGGTATAGATCTCATATTCGTTGAAAACCATGATTTTTCGAAAATTGCAAAAATCATTCTTTTTTCGGCGTCTTCTTACAATTACAATTATGATAAGAGATTTTTTCTTTACCGAAATCTGTTCCATAAAGCTAGATTTGGAAATCAGGTGGTATACAATCTTTCGAAAATTTGAGTAGTTTTCGCGTAATTTTGTGTAAATACAGGTAATTTTTAATTTTTTAAACATTTTTTTCTCAAAAACGGTATAAACAATTTTGATTCAATTATCACCTCTGAGAGCGTATAGAACGTACAAGAGTGCAGGTATCATGTTTGTTGAAAATTCTGATTTTTGAAAATTGGAAAAATTAAAAAAATTTCGCCGTTTTTCTACACTTACAATTATGAAGATTTTTATTTTGTCGCGCTTAGGAAGGAACGTCTTAAGAAGGGAAAGTTATGTAATGCACGAAAAATAGTGAATTTTCGGCAGAAACACACTTAATACGGGGCCCTTGTAACTAAAATGTGGTTAAAACCAGTTGCTAATATATAGAAAAAAATCCTTAAACACGTGGTGTAGCCAGAATGCATGTTTTATGGATCTTTGATACGAAAAATCTATTAACGGCAACGATCTGTTGTGAACAACGCTAGCGGCGAAACTGTACAGCTGTTTTTCTCGCGCCATCGATTTTGATTAAATATTGTTGTTGGATAGTCTAAAGGACGTTAAATGAGCTTTTGTATACGTTTACAAATTAATCTTTTAGAAATTATTTACAACCTATTCGAAATAAATATGAAATAAAGATTGCTAGCCATCAATCGCCCGCTCCCAATTTACGATATTGGGTGATACGTAAGTTAGAATTTGTATATTATTTCATATTTTATCATTATTATTATTATTATTATTATTATTATTATTATTATTATTATTATTATTATTATTATTATTTATATTATATTTGTGTTATTCCATTTTAAATTGCGTCCTTTGTGTTAAATGTGAAAACGAATAGATGAGCGGTCATTGAAATTATTGAATCTCCATTACTAATGGCAAGAAAGTACGTGCTGTTTTAGCACCAGTACTTTTCTCGGTGAAATGTGTTCATCAAAAACATCTTTATATAATGTATTCTATTTTTCGAAAATATGAGTATTTTTTGCAAAACCTTGTGTCAAACATTGACAGTTTTTAAACATTTTTTCTTAAAAAACGGAAAAAAAATTGTTATTAAACTTTGACCTTAAATAGCGGAAAGGACGCTTAAGAGAATGGTGCAGGTCTCTTGTTGGTTGATATGCTCACATTTTAGAAAAATGAAAAAAAAGTCTTCTTATAACTTCAATTAAGAGGTAACAATTTTTTTCTTAATGAAATATGTTCATCAAAAACAGATCTTCAAATAAGGTCATGATTTTTTCGAAAATATGAGGGTTTTTTGTGTAATTTGACATCAAACAGTCGCGCGTTTCGAATTTCCTGGGCTTCGTTAGCATAATTTGAGAGGTTTTTGGAAGCTATTGCTATTCTTATAAAAGAAAGAAGATTGATGAAAGGTCATAAAATTAACTTCGAACTGACAAATTATTTCTTTACTTCAAGAAATTTTGGTCGCTAATTATGGTATGTTTCATTTGTAAAAGTTTGAAATGACTGCTGTTCCTGCCTATCAAAATAAACGCTGGCATGCATCACAGGCGTTTCGTTTGAATTGGTTGGATTTGGATTATATTAGAATTATTTCTAATACTTTACATGAAAGGAAAATTGAAAAATTGAGTACCATAAATTTGTACCAACATTTTAACTTTAATTTCATATTACTACCTGCGCTGCCTGGAAGAACAATGCAGCGAAGGAAATAGGTTCTACAGCTGACGCGCAACCCCGAAAAGGTCACCGCATGTTAATTTTCTTCGTGCTCCCTGTCAATTCGGGCACTCTCACTCTTTCTCTTCGTGTATGCAATAAGAAAAGATAAATTTGACTCCGCTCTTCTACAAAATAAGTTAAAATTTCCTTTGAATATCATGGACGTGATAACGTGGTCGTTTCGATCGGAAAAATAGCAATGTGGTGTCGCGCAGGTCATCAAAGAAGAGGCGCGACACTAACCGAAATTCAGCGATTGAGTTAACGGTGAGACGTTTGTTCCGCAAATATCTCGTTCATGGACGTGCAACTCGCAGGCATCCATATAGGTGCTCTGGGATGCTAGGTACTCTACCCATGTTGCATCTACACAAGGGGCAGTGTTTGAAGTTGTGTTATGCGTGAGTCAAGAACTTCGCGATTCTCAAGCAAACACGTGAAACTTCTCATACGAAATACTACGATTTTAACACTCGCCGTTATCATGAACTGAGTTGAATTCTGTACGTTACTGAATTCGATGCCGTAAGTGAATTTATGTAAATGTTGAAAAAAATCTGAAAATAACGAAAACTGCAGGGTTTCAAATCAAATCCCCGTTTTTCCCACGTTTTTCTTTCAGGCTGTTTCAAACTCCAGTTTTTTCCCCGGTTTTCAAGGATTCCAGGTTCGCTGGCCATACAAACTCATACACACAAAACAGCACAATCACACTTTCTCAGCCATCTCCTGGAACAAAAACATTCATCCAACGCCGGCAGTGATTTCAAAATTTTGGAAATTAAAAACAGATACCCACACAGACTCAAATTAGAAGCCATACACATTAACAGAATTATTAAACAATTCCCAGCACATTATTTTGAATGAACAAATTCCTCTCCTCTGACCGCTCGTGAAATTGGCCGCTGCCCACTCCCACTGACCTCTCGTCCCGCCTGTTTTCCGCCACCGGGGCACCGCTTCTCCAATAGCCGCTTCTAGGAAAACTCCTCGTTCTCCCTCCCCCTTGCGAGCTCTCCGGCAGAGCGAAGCCTTTGACCCTCGCTGTTTTGTCAGTACCGGGACCTGCAGCCTCTCAGAATCGGCATGTCATTTTGCCCGTCTGAATTTATTTATTTATTTATTTGCTTATTCATTTATTTCCTTATTTATTTGCTTGTTTATTTATTTGTTTATTTATTCATCTATTCTATTTTCTCTATTTTATTTCGCCTTAGAATTAATGTGAATTTAAAAATTAACTTTCTTATTTTACATTCATTAACAATTATCTTTCTTTGTACATTTACTATTTCATGTTTTCTTTTTTAAATTATTATTATTATTATTATTATTATTATTATTATTATTATTATTATTATTATTATTATTATTATTATTATTATTATTATTATTATTTTCGAAATTTATATTTCCATTTTATTCCATTGTGCTTAGATTCTATTTTTCTCTAAAATTCATAAATAATATTCTATAATACATACAAAATTTTAATTGTAGTGCAGATATTTTGTTATTTTTGTAGCACTGAAGATGGCCGCATTACGACCGAATAAGCTTAATGCAACAATAAATACTCATGACACAACATCGTCTCATGTGTATTTCTATAATGATTCCGATGTCATAAACGCCACACCATTTCCTACCATTTTGTTATGATTGTTTCGATTTCCCATGAAATTAAACTAGAATGTATTTTCAACTCTTAACAGAGAAATTAATTTAAAAGTATGTTGAAGCTGAAAAGACGTAAAATTGCCTTTTAAAATATAATTTTAAACAAAATGAAAAGTAACGTAAAGCTTGGAAATCAACATGTTTCTTTCTAAATCCCTAAAACAATATCCCGTTTGTTTGCCGGAATAATACAATAAATACGGATTTGTCGGTCATATAGTATTGCACACAATCAAATAAATTGTTGTTATTGCTATTGTTATTATTATTATCATTAATTTTGCGGTGTATTTTGTAGTGATAAGATTCCAAATCAAAATGCAAGTAAAATTACATCCACAAGATTACTTCCTTGTGAGCCTCCACAATCGGCAGTGTAAGAATTTATGATGAAATTGTAGATTCCTACTCTTCCCACAAACTTAACAGATGGGTCCACAAGAACGTGGCACACAGTCGTAATAATGTGGTATCCCGACATGTGTGGTAGTAGTGCATAAGAGAGGATGGGGACAAAAAGGAAGGAAAGATGGCGCGCGGTCCATGGCTGGTTTCTTAAGGTTCTCCAGTATTCGCGAAGTATTGATCAGATAAATCACGGAAAACTAGCGACCAGAGAGCAGGACGCTAGAATTCTTGTTCAGACAGTAATTAAATTCGTGTCAGCAATCAAACTAGAGTTGAAAATGTGCCAGCGTAGGATCTCAAACCCTTGAACTTTCCGGCATCGATGCTACAGAGGTAATGGTGTTGCCACTAAGCTATCGCAGTCTGTACAACTTCTTGTGCCTCACACGGCATTGAATGTGTTCTGATAGCCTTGATGGAGATACAGGAATGTTTACAGAACAGCATAATAAGTAGATCAACAAAGTATCAAATGACCAATTGAAGTGATTTTGAGAAGAATTTCTATAGATGGACGTCAGAACCGTATTACTCAGTAATGCCAAAAAAACATTTTGCGATATTTTTCGTGTCTATTCGTTTAGTGTCCACAGGAAGAAAACTCTGTACGGTCCGAAGTGACTCCGATCCGAAATGAAGCATGAAATATGTACAACCTGCTCCATTAAACATTAAAATAAGGAATTTTCCAGACCACGGTGGTCATTTTACCTGGTCGCCCCTTGAACTAACCCTATGTATTAGCAACGTGCGTCACTGCCTTGTCGGTAATGCCTTTCCCGATTTCCTGTCCCTGTTCCGCCCATGATCTGCTCGGCCTCGTCCTTCTCATCCCCACTCCTCATTAGTGGAGATATCCTTTCAAGTCGACCCCACACCGCAAAACATCACCCAGACACCATCCGCCCTCCCGCAGGCATCACCCCAACTCGGAGGTACGGTTGCCAACCGTTCTACATTGACAATTGTCCTCTCGTCCTTCTTTTTATTTTAATTGTCCTCCTTTTAGTAAATTTTTAACACGGTGTCATTTATTTTATTGAATGACTAATATCTGCTACGTCGTATCGTTTATTGTTTAATTTACAATATAAAACATTAATATCCTTTTTCTAAACGCTGACACACACATGACACACGCATGCATGGTAGAGTGTCTGTCTAGCGACAAACATAAAAAAGAGACGCTCAGACCATCTTCATCTGCATTTTGTCAACGAATCTTTTTCACTTGAATCGCAAATGAAGAGAAGAAAGAAAAAGGGCTGATGTTAATCTAAATTAAATATTTATAAAAAAATTGTTGGTGCGTTATTTTTTGCGCTCATTAAGTGTCCTCCCTTGAATTGATTGATTTTTTTTTCGTGTTTCCGGGTGCGTCAACTGCTTCGGCCATTAGTCCCGTTAGTGTAGTGCATGTTTTTCTCGGGAGATGGCAGTGATTTTCCCTCGCTGGATGGCGAGATCCGGCACCGACCTACCGTCGGCTAGTGAGGTTTCCCCCTAACCAGGACTCTCCCACCAGCAGGGTACCGCCCCAGCCGGGACAAGCTGTAAACTCCCGACCGGTCTCCCGGAGTATGTGGTAGTGTAGTGCATGTTAGTGTAAGTGAGTGTGTAAGGGGAGAGGATAGGACAAGGATGGGGAAGGACAGATCGCGCGCGGTCCGTAGCCCGTTTGGTAAGGTACTGCTCCGGCATTCGCCTGGTGTTGATCGGAGAAACCACGGAAAACTACCGATCAGAGCAGCCGGCCGCTAGAATTCTCCTCCAGGTAGCGACTAAATTCGACCTAGCTGAGAAGCTAGTGTCGAAAATCCTGCCGCCGTGGGGAGTGGGAACCTAGGACCTCCCGGGCAGAGGCGCTGCAGTGGTATCAGTTGATGCACTGAGCTACCGCTCCCTTGAACATTGTGGGGCACCCTACACAGAGGCAGTGGAAGAGGGCTCGTGCATGCACGGCGTGCAGTCTCGTTCAAACTGTGGTTCGGGGGTCAATCGGCTCCGTCGCGTTGAAGTGAAACGGGCGCGGAGGATGGGGGAAGGAGTGCGGAGCGTCTTCCACGGGGCGGGGGCTGGCACGCGGCATGCAATCATCCGTGGCCGCGGCGCGCAGTGTGGGGGGGAGGGGGAGGGGGCGTGACGGCAGCCGCTCAAAGGAGTGCGCACGGAGGCTTGCGGCGGGGGTGGGGCCAGCGACGGACGTCACAGCGGTGGCAGAAGACGACGCGCCTCTGGGGCTTAAGTGGCGGGAGACAGTGGAGGAGTGGAGGTAGGCAGTGAAGGGGGACAGTGAAGTGGCGGGATAGAGGAGGAGTGTGCCTCTCAGGTTGACGACATTCATTTCACTTCCATTTAGTATTTTATGTAATGTAACACACGTATTTCAGTACATTAAAATAAACCATTGTAGATTGAAGATCGTGAAGTAGGAGTGGGAAATATAGATCACGGAATTTGGTCGGAGTGAATTTCGTCATTAAAACATAGTTTTCGGACGTTTCGGAATATTTTTATTCCGTTCTCAGGGCTTACTACAAGATATACATATGGTTCTCAAAAACACAGTGGTAACACTCCCAACACAACTCCATATGGAGTGTTGACAGTGCGAGGGCCCATCCCGTCCAAGTCCGCTTCAGACCAAGGCATCACAACAAGATAACATAGCATTTTCATCAAGTCATAGATTACTATGGTGCCCTGGCCAGAGGGGGATGTGGGCGGGATGGATCATCGCACAGTAACCACTCTCTGGGGAGTTGAGTTTGAGTCTTGTCACTATGTTTTGTCATGTAAGCCCTGAGGATGGAATAAAATAATGTTCCGAAACGTCAGCTATGTTCTTATGTCCTAAATTATTCCGTCCAAATCCTGTGATCTACATTTACCATTACATGAAAATGAATATACGTAGCACAGAGAAGTACCTATTTTCTGTATGTACGTAGTTTACTGGCAGAAACGCTTAAGAGGCGTAGGAAAGGATAATGGAAGTACGGCAACTCTTGGCAAGAACAAAAAGGTTTTGTGACAGACGAGGTAGAAAAGATTAACCCTGGAGAGAGACGGAAGATACAACTGAGTCGATTGCGGCTTCAGAGAAGGAAGAGCGCTCCTGCGATCCACTTGCGAACTCAAGAGGGAGGGCGGTTCGTTGTGATCCTCTGTGACGAAAGAAATTCGGACAACGAGGAAGGGAGAGTGCAGCAATATTAAGGAGGGCATACACACGACAGAGAAACGAGACCAGCGCTTTTTCCCACCAAGTGCCACGTAGGACGTAAGATAATAGAGTGCATCGTTAGACAAACGAAATAAACTCGCACATGACAAACGAGACATGTGATTAGGTCGCAGAAATGCCTGTCAAAGCATTACTCGTATGTGTGTAAAAGGCGAACGGACAAGCTCTGATGGAGCGAGGTATCGACGTGTGACGGAGGACGGCGTGAGATAAAATCGGAATTCGCTAAAACTCATTTGCCTAACAGAATTGCTGGATAGAATTCGTCGGAGAAATTCGCAGCTATTCCCTCAGAAACATTCGCGCTGGGATTAGATAAAAAACGCAATCAGAACATTTGCAAACGAGTCATAAAAGGTGTAGTTTTTCAGACTTCTCGGTAATCTTTCAGATAAGTCTATTAAGTCTTGCCATCCTTCAGAGTGAAACGACGGGTGAAGTTATTATACAAGCATCAAAACTTCAAGTAATTGGTGGTTCACTGCATTTCGCGGCAGCCGTCTAAATAATCCATTCATGTACAAGTTTGGAATAACTGACGTGAGTGCCGCGATGCCATCAGCTATAACGTACAGGTGTAATCCCAATCAATTCGTGTTTCCGGGCGCGCAAACTGCTATGGCAATTAGTCCCGTAAGTGTAGTGCATACGTTATCGCGAGAGGTTGGCGTGTTCTTTCCTCTCGCTGGTGAGATTCAACGCCGATCTGCACATCGGCTTCCGGGGTTTCCTCATCCAGGTATCTCCCACCGGCGGGGGGGGGGCACCCGCCAGCCGGTGCAAATTCTAAATTCTCGACTGGTGTGCCGACATGTGTGATAGTGTAGGACATGCTAGTGTGTGTATGTAAGTGAGGAATGAGTGTAGGACAAGGAAGAGGAAAGAAAGATCGCGCGCAGTCCGTTTATTAGGGTACTGTTTCGGCACTCACCTGGTGCTGATCGGAGAAACCACGGAAAACTACAAATGAGAGCAGCCGCCCGCCAGAATGCTCCTCCAGGCTGCTGTGGAATTCGACCTAGCTGTCTAGCTAGTGTTGCGTCATAGCATTTTGCTCATCGGACCGCACAAGGCGTGTGGCCGGCGAGGGAGAGGGGTGATCCGCGGCGATGGTGTAATGGTTAGCGTATCGGACTGTTATTCCGAAGATTGCGGGTTCGAACCCAATCGAAGTCGTGGATATTTAAGGGCGAAAACATCCCTTGTACGCCTTCCTTCGGAAGGGAAGTAAAGCTGGCTGTCCCATGTTAGTAGATTTACTGCATGTAGAAGATCCTCAAGCCTAAATGATGCCTCTGAGCTAAATTCAAATCGCCTGTTTCGTCGCCCAAGTAACACCTTCTTTCTCCCCTAGTAGGTGAAAGGAGCGTAACGAAATTTGCGTGGTCAGACGGAAGAGCACGCCTCTCATAAGGCACATTCAATTCAATCCGCAGGCGCCAATTTGGCGGCAACCACACCACCACCGTCGCCTCTTGGGAGGGAGTGGGCCGCCGGGGGCGTATTTGGGAACCCGGGTATCAGCTAGCGCAGATGGGGATGATGTGTGAGGACAGGCTCGGTATGCTGCTGGTGGCGGGCCCCATTTCGCAATCGGCCCCAAAAGTCAGTAATGGGGTGACGCGCTCCGCGTGTCTTCAGCGTGGGAGGTCAGTCACGTAATTCCTCCCGAGAGAGGCTGGCGTAGAAAACTGCCGGGAGCATTCGTGTTTCAGACGAATCGCGGTGCGGAGGCACTTTTGTCACCCGTGTGGGGTTATCGCACGGCATTGCCTCAGAGTTTGCAGTGCTGTGGAGTGGAACGGTAGCTTCCATAGAAGTGTAAATATTGTGTAGTAAATGTAAATAAATCTGTACAGAACAACTCCGTGTCTGTGTTTCAGTCACATTACGATGACGTAACACTAGTATTTAGTGTATAACCGTTTTATAACTTACGTGTGGACGACGAGGTAGAAATTATATTGTTCCATTTAAAAAATCGAAGATGTATAAATTTCCCCAACAAGAAAACTATTGGGAATGTACAGCGTACCGAAGTTTTTCTTCCTCTGCGTGTTGAGAAATGCATAATTTGGCTATGGTAATGAATGGTGCTGATGGTTACAACTTTTCTCTCCACTGGATAGTGGACTGTATAGTAGAGTGTTCCTTTCGCACGTACACCTTTCTGAATAGATAGAGAAGTTAACACTCTTAAAATAATTGTTTAGGATATTACCAACAGTATTTTTACTTTTAGTTTATCTTCCTCGCAACTGAACATTAAAATCACGGTAGGTTCCACGTACACGTAGGTTTCTCAATAAGTGGTAAGTGTTTCCTTGAGCCTGAACTTCAGAGGCTATTAGTGCCGCATTCTGTGTTCCGAGAAGTGGCGATATTTCTCCCCGGCGCCGACCAACAAGTTGGCGTGCGGATTTTCCTTTCCAGGTATCTCCTGCAGCGGGGCATCGCCCAACTCTGATCTCTACGCTCCCAACTGGTCTCCCGACATGTGTGGTAGTGTGGTGAATGTGTTACATGTAAAAAGAGGAGGGGATAAGGATGAGAGAGGAAAGACGGCGCGCGATCTCTGGTCTTTTGAGTATTGCTCTAGCACTCGCTTAGTATTGAACTGAGAAAACACGGAAAACCACCGACCAGCAGACGGCCTCTCGAATTCTCCTCCAGATTGGTAGAATTCGACCAGCTACCGAACTAATGGCGAGGCACTTACACCGTGAGGTCTCGAGTTCTAGGATCCGGTCAACGATGCAGCAGAGGCGGCGGATGTTGTCATTGAGCTATCTCAGAAAATTATTTTATTTGTTTAGGAGAATGGTTAGGTTACATAAGAGTGGAAATGGGGTAAACAGGAAACAAGCCGCACTTCCCCAGCGGTCTCCACGATCTCAACTGTCATTAACGAGACTCTTCAGAACTGCAACTGACGTTGAAATATGAGAGTGACGACGATGATGAGAATATAATAACTGAGTGATGTTTTAAAGATGTGATGATGTTATAATGATAAAGGATTGAAGTAGGTGAAGCGTAAGAATCGTGGAGAAACCAGTGGTGAAACTACTTTACCCCTAAAAAATTCTCACGCATTGACAGGGATTTCAATCCTGATTCTCAGAGAATAAGCCCTAGGCTACAGCCAACTCACGAAATGCTTGTCTACTGAAAAATATATAACTGACGAATCTGTATAGATAGCTAAGATCCGCTCCTAAATAAACTTAATGTAGGCGAATTTACTAGCATCGGGAAAATGCAACGAGCAAATTTATGTAATTCATTAGAATATTAATTCTAATAATGACCCTTCCTCGTTAAAACGCGAGTCTGTTTTATTGGTTAACTCGGTGAAGCTATGCAAATATTACGCACTAATTAAATCTTTGTTTGAAAATTTGTAATCACCGGCAAAGGTGGCTAAGGGCATCAACTGATGACAATGCAGTGCCGCTGAGTGGCAGATCCTAGGGTTGGAGTTCCAACGTTGGCAGGATTTTCCACACTAGCTATATAGCTAGGTCGAGTTGAGCAGCTGCTCTGATCAGTAGTTTGTCCTGGTTTCTCTGTTCAACACCAAGCGAATGCCGGAGCAGTTCCCTAACAAAAGGGCCACGGATCGCGCGCGATCTTTTCTTCCCCTTCCTTGTCCTTTTCTCCCTCCTTACACTCCCAATTACATGCATATAAGCATTATATGCATGCATTTACATGTATTATACAAGCACTACGCCACTACACTTGGCGTGAGACCAGTCGGGAGCCTAGAGCTTGTCCCAGCTAGGGCGATGCCCCATTGCTGAGAGATACCTGGTTGAGGAAAATCCCCACAACCCGAAGAAGGTAGGCGTCGAAATCTCACCATTCAGTGAGGAAGATGACCGCCACATCCCGCAACGAAAACATGCACTACACTTACGAGACTAATTACCTTAACAGTTGACGCGCCCGGAATAATCAATCAATCAAATTGGAAATTGCGTCCTGCTAGAACTCCACGTCGAACGTTTCTGACAACCATCGTCATGAAGTGTGTGAGTCATTAAAAAATGTAACAGAACATCAAAAAGGACTCGTGGTGTAGATTATGGGAAAGAAACATACCTCACAAACGCCGGGTTTAGGGGCATAAAAGGCATTGCTCCATGTTATGCGCTGTGGAAAAAGGTGATACGTCGTAACGTGCGATGTGGGTAGCATGTGCGCCTGCTTTCCCCCAATAATCTGTGAACTGCAATTGTTTTCGTCCGTAGTTTGTTTGATGCAGAACTGGGTGGGGATCGGGGATAAATTCCTCTCCAGCAGTAGCTGGAGAGGACGCTGTAGCTACGCTGTTTTGTGTCGATAGAGTAGAACAATCAACCGTCTTTATCGTTTTGAATATAAGGTTGACCAATTTCTTCCGTTGAAAACTTCAGAACCACATTTCTAAGAAAATATATTTTACAGTCTAACCTGGTACCATCGAAACATGATTAAAATTAACTTAAAATGTCCAAATCAGTGAAGTAATTGAAAAGCCACCCTCGTACGTCTTCAGAAGGTATGAATAATTGGACATTGCATAAATTTCATCTCCGGTCTTCTCTATTTGAAAATTTTCGAATTTCGTCTTTGGCACTTTATATCAATCGTGATGAAAAATAAGCGGAGAATTTAGAGGCGTTTTTTCAACAAACCCTTCATAATTTTAAGACCAAGTGCAATTCGCCATGTCTCCATGAAATTCTCTTTCTTTAGAGATATCATTTGTAAAGATAGGTTTCAAGTCAGAGCCGCAAAACTCATCTATACTACTGAAATAATACAGGAGACGATATGCTCCTAAAATGTTCTTCAACAAATCGATAATTGTCAAAATTTTAGAATCTGCTGAATATAAACAAAACGGTTCACGATGAAAACAACTCTTGTGGTTGAGATTACGGCGCGACTGATAATACGGCTCGCCTTTCGCGTGAACCTTAATTTGCACTGAAATCGGAAGATCATAGCCAGATTTTGTTCCTCAGTCAGTAGGGAGTACATTTTTCTTGCCGTACACAGATCTAGACTGTTATGTTAAAAAAGTAGATTTTGGAAGAAAACGGCACCCGGAATAATAGCTGAACCTTAAGTGGGTCACAATACTCCCTACGTGCCTTTTTCAGTGCACTCAAACTACGCGACCATCCCAGGGCCTCTGATTTTACCTCAACCATAGGAAACTGTGCAGCCGAAATTATCCTTGGCACACTAGATAACAGAGTTGAAATTACATTTTCGCGAGAAAAAATCCAATTGCGATGTTTTTCGCATTTTTCAGAACACTTTGGCCAAACAAAAATACCCAAGGCCAGCGCTAAAATAAAGCTCTCCTCGATTGAATATTTATTCCCGCGGCGTTCGTGTCGTTGAGGCCGAAGCCCGCCTCCGCAGCCCCACGTGGTTGCCGTGGGCAACCAGTGGGCGTCGGCGACAGCCGCACATCGATAGGCGCAACTGAACTAATATCCGTGCATCTTTTCTTGATCAACGGCTGGGAGAAATGCGGGTACAAAGGAGGGATTAGTTACAAAATCCGCCCTAGAATTTTTGAAGCAATTCCAACCTCTGGAAAATGAAAGACAAACCTACATTTGAATGTGATACAAGTTCTTGATCAGTGAAGAAAACTGTCTTCGTTTGCTTCAAGTGTCGAATCTTGTTTTATAATAATGAATTTCTTCGTATCAACTTTGTAGGACTAAATAGTACACAACAAGGCCAACTCGTTTAAAGACTTAAATACTTTAACCGTTCACTCGAATATCAGTGAAAATTTGGTGAATATATGTAAAAAATATAGCTACATCAATAATGGCAAATTGGCTTCTTTAAATGTGACCTTTTACTAGTGTACCGTCACGTTGGCTGCCCTGCATGGGAGGAGGATGCGGAAGGCGCATATCTGAGAGAAGAGTAGCTTATGCGTTCGAGGTGCAGATACTCTTAGACTAGGTGAACGCCGGCGATGCATGGTCCGTCACGTGGTAGATGTGAACCTCTCCGCCACGCTCAACGGTGGTAACATGGGGTTGAGCCGGCGAGTATAAATTGAGCCGACTCGCTCACGCCGGCGGGTTTTGTGCTTGGAAACCTCGCGCTTTGCGCGAAATTCACGCCCAGGCTGAAGCGTTCTCGTGCGTTGCACGGGTGAAGAAAGTCACAGGAGTGGCGAGGTGGGAGCGTGCACTCGAGGCGGGGCCTCTCTAGTAAATGTGATGTACCCACGGGACAGTACGATCGCGGCTGGCGGGAAATACGGGAAAGTGTGTACGAAGCAGTTTCATCTAATTATTTGTACATTTTTGTAAATAAAACTTGTATATACTTTTTAATGTCTGTGTACTTAGATCCACGACGCCACAGTAGGCGTTTCTGGGTAATTGAAAGGATTATAGTGTCTTTTAGTCTATCGTATTGCGAAAATATTTGCTCCACTGTAAGCAGAACCCCGATCAAAGGTATTACTTAGAGGATACATCAGAATCTAGTTTCCTTTTCCCAAATCGCATGTCTTCCAAACTTTCTCAATAATTATGGGTTCACCACCATTGCAAGTTCTCCAAACATTATCGGGAGTTCGAAGTTGTAAAGCACTTGGACTAGACTCAGCCATTGTTTTGTATTTTTTATAAAAAAAAAAGAACAAGAGTTTTCGTCTTCAATGACAAATAGATTTTGTTTTACGCCCGCAAATATGTCTTTGCAATGGTCATCAGTGTTCGCTGCGAGCTTTTACCTTCAACTGTTTATTGTACGAGGGAGCGGGAAGGTATGCCATCGGTCAAGAAGACTTGTGTGGATTATACCAAGAACGGACATTGGCACAGGCAACCTAGGCTGTTATATATATATATATATATATATATATATATATATATATATATATATATATATATATATATATATATATATTAGGGGCCCAACATTAGAGCAGCCCCAAATGACCATACAATATAAAATAGAGTGGGGACCCTAGTAAAATTGTAAATAATCTTTTAGTTCATAAGAGAATGGAAAAGCAATAATATTTAACAATTTTATTAGTTACAGAGCTTCTTAAACTTGCTTGTAAGATTAACTGCTTGTGAGAAGTGACCACACGAACGACTCTTATACGAACTACATGTATTTTCATAATGCAGTAACACAGCACGTAAGTTTGAAAAAAGACTTAATTTCACAAAAATGTTTCATTAGAGGTGACCTAAACCCATATGAAATACATGGCATTGAACTTGCATACACCAGCAATATTTTTTGATTCAGACTTTTAGGCATTAGGATTGCTCGAATAATACTTAAAAATAAGTGAAAATTAGAAAAACTGATTTACATAACAATAAATAATGAGTTCATATTTTCATGTTAAATATTAATATTTTGTCTATTTTTTTCTTGTTCAGTTACTTAAAGGAAAGGACCCAATATGTTGAACGCTTAGGGCCCTTTCTTTTTTGAAGTCCGGCCCTGTCTACAGGATTCTGTCTACTTTGGGTGCGGCAAAAAAATTGAATTCCAGTTACGAGACAATCGTTTGAACGATTTAGAAGTTAGTTTTGACCACAGACGGTCAGACGTTTTGCCGTCAATTCATTTTTCGCTTTCACGGATTCACAAAACGTGAGTGTAGATTCGGAAAAGTAACAGAGGAAGTAATTTAACATATATGAACAAGATGTTTCCTTCTTTTCAATACCAGTGACCCACAAAACGAATTTTGTTTTCAAAAATCGCCGAATTCCGCGACAGCATTACAATACTTTCTCTTTACGAGAACGTAAAAATGACGAAAAATACTTAGCGAGTCAATGGCCTTTCTCCTGGAGGCCGGTTGTCAATGACAACACAACAACTACCTTCAAATGACGAAAGGTTTTCAATCGCAAAGGAGTAACAAATTAACCAAACCTCGTAGAGAACAAATATCTACACGTGTTGGGCATTTTACACCTAATTGTTTCTTTCATGTTCGAAGCACATCAGTGCTCTCTCTCTCTTCTCTCTCTCTCTCTCTCTCTCTCTCTCTGCAACAGGTTTTACTTTCTCGCTTACTGCTCACGCAGAATACACAAAGTATTGTAATACTAAGAAGAAGAAGAAGAAGAGAAGGAGGAGGAGGAGGAGGAGGGGGAGGAGGAGGAGGGGGAGGGGGAGGAGGAGGAGGAGGAGGAGGAGGGGGAGGAGGAGGAGGGGGAGGGGGAGGAGGAGGAGGAGGAGGAGGAAGGGGAGGAGGAGGAAGGGGAGGAGGAGGAGGAAGACGTAGAGGAAAAAAAGAGCAAATTTTTGCCACAAAATTTCTTGACGGGCTCTGGTAACAAAAACGTGGATAAATCTTGTCCCTACATATAGTAAATTACTTCCTCTAACACGTTGTGTAGTCAGTATACACGTTTCGAGGGTCCTTGATACCGAAAAAACGATTGACCCCCAAAAGCCTGTCCGTCTGTCTTTGAAGAACACTAGCGAGTAAATCATAAACAGGATTTTCACTAAAATTTATTTTCCTCGGTCGATCTGACTAATGTCGCGGTCCATTGAATTTGAAAGTGATATTTTGATTTTGGGGGTACTTTACATGAATCCTCAACATTTTCTTTACTCGCAGAAATTGCAATACTGTAATAAAACGTAACTGTTTCTAATAATGCGGGAAACCGTGTGTTATTATAGCACCTCTAGTTTTTAAAGGTAAACGTGAGATTTTGAAGTTCGCGAGTTCAAAGTTTTCGTGATGAATAAGAATAGTAGGTAATCCAGTCAAATGGCAGGAAATGGTTGGTTCACACTACACCACATTTTCCATTAAAAGTGTGGCGTAGTGTGAACCAGGATGTTCTACAAAATGATCAAACCCATTATTAAGAAACAATATTACATACAACAGTAATACTAATAAAACACCTGCCAATTCCATTTGGATATAGCAGTGTTCATATTGGACTTAAAGAAAAAAAATGTTTTTTTTAAATTTATTGTGAACATACTAAAAAAGCTAGTATTTGTACACATGTTTTGCTTAAAAGTTTGTTCCCTATGAAAATTTTTATTGGCAAACCTGATATTCGTGTTCAGCAACTCAAAAAACACACAAGAAATCAAATGTCTAAACACACGAAAATTTTTCGCTATTTATTCCTTTTCAGCATCATTTGAGTGGACTACGTACGAGGAACATTGGCTTATACTTTTTTTTTGTACAAAAGCGCAGACGTAGAGTTGACGTAGCGTGGAGGGGAAACATGAATGAGCGTAGTCAGACACCGCTTTGTCGACCTGCTTCGGGTTTGTCTTTGAAGTTTTCTCAAAGAAGCGTCAGCGTTACGTAGCGCTTAAACGGAAGATGTGCGGACTTGAAGAAAGGTGAACGCTCCATTGTAATCGGGACCGGATTTACCTACGAGGGAAAAGAAGCAGTTGCTTTGAATGCCCACATCTATGAGGGGCCAGGCGCTCCGAAATAATACTGAAAATATATTTTGTAAAATAGAAGTATTTAATATAATAAATATGTAAAATTTTATATAAAAATGTTTAGTATTCATTTGTATTTGAACAGACAGTACTTGTATTAACGTAAGTTTTTAGTTAATAAAGATGGAACTATATTTACGTGGAGAGGGGGTTCTAACACAATTTTGTGCTTGGGAGCCCCGCAATACTTATATCCGACCCTGATTGTGATATAAAGACGTATGACTCAGATGACTAGTTCTCGTTCATGTGCAATCCCAATCAGTGCCACATACATGTAGAAACACACACACACACACACACACACACACACACACACACCGCATTCGGTAGAAAATCATGGACCTTGCAGGCATTGTATCAACAAGTTCAACCATTTGCTTTTTCCAGTATATTGAAATGTTATTGTTAAGTGCGTTTTGAATTTTCACTTAACGTTCAACATTTTTTCTTCATTTTAATGAAATTTAAAATCGACTAAATAGAGCTTGTTACAGAGCTGATGTTATTGCTAGGAATGGAAGGTATTTGGAAGGAAGAAATGGAAGGTATTTGGCAACATTTCTATGCATCATTCCAAAGATTTCGAATTTTATTGCTTGATTTTAGTAATGAGCAGTGCCTTCTTTTTTAAATTCGCATGTTCCCTGCATTGCAATCCGAGAAATTTTTCTTTTAGTCTGCTCTTACAAAAGCAATTTTCTACGTGATTGTATTTGATTATTTCTTCAGTGAATAGTAGTTCTTTAGTAGATTACTACGGGATACATAATATGAATCATGACTTTTTCTCTTAGTTTGTTTCCTTTGTTTTATAGTTACCACTCAACACTCTGTTGATCTTATGAAATCGTATCAAATAACATAGACGAGTTATCTGTTTATTTTAGGAAGAATGGAATTTTTATAGGAAGATTTCCAGAAAGGCATTAGTTAGATGTTACCGTTTCGCGCAATTATCCTGAACATATTCTTACTGGCAGAAAATGTGACTGATCAATAGATATTTGCAGAAATTTAGTACTTCAACACGCCATCCTCTGATGGACTTCTGAACCACACTACTCCACCACTCTCTTAAACGATCCTCAAGGCAGAACGCAGTCCTCTCAGCAAAATTCGTAATCTTTGCACGTAGCATACTTAGCGAACGTAGCGTACTTAACTTCACAACAGTCAAACTGAAGAAATATGAAGCGCTTGGTTGTCAGTCATTGATCTTGGACTTCAACCAAATTGCGCAACCTTGACATTTCGTCTTTCTTTTCTATTTTATAATAACGTCACAAGACTGGCTATAGTGTTTTTGTTAACCCACGGACGCCACATTAAAATAAAAAAGCTTCGATAACTACATCAGTTTCATGAGGGGGATTTTGGTAGGGGCAGAGTTCGACAAATTGGCACACGAAGAGAAATCTAACACGCCGCATCATCGAGGTGTTTTCAATAACAGACTACCAGACCATGTGATTATCATGAAAACGGCACATTAGAGATTTTGTAGAGCATTAAGCACCATAGCGCTATCACACTTTCAAACCTCCATTTTTGGACGAACTCCATTCTTACATTAGAGTCACAATGGAAAAGAATTAGCAAGGGTAATCACGTGTCACCAAATCAAACGATAACATGTTTATGAATTTGTTTCTAACAGTGGTTGCAGAGTACGCTACTATCTCTAGTATGTTCCATGATGCATGTTGATGTCACTAATCTTTAATTTATTGAATTCTTGTATTCTGTATTTATTTAGAAATATAAAAAAGTAATATAATAATGAAATTATTTTTATACAGATCAGTTGTCGGTGCGCAGTTCTAACCAAACAAATAGGAATCAAGAGGATATAGTATTATTAGACGTTAGTACTAATAACACTACCCCATCACAATTCCAAACTGCTTCCAGTTTGACCAAAACTTGTATAAATACTCTTGTACATTTCATACGCTACTGGTCGTGAGGTCGTCCCATTGTATTTTCGCTACGCTCTGCAAAACTACTGTTTGTTCGGAAGCCGGCTGTTTATAGCGGGGAAGACCTGCGCTGATCCGCAAACGCACGTGCCTGGCTCGCGGCCAGCCGCCAGCGTAGTCGACGGCGGCGGCGGTGGGGACTTTCGGAACGAGAGGGGCGAGGAGATCGGCGGAGACGCAGTGGAAGGGAGGAGGATACGGAGAGAAGAAGCAGCAGAGGAAACAGAGAGAGAGACAGAAAGCGAGAGAGAGAGACAGAGAGAGAGACAGAGAGAGAGAGAGACAGAGAGAGAGACAGAGAGAGAGACAGAGAGAGAGACAGAGAGAGAGAGACAGAGAGAGAGAGACAGAGAGAGAGAGACAGAGAGAGACAGAGAGAGATAGAGAGACAGAAAGAGATAGAGAGAGACAGAAAGAGATAGAGAGAGACAGAAAGAGATAGAGAGAGACAGAGAGAGAGACAGAGAGAGAGACAGAGAGATAGAGAGAGACAGAGAGATATAGAGAGAGACAGAGAGAGAGACAGAGAGAGAGAGAGACAGAGAGAGACAGAGAGAGAGAGACAGAGAGAGACAGAGAGAGACAGAGAGAGACAGAGAGAGACAGAGAGAGACAGAGAGAGAGACAGAGAGAGACAGAGAGAGACAGAGACAGAGAGAGACAGAGAGACAGAGAGACAGAGAGAGACAGAGAGAGACAGAGAGAGACAGAGAGAGAGACAGAGAGAGACAGAGACAGAGACAGAGAGAGAGACAGAGAGAGAGACAGAGAGAGAGAGACAGAGAGAGAGAGAGAGACAGAGAGAGAGACAGAGAGAGAGAGAGACAGAGAGAGACAGAGAGAGAGACAGAGAGAGAGACAGAGAGAGAGAGACAGAGAGAGAGACAGAGAGAGACAGAGAGAGACAGAGAGAGACAGAGAGAGAGACAGAGAGAGAACAGAGAGAGAGACAGAGGGAGAGTCAGAGAGACAGAGGCAGAGAGAGCGAGAGAGAGAGAACAGAGAGAGTCAGAGAGAGACTGAAAGAGAGAACAGATAGAGAACAGAGAGAGAGTCAGAGAGAGACAGAGAGAGAGAACAGAGAGTCCGAGAGAGCAGAGAGAGACAGAGAGCGAGAGACAGAGAGAAAAGAGTTCGTGGGCGTATAGGGGCAACGGGCTTGAGCGGTAAGTAACCTTACGAGACGGACGGCCAGGGGCGGCGGGTGCCGCGCGGGGGGCAGGGGCGTGGCGGTGAGCACGACCGCGGTCTATTCCTGTTGGCGCGGGGCACGCGAAAGGCTTCTGCCTCGGAAGATGCGCTGGCCGGGCGGTGACGGCGCGGGGGCGGCGCGGGCACGTGCTCTGCAGGGCGCCACTCGCCGCCAATCGCTCGCCAACAAAGCCGTGCGGATCTTAGACGTCTTCGTGGCCGCGCCGCCCCCGCAGAAGGGTGGGCGTGGGCGTGGTACGAACGCGTAGCGCCCCCCCCCCCTTAGCCAGCTGTCTCCGACCGCACCTTACCGCACCTGCGGTCACGTGTCCGCCCGCGACAAACGACTACAAATTAAAAGTGTTGCCGATGAACGGAAGGAGTCTCTCCCTTGAGGTGGCCGCTTTGTTCGCCAAGTCAAATGTGTCTGTCTGGCCGCATCGGGTGAAAGAAAGCAATTTGCCTCCTGAAGCGGAATTCAATAGAAGTGCGTGAATGGATTGGGTTTATTTTGCGCGGGTCACGCGATTCGCAGGAGGACTTTGCTCTTTCGATTCTTCTCGCGGCTGCGAACTCTTTGTGCTTCTTTTGGACGTTCTTTGTCTTTTGGCGGCCAATGAGGAAACGAAAGTAGTAGATTCTGAGGAGTATCGAAGAATATATTAGACCGATATATTTTCATCATTAATTTCAATCGCTTCAGAATTGGAGGCCAGCCAGGAAATGAGGGAGAGAAGGGTAAAAGAATTTGGACATTATCGTCTTTGCAATCAAGCAGTAGAATTATATGTTCATAAACACACTCAGATCATCCGTAGGTACATACACATACGTACTAAATAGTACCGACGCCATGCATCTTCATTTAGACGGCATTTTATTTATTTCGGCATCTTAAAGGAAAGGAGATAGAGAGAGAAGCTGATTAAGACCTTCTAAAGCAACAGGCACCACCCTTAAAGCGCACGGAAGTGTCATTAAGGACAGTCTTCCCGTTTTTTAGTGACATCACATAACTATAATGTTTATCATTCCGATGGTTGCGGAGAAAAATCTTGTAAAATTACGCGATGAAATTACTTGAAAAAATAGATGTAGATTAAAATCAATTATTTTCCATTTCGTTGCGCCAAAAACTATTCTCAAGTGTGATCATGGTGGATGAGTAAATGATACTTCAATATTTCGGACAAGAGTGGTCGCAAATTGGATTCAGTTTTTGCAGTGAGAGCATATGACATTCCTTAGTAGGATATGGATCACGGGATCGGTCAATTAATGAAACACATTAGTTTGCCAACGTTTCGGAATATTTAATTCCTTCATCAGGGCTACAAAAAACACAATCACATGGAATAAAGACAACTTTTCGGAACAACAACATTAGAAATCACACAAAATGTTCAGAAAAGTTGTCTTTATTCCATGTGATTGTGTTTTTTGTAGCCCTGATGAAGGAATTAAATATTCCGAAACGTTGGCAAACTAATGTGTTTCATTAATTGACCGATCCCGTGATCCATATCCTACTACTTATTAACGGTCGTGATTTATACAATGGTCAATGCCATTTCTTGTATTACAGATTTACGCTAAAAAAACTCTAGCCAACTGGATCGAAACCTACGAAAGTATGATTTCAATTTCTAATCTAAATATTTATATTAACTATTTATTTGTTGCGTTAACCCAAACTATATATCTCTATAAAATCCAACACATCCTTTAAGAAATAATTCACACCTACAAAGTTTCACATTGTACAATTAGAAATCAACAAATAATACTATTCATATCGTACACGGTCCTTATCCGAATCTGTCAAAATGAGGAGCAAACATTCAAAAGATGACTTGCCCATTTGGCAAAAATTGAGTTCTTCTGTTGTTTTTACCTAGAATTTTATTTCCAGGAAAAAAACGTGAGATGTCTTACAAGACATTAAGTAGTACTCTATTTGTCGAGTTAAATACGGTGTTAAATAGTGTGAAATTTGTGCAATATTTTTCATGATTATTGGAAAAGAGTGAAGTGGACGTGTGACGTTTTGAATGTTTGCTCATCATATTTGCACTACTACTACTACTACTACTACTACTACTACCACAGAGAATCAACGCAACGTGGTCCGGGCCCTCGACTTTTCAGTGATATCGAAAAATTCACTTTAAATTCGGGCTTTCCTGAAACATGGCGACGTACTTAACATGATCAATTTCAACTGAACCGCAGCCGTCTCCGCTATTAACTGCGCATCCTGACGCCGTAAGAATGCGTGTGAAACTATGGAAAGCGGAGGCGGTACGTGCGTACGAACGCTTGTGTACGTGTGTGTGTAGACATCGATCATGCGCAGTAGGAGCGTTATCTGAAGGGGCGTTGAACGGATACGAATGCGAAAGCGCCGTATTGACGTGATAGCACGACGAATATAAAGCTATAGTATTACCAACCAGCATTTGTTTTTATCGCACAGGGATTCGATCTCAGGTTCTTACATTCAGTACGCAAAAATCGATACCCCTAAACAACCTGTCTCAGAGCTAAACTCAACTTTCCCGACGATTAAAAAGACGTTGAACTTTTGCAACTTTAACAAATTAAGCAATTTTCATTTTCGTGACTTGAAGATCTAGTTTTAAACACTTTTTATTAAGGAACATAATCTCTCATTAATATTGCAGTTTCGTAATGTTAATTTTTTGCTTGCACTTTTTGAAAGTTCAGAGTTCCTCCCAAACGCTCGCCTTTTTAGAGATAGGAAATTGTTTTTAAAAACTGGTTTCTGAGTTTTAGGTCTGTCTGTTGGTCTGTCGGTCTGAACACACTGAATTTTCGAAAACTGCAAACAGGTGCGAATAATGTGAGAAAGTGTGTGCTGTTGTAGCACCACTAGTTAGCACAATTGCACGTTTCATGCTACAAAACTGCGAGTATCTTCTCGCCACCCGCACCAATCGACGTTCTTAGGACAGACAATAGCGGCTCTCAAATTTGACGTGTGAACAAATTAGAGCTCAAAGTTTCGCCAGAGCGCCAGCAGGAAGGAGTCAGGGTGGCGCGGGAAGGGTAGGGTAGGGTAGGGTAGGGTAGGGTAGGGTAGGGTAGGGTAGGGTAGGGTAGGGTAGGGTAGGATGGGGGTGGGGAGGGGTGAGGGGATGGGTGGGGAGGGGGAGGAGAAGGGAGTGGAGAGGGGATGGGAGTGGAGAGAGGATGGGAGTGGAGAGGGGATGGGAGTGGAGAGGGAAAGGATGTGGAGAGGGGCAGGGAGGGAAGACGGGAAGGGAGGGGTGAAGGGAAGGGAAGGGAGACGGGAAGGGAGGGGAGGGAGCGGGTGGGGAAAGGGAAGGGAGAGAGGGGAGATGGGATGGGAGGGGTGATGGAAGGGGAAGTGAGGGGAGGGGAGGGGACAGGTGGGGAGAGGGGAGGGGAGGGGAGAGGGGATGGGAGGGGTGATGGAAGGGGAAGTGAGGGGAGGGGAGGGGACAGGTGGGGAGAGGGGAGGGGAGGGGAGAGGGGATGGGAGGGGTGATGGAAGGGGAAGTGAGGGGAGACGGGAAGGGAGGGGAGAGGAAGGGTGGGGAAGGGAGAGGGAGGGAGGAGAGGAGAGTGGAGGGCGGCGCGGCGGCGGCAGGCAGAGGTTACTCCCCGCAGCCCGCCCGGCGCGCGAGCGCGATAGAGTGAGAATGAGTGGCGCGTGGTCGCGCGAGCACATGCCGAGGCGGCGGCGGAGGCGGCGATGGCACGTTCCCAGCCACGTGATCACCGCCCTCCCCGCCTTGCGCCGCGCCGCGCCGTGCCGCGCTAGCGCTCCCCTCCCCCGCTTTACATTGAGAGGCTTCCCCGTAGCGCTGACGTAATCGGCAGCTCCCGACCGACGCGACGCGACGCGACGCGACGCGAAGCGACGCCGCTGGCAGCCCTCCTGACACACGTCACTCGCGCAGTTGATTCCGCATGATTAGCGGCGCCAAATTCAAGCGGTCAACACGTCCTTCCCCTCAAAAATTGTTTCTGCCTCCCCTGCCTTCCCCTTAAATTAAGTCAGGATGTAAGACAAAGCAGATTTAGATTAGTTTGTATCTAGTTTATAAGCTAGGCCATACGTTAGCTATGTAAACAGAATTTAAGAATAAATATTAAATACAGGAGGAATACATAACGATGCGAAGAACAGTAGGGAAAATGAAGATCATTTAACGCATATCTATCAACAATATTAGTTGAAACGCAGTGAACTGCTGTCCTTCATAAATTGTCTATTAGGCTACCCACCTGATACTTATGCATCTGGCGCTTTCGTTTTGCAGCGAATTCTCTTGCCATATTAATGTTAGCTAAAACATTGTTAAGAAGGAGGAGGATGAATGACGCGAAGAAAATGATAATGAGTAGAGAAAACTGCAAAGAGAAATTACAATACCACATAAAAAGTCCGCTCTGTATTCACATAACGAATCATGATTGATTGATTTTTTGAATACGTCAATTGCTGTGGTCTCTTGTCCCGTATGTGTAGTGCAGATTTTATCATGCGAGGTGACGGTATTCCTCCCCCGCTGGAGTGTAGATCCGGCGCCGACCTACAATTCACTTTGCGGGAGGGGGGTGTTTATCATCCAGGTATTTCCTACCAACAAGCCATTGCCGCAGCCGGGATAAGCTCTAGTTAGTCATAGCTCCTAGACTGAGAACCAGTACTTCCGTTTGCAACGCATTTCGCAGCATATGTAAGACGGCAAAGAAGTATTGATGTGTTGCTCTCCGTAAAACTATGTTCAGTAATACATTTACTCGTCATTGCGAAAGTGAATTATCGTCAACTGCTTAGGTGGTTGTGTCTGATACAAATTTTTAAGTTACTTTCTGTTTACGATACTACCCGGAGAGAAATATTACTAACAATACCGTGATTCCTATGCAGCGTATCTCCTAAGCCGAGAACCAGCACATTCGATTCTTGCGAATTTCGGAGCAGATTTTAATTAATTACTCCTCTGGATGTCAGATGTAGGTGTATTAAATGTAACGAGGTGTTACATTTAATATCACCTGATTCATAAAATGCATTACTTATAATAAAAAAAAGGATCGTATAACAACAATGTCCAAAACAAACAATAACCTCGAACATTTTGCCCCGAAGAGATTGCACAATTTAAATTAATTTTATTATAAAATTAGGACGCTAAGGGTCAATTTTTACTTTCTCGCGCTTAAGAAAGAACTTCTGAAGATGAGAAAGTTCTGTAATGCTGCACGAAAACACGGCGAGTATTCGGCATAAAAACTCTTATTACAGGACCCTGGTAACGAAAAGTGCATAAATCCAGTTACTAAATTTAGAAAAAAATATCTAATATGTTGTATAGTCAGAATTCCTGTTTTGTGTGTCCTTGATACCGAGAACTCGATTGATGACGAAATTCTCTCCGTTCGTCTGTCCGTTCTGTGAACAACGCTAGCGGCTAAACTGTTCAGCCGATTTTCTCCAAAACTGATATTCCCTGATTGATCTGGCTGATGTTGTGGCCCCTTGAATTTGAAACTGATATTTTAATTCACACGAAGCATTTGGATATTTTCAAAATTTTCAAAGAAATAGCGCTATAGATTTTGATTAAATTTTGTCGTTAGATAGTGTGAATGATGTTTAAGAGAATGGCGCAGGTCTCATGCGAGTATGAAACTGAATTTTCGAAAATTAAAAAATTAAAAATGTTTTTCGGCGTCTTCCAACAACTAAAGTATTAAAAATATATTTTTTCCCCTTAATCAAATCTATTCTTTAAAGATAGATTTTGAAATAAGGCCATGTACAATTTTTCGAAAATTTGAGTATTTTCGCGTAATTTTGCGTCAAATATAGGCACTTTTTAATTTTTATTTAAACAATTGTTTTTCTAAAAAAAGGTTCCATCGTTATTGATGAAATTTTGTTGGTGGATAGTCTGAAGGACGTTTAAGAGAATGGCGCAGGTCTCATGTTGGTGGAATACCCTGATTTTTCAAAAATTAAAAAAATTAAAAATTTGTACGGAGTCTTCTTACATCAACAATTATGATGATATATTTTTTCTTAACGAAATGTGTTCATTAAAAATAGATCTTCAATTAAGGTTGTGTTGAATTTTACGAAAATAGGAGTATTTTTTTTTGTTGATAATTTGACGACAAAAATAGTCGACCACTCCCAATTCACTGCGCTTTCTGAATGTAAAAGGAATGTGGGAATGTGGGGCTAAGCAGCTGGATGCTACGTAAGGTAGAATTTGTATTTTATTTCATACTTCTTTATTCGTTTCTTCTTCGAGATTTTGTTATAAGTTTTAAAATTAATCTTTTAGAAATGATTTGAAACCTATTTTAATTTGCGTCTAGTTAAATATGAAAAGGAATAGATGATTTCGCTTTGCTTAATGAGATTGAGATTAAAAAGTAATGAATGTAAAAAACGAGTAATTTTGACCTATTTAAAAATATTTAATTATTATATTTCTCTTATTTTCATTTTCTTGCTAGTGGTATCAACAATGCTAATTGGCAAAATGTGTATCCCATGCGAATTAGCGGCCATTATGCTTGTAACTCATTATTGTAACACCACACTGATAACGGAAGGTGATCATGACTGTTGCCTTTCTTTTCGCATTTATACAAACTAATAGATTTACGGCTTAAATACGCATAGTGCATCGTTGGTATTCGAGTAACTTTGCATGATTTGCGTAAATTCGCGTATGATTCGCGCAATTTTGCTTGAAAACTCGGGCGAGAAAGTACGTGCTGTTTTAGCACCACTAGTTTCTTACCTTCTTGAGGAACAGAAATTTTATCTTCATTTAAAGTATTTTGAGTAGTATTTCACTGCCATGGATCCAACGAACACGTTATCTCAACGGTACTAACACAATCACGTTGAGATCGGGGGACTAGACGGTTGGTAACGGCATATACGGATTGCTTCCCATTTTCAACTTTTTCTAAGACTTATTTATTTCCCCGAAAAGACAGCACATTTGCATCCTTTTAGTTTTTCCTTGTGAGAAAATGAAAGAGCTTGCTTAAGAGTGAATGCTTGAAAGAGCCCGTTCGTTTTCATATACAGTATAAGAGAAATAGAACAAATGCTCCTTTTAACGCTGTTCATTTTGTACCACTTTAGCATTGAAACAGATGGGGTAAGGAAAGCTTGTTGTTTTGCAATTAAACTCTATGGAATGTTCTTAATTTATTGGAACTGATTTATATGTGGTCTGCGTCAAGAAGGAAGCATGGAAATGTTCTTCCCTTAAAATATGCAGAATATGTATATTTCATTTACATTAAACAATCCGGAAGATTCTGCCACGTTCACTTGCGTTCAAGATTTTGTCTCGATCGGTGCAGGAACTACTTGCGTTTTATGAATGGAAACTTAACTAAATTGTTTCCTTCTTCCCCGTCCCGAAACACCTACCGGGTTGAAATCGAGCTTTGTCTTCTCGTGTCGCGTGTCAAGTGAAAGGGGATGTGGGAAACGGTGTGAGGGAAACGTGACTGCGGGATGCAGTTGGGCGTTTTCCATCTGAAAGGAGGGCGGCGGCGCTCACGGCGCGCGCAAAAGGGAGGCGATGGCAAAGGCAACATTTCGCCCGAGAGGCGACGGTAGCCAGCGGCCTTTGATCGCCCAGCGACGCTGGTGGTCTGAAGAAGGCCGAAACGTGCGCATAGGCACCAAATTTTATTTTTTGAAAAACGGTTATTTCTTGATATATGCCAATTCTACATACTTCAAATGACTAGTGATCAGGAAAATTAATAATTTTTATCAATGCTTACAGACATAAGACGCCCTCAAAGCCAAGCGTTTCAGCCGAAGAAAAATTCAGCTACCCAAGCAGTGAAAATATACTTATCTTTGATAGTTTATAATTTTTTTTCCCAATCAACTTTTCAACTTCCAGAAATTATATGCGCTTTCATACACCTTTCTAAATATATTAAAGCAGTTTCAATGTCATTTTTTTCATTAAATTACTCCTTACGTAATTAAGGTATGCAAAAACTTCTAAATCTTTGTATTAAGTAAATTTTCACAGGCAATTACAAAAAACCATCGAAAAACACGTCCACAAAATTAATATATAATACACATCCACGATATTAATTTAAGTGAACGTTATTGAACATTTTTCAGTTGAGATCAGCTACCCCGGTCCACCCCTTTTAAAATTATGACCGTTTAAAGTTTGCATTAAGTGTTTGGAAAGAGCATCATTACCTCCTGACATAATACCGAAATCGTTTACTTCTTGACAATTTATTATCTTCTCAACTTTCAGATTTTCATTAATTGCATAACATTTTCAAAATCTTTTCAAAATTATTCCTTCTTTCAATTTGCCAAATTTCTTTGTTTTTCAATAAATTTGAACATGTAAAATTGAGATCTGCAGAACTGAAACGTGCAATAAGTGAATTTTGTTGAGCAATAACATTAAAACATCTCGGTCAAATTAATGTATGTTATTAAGTGAACAATTGTAAATATTTTTACATTGATAACAACCGCCTTGGTCAACCTCTTTCAAAATTGCGTCCATTTATAGTTTACGTAACGAGAATGATAAAAAAAACTGTCATTTTCATTAATGAAATTATCTTTGAGGTGTAATTACACAAAAACGACTAAAACACTTCCATGAAATTAATAACTATCATTATATGGACTTTTATTGATGTTTTTTCGTTCACAACAGCCACCTCGATTTGCCTCTTTTAAAATGGCGACTGTTAATAATTTACATGACGAGGTTTGAAAGAAAGCGCCATTCTCAAAACTACGTGATCTTTGACGGATAATTACATGAAAACGATTAACAACACTTCTGTGAAATTAATAACTATTATTAATTGGACATTTTTGATGTTTCTGTGTTAACAACAGCCGCCTCGGCCTGCTTCTTTAAAAATAGTGACGGTTTAAAGACTACATGATGAGGATTGAAAGAAAGCGTCTTACCAAAAGTAAGAAATATTTGATGGGTAATTCCACAAAAACAACTAAAAACACTTCCATAAAATGAATAAATAGTATTAAGGGGACATTTGGTAATATTTTTCCGTTAATAACAGTTGCCTCGGCCTGTCTATTTGAAAATGGCGAACGTTTATACTTCACGAGCTTTGAAAGAAAGTGCCATTTATATTAACTAAGTGGCCATTGACAAGCCATTATAAAAAACATAGAAACATCTCCTTGAAATTAATATATGACTTGAAATGAACAACTGGAAATATTTTTTTTGCTGCCCCGAATTGCCTCCCTCGGTGGACGCGCAGTCAGCAGTCGAAGCGTCAGCACTGGATGTCATGTTAGAGGGGGCGCGCAGGGTGAAATGATCTGGACAGGTAATGACCTCTGGCATATGCGTAACCGCGACTGCTAAAAATAAGACTTAAGTGACATGATAAGTCTCACAGGATGCCAACTCAGTCGGCCAGGTCTCTGGCATTTCCATAACATGAAACACATCACTTTCTGACTTTTGGTCCAAAGCATCCATGCGCCACCGCTTGATAGGTTAAGTAACATAATAGTGAAATAATATAAAATGGGTAATTATTATTTGACATTGTAAATGGCAAACGAGTAGTGCAATTGTTACAGTGTAAGTAACTAATACTATTATTATATACAATTATTCCTTTTACTACTTAAAGAACATTTTTACGGTTTTTCTACTTTTAAAAACTATTGTTAAAAATCTTTTTAAACACTATCTCTACCTAGTTTTAAACACATTTCCGTTGAGTCATGGAATAAATGCTTATAATAACCTTTTCTTTACTTCTGTACAATTAAAGAACCTTTTATTCATCTTCAATAATGTCTGATAAAGATTAGTATTTTTTCGACATAAATAAACAAAATGAATTATGCGGAATATTATTATTTTGCTCTTAGATCATGTTTCAATAGATTTATACTTAAAGAACCGTTTTAAATCCACTAAATAAATAGTTATTTAACTTAACATCCTAAGTGCGCGTTTTGGCCCCGTTCAGACCACCGTGCGACGCCTGACGGTAGGACGACCAGAAAGGGGGGCGCTTCTGCCGCTACGTATTCTGTATGAAAAAGAAAGGAACATGCAAAAAGTTTCATACAAAAATCATGCAGTCTGGACTGCACGTTTTTGTAAGTTCAATTAGCATGAAAACTGTACCGTTAAGGAACCTTAACATCAAAGTAATGAAGTAGAAAAAAAGTTATCACGTTTACTTCAGAGAAGAATCCCTCCGCCACGACAGCTGTTTAGACACGCCTCTCAGCGCAAAACGTCTGTACGGAAAATGTCTCTTTAGGGGAATCACATGTTGTAGCTATTAACATACCTAGTAATGTTATGAGTAGGGAACGAATTTTCATGTAATTACATGTTTTTACAAGAAGTAGATACCTGCATTCAATTATTTTTTTTAGAGTTTACAAGACATTCTGAATAAATTAAACTATTTTTATTTTACATATTTTGGTAGAATTACATATTTTACCTATTAAAACATATTTCTTACATATTTCGCTACATTACACAATATCTTTATTCGTCGAAACGGAACATTTCAGTGGCGCGTTTGCAATATATGTTACGGAATCATCTTTCTCACAAATCAAATGTAATGCTGCTGCGCTTCTATGACCATCATATCTTTGCCATGAATGGTTAACCTTACCCACTCCCCTGCTCACTGCGTACTCGGGGTCAAGGATGTGCGGATTTGTATGAACCGAAGTAATTTCAACTACATGCTTATCATGTTTCAAACAGCAAATTCATTACTCGATCGAAAACTAACAAATATTTTTTTAGAGAAAATTGTATTGTTCGCTTCGGAGGGAGGATATACCCTTTAACTCCCTCCCCTGGGATCTATAACATTGTAACCATTGTAATTATACTATGAACGGATATTTTATTTCGAATAAAATTATGATATGTGGTGAAGTCTAGAGTACAATTACTTCAGTTGAGATAGAACCTACTTTCAGCCTCTCCGAATCCTTGGTAAGAACTAATCGGCGAAGTTCTATGGTCGGAAAATGTTTGTAGAGAACAATTTTAAACACAATAATGCATTTTTATTTTACATATTTTCAATTTTTTCTTCCATGTTTTGGAAAAAATAAGTGCATGTATATGTACATATTTTGCATTTTTTATTACAATACATTCTGTTTAAAGTAAACGTTTACAATAAATTCCCTAATTATGAGTGATATTACTGCAGAGGCCAAAAGATAAATATTGAGGCGGAGCGTAGCGAAACCGAGATTTTTAATTTGGACGAGGCAGTAATAACATTGTAACATTTCGTGGTATGTTCAACATTTTATCGGTTACCATAAAATCTCACGAATCATGCGAAAATTTACATTACTGCGATAGTAAACACATGAATTCTGTTGCTGCGGCACGTTAGTACCTACGATATTGTGGCATGCTGCATGTGATATATCTAAATAAACAATATTCATATACCGTGGTTCGACAAAGATGGATACAAATAATTGTCCTGAACCAGATTCCTAAAGAAACGACGTTCGGTTAGGAAGTTGGCGTGTTGACTTGCAGTGGCGACACCTTCACACCGTCAGTAAATACGATTACCGGAGTAGAGTTTCATTTGGTGGAATGCGAAGAAAAAGAGGTTAATTTTCCTAATATACATTTTTCTAATTGTACTATCGCCTATATTATTTCAGTAGTATACATACCTTTTGCGATTCTCACACGCAACCAATATTTATAAAAAATATCTTTAAAGAAAGATACTTTCAGAGAGACGTGACGAATTGCACTTTGACTTTAAAAATATGCAGGATTTGTTTAAAAAAAGCATCTAAATATTCATGTCAAATGCAATCCGCAACACTCGGGCAGCTACATCGTTAAATAACTTCTAAGCGAAGCGTTTTAGGGCCTTAAAAACTAAAATTTTGAGGACAAAGGCATGAAAGAAACGTTGCTTGCATCAAAATATACAGGACGAAATCTTTTTGAACATTCTGTTACATTTTTGCTAGTTCGATGCATCTCAATTCTACCCCACCTGTTCAGAGCCAGTAGAAACTGCAACTATACGTCAAATTGAACTAATTACTTGATATTCTACACGATTGAATTACAAGGATGAACCTCTCTGCTCAGAAATAACGTTAAATAAGAATATTTCGTATTGAGAAGAGTGAAATGTATTGTTATCAATTACAAGGAGATATACAGAATAAGTGACGGAGGATAAAAAGGTTTTGAAGAAAAATATATTTTAGATATTAGAAATTGGAAAAATAGGGAAGACGGTGGGGTTTAACATGCGAGAGTTCTCGCACGGGTACATTCGTTAATAATATTACAATTGACAGTAATTATCCCCAAAACCAATGTAAATTAGTTTTATTCCGAATTGTTTGAATCTGATGTGTTTTGAACTTTTTTTTTTCTTAACAAACATTTGACTTGCGGTGTATCAATGGTTGTTTACGTTGCTAAGGGTGTTAAAACCCGTTGCTAAGGATGTTAAATTTCTTAATATACAGGTAGGTACAAGTGCACTTAACAAACCGGTAGGGTTGCATGCTAACAGGCGTTAAAGACGCAAAAACGTGATTTTCACGTCTTCATCGTCACCATTGTCAGTGAGCCTTTAGAGGGTGCCAATTCATGTGGTCAATGCTCCCAAGCGTACGTGTACGTGTTTTGAAAAAAAAAACTTGCTGTCCGTTTTCTTGCCACAGAAAGTTGGAGATCGCATGTTATGAGTCTTTTAACTTACGGTCAGTGTGATTGGGTTGTAAAAGAAAGATAAAACAAGGGGAAAAAACTAATGATTGTACTTTTATTCGTATATTTGTAGTTAAGGGGTACTCTTTCTGACTAAAAATAAATTATGACTACTTTCATTTTTGGGGTGTTGGCCAACAAGCTGTTTCCCCCGTCGAATGATCGCTCCTGAGGAGGTGAATGAGAGTTCTTTTTTTTTTATTTATTAATTTTTGAAGAATTTACATAGCTCAGTAAAAATAACTATACATATGAGTCATAGCTATATAACTATACACATGAGAGTTCTTAACTCGCACGGGATGCTATCGCACGATGTCCTAGGGACACGTGACTACTAACACTCCAGGGAGAGATACCGCGCGAATTCCTATCGGAAATCAATACTTACGTTGCTGAAATATCTTTCCGTCATCTGCAATAATCACCATTGCATTTGAAAACAAAAACGATGAAGAAATTATTTCGTTTTACTCTCACCACGTACTATTGCAGTTTTTGGCTTCATTGTCCCATTGCTCAAATAAGGATCAGTACGACTGATTATTTCCACACCTATCGTATTTTAGAACATGTGCTTTACTGGGTGTGTGCTGTTGTATATTAGGCCAGGGGTGTCCCGATCGCGGGTAAGGTAACTAAGAAAGTTTTCTAGTCTTCTCAGGCAATGCGTCGAGTGAAGCCTAATTGGCGCAAGATTTAAAAGTGAAGGTTGTAGAAATAGTTCCGGGGTGGTGTCACTGGATACCTGGCCCATAACAAGTCTTTTGGAGAAACTAGTGGACAGTTATTGCAACAAATTGAGCGATATTAATTCCCATTTCCTCTACAGAAGCACAGAAATGAACCATTAAAATGAAATACTTCACGACTAATATTTCAAATTGTCAACTGAAAGTAAAGTTAAACGCTTTGAAAGAAGGAATCTTGTTTTCGTAATCGCGTTTACTTACGAGTTCAATAAATGCATTAACTTCCTATGCTCGCGTCAGGTGGTTTAACAGTCAGTTAAAATTGTTAAAAGTATACGCCCATAAGAGAGACTTGTTAATTTACTTCACATCATTGCTATAATCAATTAATAATGGAATTATTTAATAAGACATTACACAAAATGAAAGCAAGCAAATTCACTATTCAAACACATTTCTGGCTCTTGGGAAAAATGTTTAATCGAGGCAGAATTTAATAAGAAAATAAACATGGGTAATAAAATAGTAGAACGTAAGTAATATAAATAAAATTCAAATCTCTGTTGTTAGAAACTTTCGTATAATGCTTCTATTCCACGCTTCAGCTTTGGCGTGTTCACCTCGTTCTGAATTTGGATAAGAGCGGTGTCAACGGAAGTAGCTCGAGCAGGCGCAGTGTGACCTACCTGGCTTAGACAAACAAATAGCGTTGTTGAAACACCATTGCTCCCCTAACCAATTATGCTCAATATATTATTTTTCGACATAATTATTGTCTAAGAGAACAGATAACTCCTAGATGAAATATTTTATACTAGTCTTTAATAGTCACTACACTCCAATAATTACTTAGTGATTGGTTCATTAGAAGTTCCGACCTTCAGTCAAAAGTGAGGGAAAGAAACGAAACAATTAGAGAACGCATATCATCGAAAATTAGAGTATGATTTGTACTACTCGCGCAACTTTTCTTTAACGATGACCTTGCTTCCCCCTCCCTTGAGCAATAAACAGTTGAAGGCAAAAGCTCGCAGCGAGCACTGATGACAACGTTCCAAGGATTAAAACTTCGTTGGTGCGAAACGTAAGCGAGCCAAAGCTAATTGCTTTCATAGTCGAGAACTTTTGTTCAACTTTATTACCATTACCTAAAGAAATGGCTGAGGTAGGTTCAGGTCCTTCAAGGGAGGCACCTAAAACTTCTATCTAGTGTCCCTGCTGTTGCTTACCCAGAGGGATGACCTGGCCGCACATGTAGCGAGTTTGACTTTGATTTTTCAGAGGTGGGCATTACTGTAAATACTCTAGTGGCCAACATGGTAACTAACACTCCCACTCCGCCCGCATTTCGTCAATCCATCGTTCAAGAAAAGTTGCGCGAGTAGTACCTGGAAAGAGCACTTCAGTATCGGTGCACGAGCCGCCGCTGGTGGCTCTAAGATCTGGAGAGAGGAACAGCGCCGTAAGACGCAGTACATGAATGACATTCATTCATTCTCGCACGCGGCTTTCTCGGTGAGCCGATAGCAAGATGTCACGTAGGGTAAGCAAACGTTGGCAAAGGTGAACGTCATAAAAAATCGATGTAATCTGTGCAGCAAACTCGTTGGTGTTTCATAAAGCGACATCATATACTACAAATGTTTTAGGATCAATTTAGGTTTAAAAAGACAAGGTACAACTTTCAATAGTGATACAAGCTTTGTTGATCTTAAAAAAAAAATTATTATAGGGTTCACAAAGAAATGTTTCCTACAACTCTAAATCGTCCTTTTTTCGCTTAAATAATACCTTGAATTAGAAATCAACTAAACTGTTTTATAATTAATTCCCTGCTGTTTTATATACTTTTTAAAACATTTTTATTAATATTTTTTCGACCGTATAATGTCTTTCAAACGTTTCCTGCACTACAAAGTTTTAACAATAAATGCAATATTTTAAGATTAAAATTAGAATATAACATACTAACTACAATATTTAAAAAAATAATAATCCTGAAAATAAAATCGAAATTGACAAGAGTAGTTTCTGATACAATAATTGCATCTTCTACATTATCAAACAATTTGTGCTTTCCCAGTCGCGTTAATACTGATATTGCTATTACTTACCGAGCTGATACTGTGGTCCACTGAAATTACTCATACTCCTTACAGACGTTTCGTCTCAACCAGGAGCCAACCAGGGATTTTGCCTCATGCTAACTGAGGATGTCTGTGGCAGGTGCTAACGGAACGTCTGTAAGAGGTAGGTACAAGTAATTCGACTGAACCGCGGACTATCATCTCGGTAAACAATAACAATTACATCTGCAACAACGCCAATAGTCTCCTGAACTCAGAATCTATCTTCTTTTCCTTCTGCCACATGAATGAAAAGTAAAACCGTCTTAGTGACCTCTAAAACTGGCTACGGAAATAAACAATAGTTGAGAAACGAGAAGATTCACCGTAAAACGTTCACAAAATATTTGTATCTCGAAGATTTTATTTTTGCAACTGTATAAAACAATCATCCAACAACCAATTTCGAAAACAAAATTTTGTTTGAAGGTCTTCCCCACAAAGAAGTATCTTCTTTCTTTACGAAGTTACTACGTCATTACATCAATTTACTATGGTAAATTGATGTAATGACACAGTAACTTCTTTTAGTTCACGAATGTTCCAGAACCTTCACTCCCTAATTAGAGAGGTTTTCCCAGGCTACTACAGAAAAAACCTTCGTATGGCAAGAAGGGGGCAGAAAACTTTACATCTATTTAAAATCTGAAGACGAGAGAGAGAGAGAGAGAGAGAGAGAGAGAGAGAGAGAGACAGTGAGAAAGAGAGAACGAAAGAGAGAAAGAGAGGGAGAAAGAGAAAAAGAGAAAGAGAGAGACAGACAGAACGAGAGAGCGAGAGCGAGCGAGCGAGCGAGCGAGCGAGAGAGAGAGAGAGAGAGAGAGAGAGAGAGAGAGAGAGAGAGAGAGGGGAAAGAAAAGCGGGGTGTAGAGATCCAATTGAGTGCAAAGTAGCAGAGTAACTTAACGAAATAATACCTCTCGTTTATGCTGGCATATATTACTCCTCATGTTTGGCTTCGTCGAATCGCGGGCGAAATCTAGAAGTTTTGTGTTGGAAATAATTGGCGGGGGGGGGGGGTCAAAATTCACTATCAACTCTACAATAGCGAAAACAAGTTTTAGAAATGATAATAAGTTTCTTTGCAAAAAATTACTTTCAAAAACCAAAGAAATGTCGAAATATTTCTTAATACAAAAATTGCAGATACATTACATAAAACGTTCTGTAGGTGCAACAAGGCCGACCTGGATGGCCGAGGTGGCTAAGAGCGAGTACCGACACGGCGCTTCGGTCCGAAGGGTCGCGGGTTCGAGTCCCGCCTTGGGCATGGCTATTTGTTCCTTGACTTTGTGTGTATGTTGTCGCGGAGGGCCTCGCGTTCTGCTGACCCCAGATCAGAGGATCCCGCAATGTTTGTCTAGTGTATGGTCGAGTATGCGTCCCTTCAGGACGTAAAGGGCAACCGACTGCGGCTGGATAAAAGTCCTAGGGAAAAAGAAGTGCAACAAGAACATATTTTTTAACGGTTTAAAACGTCAACAGCACATTTATTTCCTTCCCTAGATGAAAAAGAAGTGAATACTATTGTCACGTTTTCAGAAGAACCGATGTGAGTTGTCAAGATAAAATATAGCAGTATAACTACACAATGGAGCGATAAGTATACTTTTATTTATCTGTTGATGTCGCTAAAGGAAAACCTCACGTTTTCTTTACTTTTTCGATGCGCAATACAAAAGATAACAGAGGCTAGGAAAGCGAGGGCTATATTTAACTGGAATTAAATTATTCTTTATAATACAATTCTATCACTTATCACATGGTGACTTCCAGTTGATTCCTAGTACTTTGCTGTACACTGTAGAAACTACAGAATGACTGAAATCTGATTCCTACAATGTAACACAGTCAAATGGCTAAAACAGTGCTGTTTCGTTAGTACTCATCTACTTATACAGAGGCAAAAGGTAACAGCGATATGGGAATATCGAATAGCAGATTAGGGATTTTTTAAATTATGATTGTTTTCATTGTCTGAAATAAATATGCTTTTTTGAAAAAATGCCTGATGTATTGTTAGTACATATGTAATAGTATACGAAATGGCTAGCGTTGCTTCCATTAGTGCCAAAAGTCAAAGAAACAAACGAAAGGAACAGAATCAATGCGACAAGTGTTATTTTAGGGCTTCTGTCTCTATCTTGCTAGATTTGTTTGTATTCGCTTCGTGTAATAGGAACTTTATGAGTAGGACAGTTAAATATGATGTCTGGCATCACAAGATAAGTCTGGGACACACCTTACAATGAATAATGCACTGGCGGTTGTGTTTACTGCTGCAGGCAGACATTTAATCCGTCTCCTTCACCGTCGTCGCCTCCGTCATCGTCATCACCACCGTCATCGTCACGTCATCACCTCCGTCGTCACCGTCATCGTCTCCGTCAGCCACCGTCATCGCCTCCGTCATCACTGGGGAACGGAATTTATTGTAATAAAAAAAGCAAAACATGTACATATATATGTAGTTATTTTTTCAAAAATATGTAAGAAAAAAATAGGAAATATGTGAAATAAAAATTCGTTGTAATGTTTAAAACTCCATTCTTCAAGCGTTTTCCGAGCAGAGTACGTTGCCGATCAGATCTTAACATAAATTCAGGGAGGCTGAAAGAACGTTTTACATTTACAGAAGCAATTATACACTAGTTTCATCCGAAATATATACATTCGTATTATATACAATGTTTACGAAGAGCCGGCGCTCAAGTGAATAGTACCGTGTAGCCTGTGATAGAAAGAGAAGGTAAAGGGAGCATACGACCCCCCCACACACACACCAACTCCAGTAAAAAGGGATAAGACAATGATCTGGATTTTTTTATCGAGTTACGCATGGGGTCTATGAAACACGAGTAAGCACTTGGTTGAATTTCCTTCTGCTTCACAGACTATATCCACTTATCCTTGATCCCGACTACGCGGTTTCCAAGAAGCAGATGGGGGCGTGGGGAAGTAAGGTTGACAATTAATAGCGATGGCCCGACGTGAATACAAGCGCGTTGTTCATTTTCTACCTATAAATATATTAAAATGTAACGAAATATGTAGCAATAGATAAAATGTGTAAAAATATGTAAAATAAAAATTGTTCCAATTCGTTCAGAATGTCGTGTTAAGTATAAAAACTATTAGCGAATGCAGGTATCTTGTCCCTGTAAAAATATGTATTTACATGAAAATCCGTTCTCTAGTCATCAGTTTCCTCCTTCCATTCCACCGGCAACATCGTGCCATCGTCAGCGCCGAGACCTCCTTTTCCGCGGCGCCACGTGCCGCGTGCAGGCTGCATCGCGCTCACAGGCGAGTGCATTGCGTGGGGGCGCGGCCTTGGCGCCTGCACGTGACTGCGGTCGCGTGGGGATAGCACGGGGGGCGGGGGGGGGGAGGGATCGGCGGCACAAGCACGACTCGCTTCAGTCTCTCGCGCGAACGAGCTTTATCTGCGGACGGACAAGGATGCAGGCGCGGATCAACGGGGAATTCCCCCCTCCCCAAAAATTTGTCGGTCAATGTACATTTTAATTTGTCACAGGCATTTGAAACAAATATTTTTACATTAATATTTTTACAACATACAGTAATTCACTAAATAATAATTTTAATATTTTGCTAGGATATTATATTTTATTATATAATAAATTATTTGTCATGTTTAGGATATATATTATATACTAGAGAAAAAGAGTGAGAGAAATCCCCCCCCCTCCCAAATATACTTTCTGGATCCGCGTCTGCAAGGATGCGATATTATACTCCGACTTATTCATGGTGTCCTTTGACAGATCGTTTGTTACGGTGTCATCCAACATATTTCTAAATATTTCGAACTTTATTAAAATATTTTACATGTTTTGCTAAATTTGTTTAGTATTATACCAATTTTATTATTTTAAAAAATCATTAATACATTTTTTTTTAATATTTTAAAAAAATCAGCACATTTTTTCTTACATACATTTGAAATTTCGTGATAACGCGAGGTGCCCCACCGCGAAAACGAGCTCACTTTTATCCACTACGTATACTAATCGCGCACTTTTTCTTGTTACTCCACAGCGGGAGGTGCGGGGAGAGGCGGGTTCTGTCTACGTCACGGCAGTGCAGGGCTGTCAACTTCATTGACAGAAAACTCGGCGCAATAACTCGTCTTGGGCTAGATAGCTATGAGAAACAACGGAAGATTTTTTATATTCTGATGACATAATTAATAGTTATAGAAATAATTGAATAACAAGAAGGAACATAGTACGCACAGGTTGATAGAAAGGGAGGCCGTAAACTAGGAAGTCTGCTTTGGAAAGGAAGGAGGTGGGCAGCACTGCAAACTGAGCCGTGACGTTCCGAGCGGAGCTCATATTTTCTACCGGGCCGTGCTATGCCGGGCTGAGCGAGGACTAGGGAGCTCGAGGATCAAGAAAAAGTGCGAGCATAGTACTTCGGTTCTTTTATAGTGGCCGATGGCATTAGGTCAGGCATACACAGCATTTTCCTCTTTCGCTGACCTCCAGAGCCGCGCACGAGCCACTTGAGTGCTGATCTACTGCGGGTGGGGATGAGGCCCATTCTAGAAGTGGGGATGCAATGAGAATGATTGCTATCGGCGATAACCTGAAGGACTGTTCCATACAGTACATGTAATATTGCCTTTTGCATCATATTGCATTGATTGTTAGTGATACGGGTCAACTACTATGGTCATTAATTCCGTACGTCAAGTGCGTGATGTTGCTGAGGAGGTGGCGAGGGTCGTCTCCCGCTATAGGGCGAGATCCGGCGCCGACCTACCGTCGGCTAGCTAGGATTTTTCCTATCTAGATACCTCCCACCATCGGGGCACCGCCCCAACCAGGACAAGCTCTAAGCTCCTGACCTGTCTCTCGGTATGTGTGGTAATGTAGTGCATGTTAGTGTGTATGTGTAAGGAGCCTCTAGAATTCTCCCCCAGACAGCGACCGAATTCGACCTATCTGACAAGCTAGTGTCGAAAATCCTGCCACCGTCGGGACACTAACCCAAGACCTCCCGGTCAGAGGGACTGCAGTGACATCAGCTGATCTCCTGAGACATCTCTCCTGGTTCGTCATATTGGAAACGTTTGTTGTTAATAGATGACAATGTGAAATATGAACCTAAACCGAATTAGACAAATGTACACATTTGGTCTGGACACCAAATATTATAATTGCTGATACTGTAATTCACTTTGCTATAATGTAATCACAAAGGGTACTCCGGGAACAGTTCCCCTAAGCCAAATGAAATGTGAGTAGTTACATTATAATTATAATATAAAAATAATATTTTTGAAAGGTTTCTTACCCCCCCTCCCACCACCCACAGCCCTCTACATCCAAAAACGTGTTTTCTTAATTTTAATTTTTTTGTCAACTTTAAACTATTTTATTTGACTGAAAAAATATGATAAATAAAAAAACAATTTATACCGTCAGAAGAAGCATTTTTTGATATATTCTCAGGCCCAAATTCAAACAGAAAATTTTGTTTAAAAAAATTTAGTCTTAAAACTCTGTAACAGACACGAAAAAATCTCAAAAGTTCCTCTTGAAACACAAATTGTTGTGATTTTTTTTCAGATTTTTTCGACAGCTGGGCTGCAGTTAAAAAATAAAAGCCATTTTCTCCTACCTTATAAAATGAATATTTTTAAGTGGCACATTTCTCAAGCCACGAGCCCATTTGGTGGGGGCGAATTAATTAAAAAGATTCAATTTATAAGGCAGAAGGGGTTACAATGACCAAATCCATCGGCTACTTACAAAAATTGAAGTGTAAATGTTGTGTCAAGTGCGCAGGAGCACTGAGATCTTCAGGTATCACTGAGGTCGCGTTTCTCAATCTTAAATCCCAATTTACGAGAGATATTGATTGTCGCAGACTTGGTTTAACACATATTTTATTAACGTAATAGCAAATAGTGAAAATTATTTTGTTTGTAAATGTCCTATAAATTAGAGGGTATTTTAAAATTATGTAGTATAACCCTTCTTATGTATTTGTACGTATTCTTACAATTTTTGTTACTTATTTTGCCCTTTCATAATTCATATTTTTCCGAAATGTAGCGACATTCACCCGGGAGTCTCTGGCGCGTAAAATTTGCGGGAGAGAAACATAAAAACAAGAAATTTAAAAGGTAGAACCTTGCCGGAATTTCAGTTTAAGACAATACTTTTAATTCATTTATTGAGGATAACAATGCGCGCGGTTCATTAAAAAAGGACAAGTTATGTCGTAGGAGTTCAAGAATTTAATAACACACACTAACAATTGCCTTTTTTGTACTATATATAGAACGGATATGTTTTTAAAATTTATCCCCTTTTTTATTTAATCTAGTCTCAGTTCAACTCCTGAAGCTGGGGAGGTGTCAGGATCTAGCACTGAAGGTCGCCACGTGCCGTCCGTGAGAGGGCGTGGCACAGCAAACAAACGGTGCGTCTACTCGCTGGCCTCGCGCCACACCGCGGCCGCCGCAGCCGCCGAGATAAAAGCTCGGCGACAAATAGCACGGCGCAGCAGAGCACTGCACTGCACTGCTCGGCTTTTCATTTTCCTTCACATTGCACGAACTTCACTTGATGGATGTACTGGATATTAGAGGTAATTCATTTGATATTACTCCCACGGGTATCAGTCAGATTCAATCCAGTGACGTCTCCTCACTGACCTAGGGCGTTGGCAGTGAAGGAAAGTGTTAACCACTCTACTCTTTTCGCTTACATATTTAGAGTAAAATGAAATTATGTAAACAAAATCCTTATTTAAAATTATAATGTAGGAAGAATGAGCGAAGGATACCAACAAAATAACAACAGTAAGGATGTATTCTCTATTGCAAAATTTGGAATAATACATTTTATAGAATTTAAAAATACATGCTCGACGCTTTTCCCATTCTTCAGTTCTTGTTTTAAAAATTAAATTCTGAAATATAATCAGGTTAGGATACGACCGATCATCATTCAATTACGTGTTTCTTTTCTTCGTACGAAAGGGACGCAAAGGAATTATTTAAAAATATTGTTTCACTTTTTTACTATTTTTGTCAAAAAATTAAAACGAATTTCTTAAGTATTGCTAAAGAGTTCAAGGCGCAACAGTGAATATCACCATCACACTCGCTCTCCAGCAGACCGTTGAAAAGATATTCACCGCCTTGGCACGCTTTGCTCCACGAGTGGGGGACGTCGCGCGCATGCGCTGCCGCCTCCCGATCCGACCTGAAGACGTTGGAGGCACTCGCCAACGGACTGAGCTGCGCTACCAGGAGCGGTAGCTCAGTGCACCAACTGATGTTACTGCAGCGCCTCTGACCGGGATGTCCTAGGTTCCCACTCCCCACGGCGACAGGATTGTAGACACTAGCTTTTCAGCTAGGTCGAATTCAGTCGCTGTCTGGAGGAGAATTCTAGCGGCCGGCTGCTCTGATCGGTAGTTTTCCGTGGTTTCTCCGATCAACACCAGGCGAATGCTGGACCAGTACCCTACCAAACGGGCCACGGACCGCGCGCGATCTGTCCTTCCCCTTCCTTGTCCTATCCTCTCCCCTTACACACACACTTACACTAACATGCACTACACAACCACATATTCCGGGAGACCGCTCGGGAGATTAGAGCTTGTCCCAACTGGGGCGGTGCCCCGCTGGTGGGAGAGTCCTGGTTAGGGGGAACACCCCACTAGCCGACGGTAGATCGGCGCCGGATCTCGCCATCCAGCGGAGGAAGATCACCGCCATCTCCCGAGAAAAAACATGCACTACACTAACGGGACTAATGACCAAAGCAGTTGACGCGCCCGGAAACACGAAAAAATCAATCAATCAAAGGAATACATGATTTTTTTTATTTCATTGGACGTTGATACACGACTTGCACACCCAAAGAAAACGCCACTGATCCAATCACAGGTAAAGATTACTATGTCAATTACTTTCTTATACTGTTTTGCGCCAAGATGATTCCTTCTACAAAAGAGTATTTCTACAAAAGATTCTTTCTCCTTCTTCTAAAGATAATTTCTACAAAATTTAACTACAGTTTATAGCCTGTTCAAAATCTTGTTTGTTTCATATAAAAAAAGAGACAATTTGTCATTCGCAATAAAAATCTAATTTTTTACTATGCTATATTCAACACTTTATCAAATATATTTTATCAAACGATATGTTTTACTGCAACTAACAATTTTTACATATTTTAACTGCGAATTTTTATTTTTATTTTCGGATTCATCTTTGACGTTGAAAAGAGGAACAATGAACTTTGCGGAGAACTTGTCAAATCCAGCGCAGGGAAAGATCGCACATTGTTTAAGAGAACAGAGCGAGCTATTGAGGTGACAAATAGAAAGGCATGGAAAGAGCGCGTGGGGGTGACGCTGAAATGGGACATCAGAAACAATGAGGGCCGAGTGCGGCAGGTGGTGGGGTCATATGGCTCGCAGAGGGAGCGCAGACGAAGCGGAGGAGGCCATGGATCGACAACTGAGAAATAACGTCGCAGCCAAGCCTCGCAGCGGGACATGGCCTACTTCAGAAATTGTGACTCGAGCGCACTTCGCACACGGCGAGAGCCATGAGTCGACGCAGAACGCGAGACGCCGGTGAGTGGTGGACGGAGAAAGCAAGCGTAGGCAGAGAGAGAGGTGGAGAGAGAGAGAGAGAGCGGTGGAGAGAGAGGTGGAGAGAGAGAGAGAGCGGTGGAGAGAGAGGTGGAGAGAGAGAGAGGTGGAGAGAGAGAGAGGTGGAGAGAGAGAGAGCGGTGGAGAGAGAGGTGGAGAGAGAGAGAACGGTGGAGAGAGAGAGAGAGCGGTGGAGAGAGAGAGAGCGGTGGAGAGAGAGAGAGAGAGAGAGGTGGAGAGAGAGAGAGAGAGGTGGAGAGCAATTTGATAGTAAAATTTAACCATTATTCATGTCGTGCTTTCGGTACTATTTACTTTATTTCTAAAAATATGCTCAGGAAAATACGTTCCAATGAAAAGTGTGTGTAACCAAAGGTACCATTCACATGGAAGTCAATTAAGATTAAATTCTATCATCTACCTCAGTTAAGGTATTTGTATTAGCATTTTTTGTTTATCTACATAAAGGTTGCTCTCCACAATAACTATGTGAATTCTTGTTTGCAAGTTGAGATCAAGCTGCCCCAAATATTGGTGAATGAGGTGAAGGGATCGATGGAGCCAAAGAGAATCCAGGAAAAACGAGGGATAAGGAGGGCTATTGCTCCCAGGAAGGCATACATTTTGGAAGTGGCCCGTTTTACCTTCAGTTTGAAGCTACATTAATGGAGGCAAAATACTTCCTCACTTTTCCACGCCTTGTGAGCATGGAAAAGGACGTAATTTAGGAATGGGCTTGTAAGTTGTTTTCACGATTAGTGCTGCGTTCGAAGAGGAAGTCCGACAGACGCGTAGGTCATGGTGGAGGAAGGATGAAGTCTTCAGCAAGCCTCAACCGTCATAGGCGTGCGCAGTCTGAAAAAGAGGGAGGGCAACAAATTTGCCCCTGTGGCCCACCTGTTCCCTTAAACCTTTATTTACGTATGACATATTTTACTAAGAAATAAAAACACACACAAGGTAAATGAAAGTACAAGTATAATTCTAATAATACAATATTAATAAATACAACTGATTTTATAGTGAACCATTTACAGATTGTCAGATGGTTAGGAGTGCCTCTCCCACAAATCATGTGTCAATGCCCCAAATTAACAGCTTTAAAAATGGGAAACCCAGAATTGGTCTTATTTACGGATAAACTTTTTAATTTCTTAGGATTACGAGGCTCCCTTTCGATATTTTCAGGAAACGGCACCCCTTACCCCGTTTGTGCACCCAATGCCAATGGTCGTGTTTCATTAATGTGGAGGTGTACGCACGATGTGAGAGTTGCTACGTGTTTCCTCTAAACTTCTTGGGTTGTATAGATTTATCTAGTCAATCATTAGGACAAAATGGATATTAGTATGCGCAAGGGTAATACAGTGAGAAACTGAACGAGGATAGAAAATTGCGCTTCTACTTGGCAATACACAGTTGGCGAGCTGCCGGCATAAGGTTGCAACCAGGGAAAAAGGGAAAAAGGGAAATCGATGCTCTGCATCACAACAAGCTTTTTTCTATAGCGCAATAATTCGTAAGTTATTAATTGTTTAACATGTCATTCGGAGAAGATATACGTAACAACAGTCAACGGCTCACTATACAGGGGAAAGATTGTCGCTTGGTGTTCTAAATTAAGCCCGAAATGCGTCCATTAATAAAGCCCGAAGACAAAATTAACATAGATAACTGGAATGCCCCAAGGTACACGGTAAAGAAACTCTCGCGAGAAAACTGTAACGAACGGCACCATTTAGATGGAAGTGAAGAATTAAGTTTAAATTCTATCGTCTACAGCAGCTAAGATATTAATATTAGCATTTTTTGTCTACATAAAGTTTTCTCTCAACAATAACTATGTGATTTCTTTTTTCCACGCTGAGATTAAGCTGCTATAAATAAGGCTGAATGAACAGTCTTATGCCAAGGTACGCCGATGTTTATTATGCAAGTTTTAAATAAAAAAAAACTTTAAACATACAGATGGTTCTTTCATTTTCGGACGTAAAAATTATCTTTTAAGAATTAAAATTAAATGATGTTAAAAAAGTACAGAAAATGTGTGGCAGCAACTCTCTTTTGAAATTCTTGCGGGCTACGGTCACATCTCACCCCAGAATATCGTGCAGGAAAACCTAACCCGAACGCTCCTGCAAAAGTTGTTCTAAAAGGATACATTCTTTCCTTGTCAGGAGGCTTATTAAATTCAAAAAAAAAAACAAAAAAACTTACATCTGCAAGCTCTTAGTTAAAAAATATACATTCCACTCTTAAAGATTTATATTAGAATAAAATGTTGTTGCTGAAATTATCCAATAAAAGAGGATTATCCCATTAGCACTATCGTGTATGCTACAAAAAACAAAATTATTTTGTACAAAGATTATAACCCTAAGTTTATAATCCTATAATCCAACGTTGACGATGAATCTTCTCCTTCCGAGTGACCCAAGCCCTGCACCGCATACAAAAAATTGCAGCACCCGGGTAATACAATGTCTATTGTCCTGTACCATTCACCGCCTGGGGCTCGGGGGCCGCCTCATTGGCGCCACATTTAGCTGTCATCACAGCTACTTGTGGCGTCGACCGAGGCGATGGCGCTGAGTGACGTGGTTCGCGCGGCCACCGCTAAATGGCGCTAGAAAACAAAAACATCGTTTTTGGAAACATTTCTTAGAATGAACTGGATGGATCCGGGAACAACCCATCCGTTCCCCACCAGGAGACCGATTCGCGCGAATGACACTTCGTTTGTATTGATTGGTGGGGTGTAACCGTGAGTGAGGGACGGTATGAGCGCCTTTCCACAATTTTGTTTTCATGTTTGGGTTGATTGATTGATTGATTTTTTCGTGTTTCCGGGCGCGTCAACCGCTTCGGTCATTAGTCCCGTTAGTGTAGTGCATGTCTTTTTTCTCGGGAGATGGCGGTAATCTTTCCCCGCTGGATGGCGAGATCCGGCACCGACCTACCGTCGGCTAGTGGGGTTCCCCCCTAACCAGGACTCTCCCACCAACGGGGCACCGCCCCAGTCGGGACAAGCTCTAAGCTCCCGACCGGTCTCCCGGGATATGTGGTAGTGTAGTGCATGTTAGTGTAAGTGTGTGTAAGGGGAGAGGATAGGACAAGGAAGAGGAAGGACAGATCGCGCGCGGTCCGTGGCCCATTTGGTGGGGTACTACTCCGGCATTCGCCTGGTGTTGATCGGAGAAACCACGGAAAACTACCGATCAGAGCAGCCGGCCGCTAGAATTCTCCTCCAGACAGCAGCTGAATTCGACCTAGCTGAAAAGCTAGTATCGAAAATCCTGCCGCCGTCAGGACTCGAACCTAGGACCTCCCGGTTAGAGGCGCTGCAGTGACATCAGTTGATGCACTGAGCTACCGCTACCGGTTTTAATGTTTGGAGTTTTGTAGAATTCGCACGAGATATATATGCACTAGACTTGTCGAGTTCAGATATCTCTTGCGAACTCTTCGTGGAGACATACAGGAGCGAGTACAAGCATTTAAGTTTAAAAATTTATTATGTTTGTGATCAAACTTAATTAAGTTGGATAGAACTATCACTTCATTTACTTAGAAATTGACAATACCTTGGCAAATTTCACAATTTCCATCATTCGGTGGAGAAAGGATGTATCAAAATGGCGATCCATATTTTTTTTTCTCTGGAACAGTTAAACTATAACCCATGATGTATTTTCATGAAATATATCCTACAAGCATTTATTTTTTATACTGTAAACTTGTGGATTTTGTACTTACGTCCTTTTTCCGTGTAGCCCTCAATTGATTTTCCAAGATCTGGAAGTTAATTTGATGTCACGGTAACAGATTGCTTTATACAATCTGAGCTTTTACGGCACAATCAAAGATACCTTCGTACTTTCCTTTACAATATTCTCTAATTTATTGAAATCGACACTAAGTGTCGACTTCATGTGACGCGAATACAATTTTGCCTCAAACCTTCTTTTCGTGTAATACCGTTAATTGGCTGGCGAATGAACGTCACCATTTCGTCTGAAATATTTTAAGTCCACGCGGAATAACCACTGGCACTTTTCTTGACGTTCCTTGGCAATTCCTAAAACTTTTACAAAATTGGGTACGTCAACATTAGCTCTACAAGACTGGACATAAAGAATACATTGTTGAGGAAACGGATTTCAAGGAAAACCCAGATTTTTGTTCATAAAATTAAAATAGTACGAAAATATTTCAGCAATTACAGTGGTTTTCACATTTGTACTCGAGTTTTTTTCACTAAAATGATTTACCACCCTAAACCCTATAGATTTTCTAGAAATTATGTTAATTGCTTAGCGTTGTCAAAAAAATATAAATTTAATAGAACATTTTTATTGTGGTTTGATTTAGGCTCTATACTAAGTTCAATTTAAGTATCCGGCAAAATTTGGTTTATAAAAAACTTCATAGGGGACTTCATTAAACGACACAAAATAATCATTCTACAAATAAATGCTAAATTTTCTAAAAACAAAAAAATATTAAACACTATTTTTGTTTTAACGCAACAAAAAGCAAAAAACAAAGTTTCGGATAAAATAAACAAATTCAGAATGATTTACACTGGAATGAGTCTATTTCTCAATAAACTACTTGAAAAGCATAAGCAGCCCTAAACATCTTGGATGACTGGAAGGGTCCATGCATAAGAACGGACTCTAGTATCTCGACTCTCTATCGAATGTCCTCGGCAAAGTCTCAGTTGCACGAGCACTCGTGTCCTGCGTAATACACACTCGCGACCTTCGTCATAACGGGAACTTGCCACAACCTTTCACTTGCGCACGAGAAGCCTAATGCATCATTTCACTCGCAAGTTGCCTTTTATCCTTTGATTGTTTTTCACACCTATTTTTTCACATTATTTGTCAAGTCCATCACAGCGATTCAATACGATTGGTATTTTACAAAAAATATACGTAATACCACCATACATATTTTGCTTCTCTACAAATTACCTAGTAAGTAAATCACAAATCTCTTCCTTCATCACATACTCGAGACGAAACCTAGCGACCTACATAGCATGTTAATTCTTTAGTAGACCATTCTTTCATTTTCAGAGGAAATATTCGGGAACATAACTCATGGCGTGACCTCCGTCATTTCAAATTATGTTCCACAAATATCATTTTTCCGTTAAGCAATGACATAAATTTCCCCTCGTCGAGTGGGAAGTAAGGCATTCGTTATGCATCACACTTCCCAAAATGCAGTCAAAATAAGTGTCTTTATTTTCTGCCCTTTATTTTAATGAGTCGTAACCTTGGCAGCAAATCGTTCACGGCGCGCTGCAACTCCCTCAATAATATTGCATTTTCATTTACCATTTGTCCCATAAACGGCCGACGTTGCTAATATGCAACATAAATTCATGATTTTATTTGGAAGCAGTTTTATTTTTTATATAGGTGTTTCATATTTCTATAACAGAAGAATGTTATGTTTCAAAAAAACGTTGGCTATTTTGTCTAGTTATTTGAGCTTCATATTTTATTCTGTACAATAATATAACATTTTTTCCACAAAACCATTTAGTTTAATATTTATTTGAACGTTTAATATTCGCAGTTGGAAAAAATGGATACAAGGCAATTTGTACTTCCTTTTTCGGGCTGCATGCGTTATTTTAGGAGCTTAAGCGGCTTAGAGAATTGCGAACCCTTTCTCAGGACATGGTCCCTTGCAGACAATAACACAAAGGGGGACGGAAGCCTGCTTATTTCTGGAAATACAAAGCCTCTGGTCGTCGTGCGCCAACACAGCTACTCAGCGTTCATTCGTATTCTGAAGCTCTTGTAGTGAAGTGTTTTTCCGTCTCAGAGTAGTAGTAGACGTGTGCAAAATCTAAAATGTTCAAAATCAAAGAAACGCCAGAACGTTCTGATATGAAAGCATGTGAAACTGTTAAATGTTATTCTTCACTTCCTGTTCTCATCACAGCAGTTTTCTAGTGGTTGGCGGTTAACATCGAGAGAAGTTGAAGCAATTCAGGCATATTGGATTTGTGAAGGTAAAGTATTAATAACATATTAACAATAATCAATTAATCTACTTTGTTACAAGTGTTTTTTAAAAGTTCTAATTTAAGTTCATACAAGTTCCTTATCAACCTGTTAATTCAGGTTCAGGCACTAAAGTGGTATAATCCAAATAACAATCTTGAAATCTCTCTCTTTTTTTACCCTTTTCCGTAATTTTTAATGCATATTTCGCTGATTTAATCGATTTTAATCTCATTTTAATGGTATTTGCTTCAAATAATATTTACGAGTTGTAACAAATATTCTCTGCAGAAATCGTCAGTAGCCTATTTACGTTTTTCGCTCACAATTGTAATGTCAGCCGATTTCGGGATAACGTAAGACAGATTCCTGGTAAAGAACTGTCCAAACTAAAAGTTTGCAAGCTTAATTCACTTGAACGAATGGAAGAAGCCTCGATTACTTCAGTATCCAACAGCTTAAGTTATTCATCGGAACTGGTGTTGATCACATTTTTTACAACATTTGCGTTGCTTTTAGGGCATTTTAAAATCATTTTATTGGTCATTTTTGGCGATGTGATAGATCATAAAAATTCGCCTCTAGTTATGATGTTACTTATGATACAGTTTTTGGAAGAAAAAATAGCATATTGAATGAAGTAGGTTTAAAAAAGTTAACATTTTTTTTGACTTTGTTAATATCTAGTCCTACGAGTACACATGTTTAAATCCACAAATTTCACGCCACAAATAAACATTTTCAAACTCGGGTACGCGAGTACCCCAAATATCTTGAAGGACCGCCCGAAGCCTGGGTTACGCAGAATTATCGCCGTGGCATCGTTCAAGCCAAGGCAGGCAAACTGCGTTCGTAGTTGTGCGTGCAGCTTTAAGCGCACTGGCAAGCCTAAATTCAGGCAAGGAATGGTGGCTTTACAGGAAAATAGGTTTGCTAGATTTGTTCTATATTTATACAATCTATTTCATTTGAATTATATTTATATTCTTCACTATTTAATTCTATTTCAGTTTATTTTCTTTTTAAATTCTGACATGAATAAACATTTTTGCCGAGGGGCAGGAATATGTTTGAAAGGCGCTTTCTTTCCTCGTTTTCGTTTTGGGTTGTTTTATTAAATCATTGAGTTGTTTGTTGAATATAGCAATAATGTGAAATAAATTAACAAGTCCCAACATCTTAACAATTTTCGCTTATGTGCGGAGAGCTCTTAACAGAAAAGAATCTTTGTTAAACCTACTAACGTGAGCGTATAACGTTAACGAAATTATTGCACTCTTAAGTTAATGCGATTACAAAATCTAGATCCTTTAAATTCAAAATGTTGAATACTACTTTCAATTGACAATTTGAAATATTAATCCAGAACCATTTCATTAATAAATCATTTATATTAGTAGATGAATGGGAATTCATATCATCTTAGGGGCAATAACTGTTCAACTGTCCTCCAAAAGACTGTCTTGGGCTAGATTTCCAGTGACGTAACGCCACTCTGAAGAGATCTGAACAACCTTCACTTTTAAAACTCGCACCAGTTGCTCTGGACTCACAATCCGCGAATTTCTGTTAGCTAATTACCTTGCCCGCGAAGTAGACATCTCGTGTAGGGGCCTTAGGGAGGGGTGTGTGACAGGGTCGTGGGCGAGCGGGCACGAGGCGGGCCCGCGCCATTCCCATCGATCAATGCCCGCCAGGAGGAGGGTGCGGGATTGGGTTGGGGTGAGGGTGCAGCGATGGGTGGCGCCAGCTGACGCCGGTGACCTTGAGCGGCACGTGCCGGCCCCCGATCCCCCTCGGCAGCACCGGGCGGCGCGGTCTAGGTCTTTTCACACCTCCCCATTCAGAGTTGTTCCACGCGGAAATACCGGCTTAGGTGGCTCAGGGCATCAATTGCAGTGCCTCTGACCGGGAGGTCCTTGGGTTAGAGTTCCGACAGTGGAAGGATTTTCGACAGTAACTGCATAGCTAGGTCGAATTCAATTGCTTTCTGGAGGAGAATTCTAGCGGCCGGATCAGTAGCTTTCCGTGGTTTCTCCGATCAACAACAGGCGAATGCCGGAGTAGTACCCTAACGGGCCACGGACAGCGCGCGATCTTTCCTTCCTCTTCCTTGTCCTATCCTCTTACAGTTACATGCACTACACTACAGCGAATGTCAGCGTCGGGAGCTTAGAGCGTGCCCCGACTGGAGCGATGCCCTGTTGGTGAGACACACTTGGTAGGGGAGAACCCTGCTAGCCGACGTAGGTCGGCGTCACCTCACCATCCAGCGGGAAAGGTCACCGCGATCTCCCACTCAGGGACTTCACTTACGGGACTAATGATCTTGGCAGTTGACGTGCTCGGATTCACTAATCAATCAATCTAAAATACGATCGGATATGCTGCAAATGTAACCGAGGAGTGAACGGTAATTTGGAGAAGTTAACGTATCTTCGCTCTCGACCATCAACACTATTTATAATATTAGGAAACGGATGCCCTTGAAAAATGAAGTCATAAAAGTAATATTAAGACATGTCACCGAGGGATCGAAGTTTTAAGTAAAAATACAATTCCACGAGGCCTTTTAACATAAAAAATCATGGAGCACATATAATATATTACTTACGTTAAGGAAAGGAAACCAATAGTGTTACAACAGCTTTATTAGTACATTTCTGATATCGAAAAAAGTGGATAATTCTTACACGCTAGGATAAAAGTGGATGATTAATATCAGTATATGTGATCAAATTCTTACTCCAATAGGGTGTGTAGGAAGAATCTACGTTTCACTGGTCCGTTATACCGAAAAAATATACAGGTTCACGGCAAAACGTCCGTCGGTGGACAGCGCTAGAACAAAACCGTGGAAAGGATTTTCCCCAAAATCGATATTCCTCCATCGATCTGGCTAAAACATTAATTCTGATAGTACTATCGTTCGCGTCAGCTAGTAACTGGTCTCGAAAATCTGCCACCATCTGAAACCAATCCTAGGGAATCCCGGCCAACAAATCTTCAGTTAAAGATCCACAACACACACTAAGGCGCATGTAAAATCAAAAAACACGAATCACTAATAATTATAAACGAAAATGCTCATGAAATTTAAACGTCAAATTTCAACGTAAAACAGCATGCAATATGTATTCTTGTTCCAGTGCGGATTCAGTTTCTCTTCAAGGTTCTCTCAATCAGCGGTCGAAAGTTGCCGGAACCGGACCGGCTTCGTGACCTCGAGTTTTGTTTCTTCTTGCGCATTCTTTCCAGGTCAACACTGGCGCCACAGCAATAGGCTCATGTCGACGTAACACTGAATGCAGAAAATTACCGCACAATTTGACCACCAAAATCTTTCTGTAGCCCTGTAAAAAGGGTACATTCATTGTCAAATGTTTTTCCTCCAAATCTTAATATCTTGGCGTTTTAGAACTTTGGTACTTGCGAGAGGCTGAAATGCGTTATTTTACATTGAGAATAAAATATGAAGCTAAATTATTCGAAACTATTTCGAATAATGCTCAATAATTTTTTTAAAGGGGTTATCATGAAAACATAATAAAAACTAGTACGGTTATGTCGAAAATATAAATTCACACATTCACAAACCTCTTTTCATAATTCTTCCATAATATTTTGTGAAATAATTATTTTCCACAGTGTAACGTTTGGAAACATTACATGTCCTGACGGGTACTAGAACAAAATTATTGTATGTGTGATGTACGGAATATTCAAGGCGTAAAAGAAATTTTGCGATTGTACTCGTACGGAGAACTTGGGCATGTGCAAGTACACGTATAAAACAATAATGGCGCCAATTCCATACGATGGGAACCTCATAAATGCTCCTTATCGTTCACTGGAGTCAGAGGACGTCAGCTCTCCTAATATTTTTAAGACTTTAAATACCGGTAGCAAGACTAGAGCACGGGAATGATTCATTTGTGTAATATTCCGCAACAATTGCCATAGCCATTAGTTTAGTAAAGTGTAGTGAAGTTTATTTCCAAAAAGGTTATGGGATTCCTCCCTCGCTAAAACGTGAGAATCGACGCCGACCTCCACATTGTCTTTCCTTCTCCAGATATCTCCATATATGGGGCACCGTCCCAGCCGATACAAGTTTTAAACTTCCAACGTTCTTGGTATAGTGTAAGTACTGCGTGGGTCTGTATGTAAAGAGGGCAGGAGTGGACATGGATGAAGAAGGAAAGAGTGTCCTGGTCTTTAACCAGTTGATAGGGTACTGCTCTGGCATGTTTGTGGCCTGGTATGGATCGGATTTGGAGCCCTATTTGTGAAAATGGGATTCGAGGGTTTCTGAAAATGCGGAATTTTGAGCACATTTTCACAGAAAACTGTTGAGTTTTGACAAACTTGATAAGACATTATTTAAAAAACATGTACTCATAAATACAATAATATTAACAAATCGGACATATAAGATATGTCCCACCTTTCCAAAGCATTTATCAACTATATAGATACTTGTGGTTAGATGTTTTCTGCATCAATTGATTGAATTGCAGATATTGAAATGATGCCATGCACTTTCTTTTAAGCATGAATAGTTGTTGAGTATTAACACGAGGAGGAAAAGTTTTGGCATGCCACAGCATGCAATCCCACTAGTTTCATGAAAATCAAACCCCTCTTTCATGTATCATTATTCATTCTGTGCACCGTTGTTCGCGGAGAGTTTCAGTTCTCAAAAGAAACACTTTTATTTATTTATTTATTTATTTATTTATTTATTTATTTATTTATTCAAAAACAGTCAAAAACTGTATGTGACATATGGGGGAGAAAATCATCAGCGCACGCTTCACACTTCGCAGTACATTGCACGAAACTTACTTTCTACGTCCGACTTTCTTTCACTTACATTCCCTTCATGCTCATCTCTTCCGACGTTTTTTACAAACCATTTCTCAAAATCGTTCCGAAAAAGTTGAAGAATGAATAAATTCCGATAATTGCAGTTGGCACTGTACAATTTCAAATTCATCTAAATTAAAATCGATTATTGAACATATCTAAAAACAACGCATAAGTACAAAGTAAAATGCGGCGAGAGACTGACCATGTCAATATTTTAAAATAATTACTTAAATATATTATATTCAATGGATAGATGTTTTACGTGACACATTGTTGTAACGAACATCTTAGGTTGGATGGCCTAGATGATGGAGGTCTACAGTCAGTGGTGGACAGGACCAAAATGTGGTAACAGAACTGGAAAGGAATGAGGGCAGACAAGGGCGGTGAGGGGGTTGGTAGTTGAGGGTGGGAAGGAAGAGAAAGGTGAGGACATGGAGGGGATAATTTTTAATTTAGATAAATTTGACTATTTACAGAGATGTACCTGAAGATGCGAAAAACTGTTTTGCGAAACGTCGTACATGTAACATAAGCATTGTAAAAAAAGTTCAGATACAAGTCCATCCTTGTATATGTCTTTAAAATTATTTCCGTATCGTTCCAATCAATAAAGATTAATAAGTGATATAATAAACCAAATCTCTCCTTACCAAAACCAAACAACCACTTAACCCAAGAAAACACAACAAAACTACCTCAACAAAATAATCATTCATTCCTTAACAAACTCTTAACAAATACCTATGTTTCCCCATATCTTAAGTTACCTTAAATAAAATGAATCATCTACCTCACACCCACGCAAACCCGATAGTTGCTATCTCTGTTTGGGCGAATAGGACTTAGCACTATATATATATATATATATATATATATATATATATATATATATATATATATATATAAAATTCTATATACGTCACGCTGGCTGAAGAATCCCCTAAGGGATAGAAATGCAAATTCAACACGAACCATCCAGCTGGAGCGAATCCTACACCACCCTCCTCACTACGCATTGCTGAGATAGTCTATCACCCTGACAACTCCTTTTTTTCTTTCTTTTTCCCCCATTTATTTCTGCTTGGCCCGAACACCCTCAGCATCCGAGTACGATACAGTGAGGGTACATTGAATCACGACGGCGTTGTTTAAGAAAAAATATAGACATGAATACATTGAGTACACGTGAATTAAATGTGAGAAGCCACATCGGGTACATTGTGATCAGGGAAGGTCAAAGAACTATCACGGTAGTTTCCGCTTTAGTCTATTAGGGTGAGGATTTTGTTTGCTGATTTTGAAATGTACGGCTGAGGGAATAACAACTCCTTTTTGCTGAGAGAAGCAGACCATCACCCCTTTCTCGGGTTTGCTGAACCAAACAGACCACCAACCTCATCTCGATTTGCTGAGATACGCAAGTTATTCCTTCCATTGTTGACAAGGCGCTTTCGGATATGCTCAGGTTAACGGCGAGGCACGATGGATCTCTTTCGGATGTGTACTTATTGTCGCCCGTAATTCCATTATAAAATTTAGCAGATGTGATAATACAGTGCAGTATCATAAAATTTGTATTTACATTATCAGTTAATAGACGTACGTATACTTACGCTTTCGATTGAAATAGGCGTAAGTAAACATTCAGGGAGTAAACTAGAGATTCGAGGTTGCTCTCTTGAGTAAGGCAAGGTAGAACCAGAAACTGTAATATTAAAATAGTTCATGCAAATAGCAGTTTTAAGTTGAGGCTGTGGAGCTGAAATTTTGATTTAATCGCATCAAGAGAGAAAACACATGGACGACTGGAAATTATTTTCTTCAAGCCACGAGATTGTTACTGAATAGGCTACTTAATTTTGGACATAATAGGCATGAATTGTAGCTAGCAATTGGGCAACTCTAAATACATTTTCAATGAAAATATTTCAGTTCTGAGTATTCTTCGTAGTTCTTTCCACCTGAGACATATGCATTACCCATGAGGGGCACATTCCACGTGACATAAAATGAAGCTTCTTTATACGCTTCTCTCTTCCCTGGTCCCTTCCGAGTAACAGTTAAATACCTCGGAAGAGTAGGAATCGTTAGAATATGCAACGGCACTGGACTGAGATGTTCCTGGCGGTTACGATTGGGGAGTGCGAAGGTGCTCTTTTATTCCACAGGGTAGGTCTTCATGAATGAAGACTTGGGTCACGCGGGAGATCCTGGAGGTATTTTCGGCACCGATAGATGACAGCAGGAAAGGAGGAAGGACAACTCAAAAGCTAGCCTTGACTCAAAAGAATGGGAAATGTATGTTCTAATTTGTAAATTTTCAACCTATGAATGTAAATGAATTTTTGAATATATTTGTGGAGAGAATCTGAATCTAAAAATGAATAATATATGGTTGTGGATTGAACATAAATTATGTAGATGTAGATATAAGAGAGCTTGTAAGTAGTAGTAGTAATTTACAAGAGGGAGAGGTTATAAGTCCAAAAGTTATGTATAAAAAATAAAAACGTACAAAAAAATCCTGAAAGGCAGAATTGCCAAACAGGAATGACATAAATTAAAAGAGAAAAGCGAATAAGAAAAAGAACTGGAATGAGAAATTTGAAGGATTCATAGTTTTTATAAATCACATACAGGGGCACTCAACATGTATATACCATGTTTCGGACCACTAAACGAGTAAATCCTTCACTGATTCTATACATCTTTTTATTTTATTTATTTTTTTTGGGGTAGAAAAATACAAAGATTAGTGTTAATACTCTCTACATTTGTTATAGTTGCTCATATCTACTTACAATTAACTTAGAATAATATTACAGATAATCTTAAAGCACAACTTACATTACTACTAGGGTGGTAGAGGTATATTCGTACAATATCTCTTCTTTGGGTCAAGATCTGAGAATTTATTTAGGAATGTATGAAAAGGAAATTTATTCTTAATGCGGGTTCTGTGAGTTGGGTTTTGGCAGAATCTTAGAAGGGTTAGTTTGGGTACATTTGGTATGTTTAGGAAGAAGTGGATGGATAAAAAATAATGTGGTTGGTAATCGGTTCTATCTGGAATTCTTTATGGAGTTGTACATTGGAGACGTACCCTGGGGCATTCATGATGGTGCGCAGGAACTGATTTTGGATTACTTGGAGTTAGTTGGCGTTTGATTTGGCTGCGCTGATCCAAACTGGGCATGCAAATAATAATAGTTCCTATGCACCTAATACCAGTCTGCACTACTGTAGCGTTCAAACATTTCTGCTCCGGCGACCTTCAGCGTAACTGGGACATGAGACCAGCGCCTGTCCTAGTTTCTCTCAAGCCTAGTCTATCTAGCTCCGCAGCACAGTCGTACTGTTACTTTCTTTTAAGAACATTGCTTTCTAAAACGACCGTTACGAATATTTTCCAATTATTTGCTGTTATGATATAAACCTGTGAAAGTTTTCAGGTAAATGTTTTTATCACAAACCTGTACAGCAATTAAAGATACGCCATAAAGGCGCATTACCTTGGGACTTGTCTAAATACATCATTCGATCATGATTTCCAATTTGCAGAGGCACTGCAGATAGTTGAAGATTTCTTTCAGATATATCTTAGAACGTGCTGCAAACAAAGGGAAACGGGAAATCGCGAACACTTAATGTTTCAATATTAAAATAATCAATTCTTCAGTCACTCAAATGTTTATAACGAAAAGCAGTAAGAAGAGCGCAAAGATCAGTTAAAAAAGAAAACTCATTTTTTGCTCATGTAACCACAAACTGATGACACTTTCTGTAACCAATAGTTTTTCAAAGAACTGGATTGATTGCTAGCGATTCCGGGTGCGTGATCTTCGCCCGCTGTATGGGGAGATCCGGCGCCGACCTACCGTCAACTAGAGGGGTTTTCCCTAACTAGGTATATACCCACCAACGGGGCACCGCCCCAACTGGCGCAAACTCTAAGCCCCCGACCAGTCTCCCGGCATAGTGGTAGTGTAGTGCATGTTAGTGTAAATGAGTGCAAGAGGTTTCCATTCAATAGGATAGAATAGAAAAGGTGGCGCGCGGTCCGTGGCCCTTTGTTAGTGTACTGCTCCGGCATTCACCTGGCGTTGATCGGAGAAACCACGGTAAACTATCAATCAGAGCAGCCAGCCGCAAGAACTCTCCTCCAGTCAGCGACTGAATTCGACTTCGCTCAAAATCCTACAACCATCGAGACTTGCACCAAGGACCTCCCGGTCAGAGGCACTGCAGTGACATCAGCCACTGCACTGCATGACATTGAGCCACCTCCCCCAGTAAAAAAAAAAAAAAACAATAACGGCGAATAATCCAAGATTGTATGGATAATTTCTAGATGGGGACAAAGGTTCCGATTGTGTAGGATACATTTGAGCCATCAATGACCGAAAGATCTCTTCCATTGAACAGAAATGCCCTTTCCAGAGACGAAACCCAAAACCCTCCCTTTTGGAAGGCAGCGGAGGCAGTTTCCTGGGTGGGGTGGCAGCAATTCCCGAGAATCGCAGCGATCGAAGCCCGGAGGCGCTCTCGCTCGGCGCGCGTGACAGCGCCGCCCCCGCGCACGTGCCGCCTCCCACGCCCATTCACCAGGCGCCGGAGAACAAGCCTTCAAAAGAGTTTTCTGGAGAGCTCTACGCCCCCAGCGCGTTTCCCGCCCCCTCGCATTTCCTCTGCCCCCGCCCTCCCCTTCGCGCGTTCCCCGCCACTTCTCGTGCGGCTTCTGCTCCCTCTCGCGCGCTCTTCGACCCCTCTCGCGCGCTCTTCGACCCCTCTCGCGCGCTCTTCGACCCCTCTCGCGCGCTCTTCGACCCCTCTCGCGCGCTCTTCGACCCCTCTCGCGCGCTCTTCGACCCCTCTCGCGCGCTCTTCGACCCCTCTCGCGCGCTCTTCGACCCCTCTCGCGCGCTCTTCGCCCCCTCTCGCGCGCTCTTCGACCCCTCTCCCTCTCGCGCTCTTCGACCCCTCTCGCGCGCTCTTCGACCCCTCTCGCGCGCTCTTCGACCCCTCTCGCGCGCTCTTCGACCCCTCTCGCGCGCTCTTCGACCCCTCTCGCGCGCTCTTCGACCCCTCTCGCGCGCTCTTCGACCCCTCTCACGCGCTCTTTCTTTCTGCTTCGGCGCGACAAAGCAGTTCTGGGTCTGGTCAAACCTCACCTTCAAAATTATCACTACGGCAGTGCCGCCCAACCCAGCATCACAGAAGAGGTAAAAAATCCATTAAGTTATTAAACTATACAACTATTAAACTAGAACTATTGAACGTGCGAACTAAAAGTAGATACGTTAAAGCACCTGATAGAAATCTTTATTTCATCTAAAAGTAAGTTACATCATACAGGTAATTAAATTGTAAATAATTGAAAATTAAATATTTTAATTCACAATATATCTGAATACTAAGTGTAATTGAAATTAATTTAAAAGTGAAAGAATATGTGTACAAAAACATATTTTCTTGCAGGATAAACTTGGATTGCAAAGCATTTCGTGAGGTCTTTGTGAAGTGAAAGGCAAGTAACAGCACACGATTTTAGGGAATTGAAACTTGGCAGGAAACAGACGGTAAAATCTTTCAACATAGCTCATTAGTTACAATGGTGAAGCTCCTCATATTTTGTAGTTTCTAATAGCTTTTCTATAGTGTTTTCGTGTATCCGTATTTTAAAACTTTTTCTTTTTGGTGACAGATAATAGTTTTCACCTTCAACCACCTGACACTGCCTAGTCGTCGGACTAACATACAACAACAATTTATTTACTTTTATAAAGAACAAATATATAAAAAACGTAACAGACATTCGCACATCTCTGACAATAAAAGCAACACCAAACTCTACATATCGGCAAGACATGCATTCAGCGTGTACCACGCCTTTCTCAGTGGCGTCAAGCAACATTCAAGAACACCTCAACCGAAAATTGGGATTTTGAGTCCCACTGTTTGGTGTTTCCTCAGCCCAATTATGGCACTTTTGGCTTCTCATAACCCATATCACATCTAAACCATCATCCTCTGCACAATATCACATCTTTCATCATCATTCACCTCTCTTCATCACCTCTACATCTGTGAAAGCGACTGGCAAACCAAGGGATTGACATCTCACCTACATTGTGAAAGGCTACATTGTGGTCATCTACCGAAGGAAGGGGAGTGTATAAAGGCATAAGTAGCCGCCTCCTCGCCCACAGTCATCAATCGACATCATCATCATCATTAAAAACCGCTTAACAACATGCATAATTCAACTTTCAGCATTGCCCACCTTCTTCGAAGCTGTCCTCAAACGTGTCTTTCATACTTCCACCTCGGCGAGTTTCAGGCCCATGTCTTCCAGAGGCGATGTCGGCGTGAAATCGCGAATTCGCAGTGCGCAGCACGTAATGAAGTTCCGCCACTTTAACACCGATGGGTCATCTGACGGTGAAGTTATGTCTCCTGCACTTGCGTACGGTAGTGCGTTATTCCCTTTAACATTAATGAATGTGGAGGTCCGTGAAATGGGCACTGGGCGTTGATGAACATGATTTTCTGAGATGTAGTGAGAGAAAATATCAATAATAATAATAATAATAATAATAATAATAATAATAATAATAATAATAATAATAATAATAATAATAATAATAATAATAATAAATAAAAGTGATATAGGTAATAGTCAGTGCATATATCGTACAATAGCTTTGAAGAAGATCGGGATCCTTCAATTTTGAAATTAGGTTCGCCGGAGATGTACACAGGATCTAAAACTTCCCCTGAATTCACCTGATCAATTTTCTGTTTTTGTAGAATTTTTAGATATTCACAAGCTTGTTTTGCAGGCAGATCTTTTGAAAGAAACGATTCCCGAAACAGCATTTCAGTTGCGGTGCCGGGCCGAGCTGAGCAGGCCCTTTATAATCTATATTATTAATTTCTGCTGAACGAAAACTGCAGCTGAAAACCATGTGAGAGGTTCTGTGGTTTTGCTAGATACCTCTGACCTAGAAAAAATCCAAAAAATATTTTAAAGTTTCGATTTGGGCTATAAAATATAAATATTTTATTCTACTCTGCCTGTTCTCATACTGAGCTTACCAACTCAACTCTCCTACTCAGGGCTTACGATCCAGCAAGGCTTCCAAGAAAAGGCTGGCAGCCATCAGCTATTCAAGTTTTGCGTTATAGAACAGTCACTTTTAGGATATTGTTGGTAAGCAAAGAACTGCTGTACTGTAGATTTACTATGTGACACAAATACTATGTAATTGTAGTATTCGTGAAGAGCGTTATTGTTAACATTAAACTATACTTGTACACAAGAGTGTTTTATTTGTTGTTCTTAAGCAGAATGGGTACTAATCGCGCACTTTTTCTTGATACTCCTCAGCGGGGGGTGTGAGGGAGGCGGGTTCTGTCTACGTCACGGCAGTGCAGGGCTGCCAACTGTATTGACAGAAAACTCGGCGTAATAACGCGCTTTGGACTAGGTAGCTATGAGAAACAACGGAAGATTTTTTTAAATTCTGAAGAAATAATTAATAGTTATAGAAATAATTGAGTAACAAGAAGGAACATGGTACACAAAGGTCAAAAGAAAGAGAGACCGAAAACTAGGAAGTCCGCATTGGAAAGGAAGAAGGTAGGCAGCACTGCAAACTGAGCCGTGACGTTCCGAGTGGAGCTCATATTTTCTACCGGGCCGTGGTATGCCGGGCTGAGCGAGGACTAGGGAACTCGAGGATCAAGAAAACGTGCGAGCATAGTACACGCTACTTTTTGGAATACCATAGTGTGGATTTCTTCAAATTACCTAATACTATAGGCCAGTATTAGGTAATTGCATTCGTAGAGGAACATTTCGGCAAGTACCGAGCCGAGCGCAATGTTTTACAAAACAGATGTGGTCCTTATGACAACCAGAAAATTCTGTCGAACCGTAAGGCGCGAGGTTTGAATCATGAATATACATAATTAAATAAACGTAATTCTAAACACATATCCTATTATACCTGATTAGTTTCTGAAATATATTGTTCTCCCTTAGTTGATTAAGGTCGGGAGTACTAAAAACAAAACTTACACTATGTATAGCATATTACGTTTAAAATTGAATTAATCTTAGATTAAATAATACTTCGACGAGTCGGAAATCTTAAGGCTGCATCGCATTACGAAAATTGAGTATTTGTAGTGTCATCTAATAACATTTAAAAACGAGTAAACAAAAGGTGTCTTCATTTAATTAGAACTAATGGTAACAACAAATGTAGATCGCATTGACTCCAAAAGGCACCTATAACTGAGTAGTTCATCAGCCTCCATGCGAGCAGAGCCGCTGCAACAATGAATGTTGTGGCGAGTTGCATACTGCCCATTCAACTCAAATGAGTATTTTTAATGATAATTTTTGTTCTTTTAAAAATATCAAGAAAATGTAAAAGCTTCTAGAACATCCTGAATGCAGTATTATAGCAGATTTTCATAAATTTGAAAAGATCTTGTGAGTAATTGCATTATAAATAAGTTTTTTATTGTTGTATGCCAAGAATAACACGATATAAAATTGATATCTAATGAATCATTGTACTACGTATCTTATATATACTCACACATTTTTAGAATTTGTAGAAACGTGTATATGACGGGAAAAAATTGAAGAATATAGGGGTGTTCCATAGAAGTCTTAGATTTGAAGAGTGTCTTGCTGCCGAATAATCAGTTAGAAAATTTTAATATTGTACCTCGATGATGTAGTCATCACGAACAACAATATCCCAAACTATTTTCAAGTTTGATGGAGTCGTGTCATAAAATCCCCTTTTTTGCATGGTATGACCCAATTGCAATAAAAGGAATCAGACTATCGGTAGAATGTTTCTAAGCCTAGTGAGAGACAGGGTGTGTAATTTCGGGTTCCACTGCATTAGTGGTTAATTTATACTTGCACAATACCACTTCGCCTCCACGATATTAGCCATGAATTTATACTTGTACAATACCACCTAACCTTACCCTGTACTCGTATGTACCTCAATTGACGCTGCGTTACCCATTCTGAATCGGCGATAAGGTTTCGACCTTCCGGATATACTTTTATACATAAAACAACCTTAGTATGTGCGATGCACAATTTCCCAAGTATTTTTATACCAAAATACTTCTTGCGAACAAGCAAGACGCCACAAACTACTTACTTTAGCCAGTGGCCTGAGGATAGTACCAACATTGGCCGGATGAAATCCCAAATAATACATTTATCACCAATCATGCAGCTTTATTCAAACCTTGAAGCTAATGTACAAAAAAATTAGCAGCTTTATCAATACTAGTATTTCGGATCACAGCTCTTACAAGAGGTGTAGATTTCGTCTTTACAAATGTTTTCATTCTTCATATTAACATTTTAAGATGCCTTTGCGGATAACATTTGTTCTAGACATCACGATAATGTCTAAGCCGTTGAAAGCCGTTAATCTGGTTAATAAAAATATTGAAAGAGACACTTCAGCCTCAATTATTTATCCAACAGCGGTGGCGATGGTGTAACAGCGTAACGGGCTGTTACACGCGGGTTCAAACCCGATCGAAGCCGTGGATTTTTAAGGGCGAAAAAATCCTTCGTACGCCTTCCTTCGGAGGGGAAGTAAAGCCGGCTGTCCCATGTTAGTAGATTTACATGTAAAAGATCCTCAAGCCTAAATGAAGCCTCTGAGCTAAATTCAAATTGCCTGTTTCTTCGCCCAAGTAATACCTTCTTTCTCCCCTAGTAGGTGAAAGGAGCGTAACGAAATTTGCGTGGTAAGACGGAAGTCTTGCCACGTAAAACAAGGCATTCATTCAAAAGCACCTTTTCCCATAAATGTCGCCCTATCAAGTTAGCATAGTACTTACAAGTTTTCAACGCGCCACAAAGACGGAATTATACGCGCTCAAACTCTTTAGGACGGTTAAGGCTCCCATAATGCATCTCAGATTTCTGTCATTCAACACAACTTTCCGGGAAACGGCGAACTACATCACGTCACTCTGCTTCGCCACAGGAGAGTCTCCGACTCCTCTTCATTTATTTCTCATTTTTTGATCCACCACATTCGACGCCAAAAGGATGTTGTCGTGCATGAGGACTCGTCGAAACTACAGGACAATACAACTTTTTGACGTGACAAGCTATTACACTCACCCCTCTAGGTTCCAACTAGTGGTGTTAAAACAGCATGTGCTTTATCGCCTGTACTTTCACCAAAATTACGCGAAAAGTTCTCAAAATTCCGAAAAATTTGAGTACTTCAAAAGACTATTTCAAAATCTATCTTTAAGGTACAGATTTCATTAAGGGAAAGGATATCATGGACAACATGGATAAGAGCCAAAATGTATTGCTTATTTATCCTTAAAAATAGATTTTATTACATGGGAGCTTTTTTTTAAATTTAAGTAGTATATGACTTAGTGTAGAGATCACAGAATTTTGAAAATGTGCACACAATTCACTTTTCTCCATAGCACGTCATACGCAGTTTTAACTGTTTTTTGACGTTAAATAAATAAATAAATAAATAAATAAATATCTTCATAATTGTAGTTGCAGGAAGACGCCGAACAATTTTTTTTAAATTTTTGTAATTTTCGAAAAATCAGTTTTCAACGAAAATGAGTCCCGCACCATTCTCTTAAATGTCCTCCACACTATCTAACAACAAACATTTATTAAATACGGAACCATTTTTTGAAAATTTTGAAAATGTCCAAGAAACTTCATATAAAGTCCCCTCCAAAAAAATTAAAATATCGGTTTCAAATTCAAGGGACCGCGACATCAGCCAGATCAATTACGGAATATCAATTTTGGAGAACCTGGCTGAACGGTTTAGCCGCTAACGTTGTTCACAGACAGACGAACCGACGGGCAGACGCTCAGACGGATAGACAGATAGACAGACAGACGGACAGACGGACAGACGGGCAGACGGGCAGACGGGCAGACGGACAGACGGGCAGACGGGCAGACGGGCAGACGGGCAGACGGACAGACGGGCAGACGGACAGACGGACAGACGGGCAGACGGGCAGACGGGCAGACGGACAGACGGGCAGACGGACAGACGGACAGACGGACAGACGGACAGACGGACAGACGGACAGACGGACAGACGGACAGACGTTTTGCCGTGATTCGATTTTTGGGTATCAAGGACCCACAAATCATGAATTCTGGCTACACGACGTGTTAGAGGATTTTTTTTCTAAATTTAGCAACTGCATTAATCCACTTTTTCGTTACAAGGGCCCTGTGTAATAAGAGTGTTTCTGCCGAAAATTCGCCGTTATTTCGCGCAGCATTACATAACTTTCTCTCAACTGCGTAAGCTATAGCGAGAATGTTACTAGAGGTGCTACAGAATGGCACAGACTTTCTCGTAGAACATTTTTGTAATTTCCTTCGTGTGGTCTGGCTTTAAGGACTTGCTTCATTCTCCGGCCAGCTGCCATCTATCGTCGCCCAAAGTACATTTTTTTGACATTTTCTAAACTTTTTGCTTCCCTAATAGTACAACCGAAATATTACTTAAAGAATAGTAAAACCTCGTTCTAAATATACATTTTCAATATAAAATTTGAAGCAGTTTTTAAGAAAATTTCGATTATGCATTACTATAAATGCGAAATTTGAAGCTCTTTTTCACAAGAATCTATTGAGTTTTCGAAAAACTTCATTTGAAGTCATTTAAAGCACTTCCAATTCCAAATGACCTCGGAGCTTCATGTAAAATACCCCCACATTTTACAGAAATTTTATCAATTTTACAGAAATTTTACTTTCCGGTATCAAGAACCCACAAAACTGATATACTGGCGGCACCACGTGTTAGAGATATTTTTTTTTAATTAGCAACTGGATTTATCGAAATTTTCGTTATCAGGGCCCGACAATGAATTTTTTTCTGCCGAAAGTCCGCCGTTTTTTCGTGCAGCATTACATAATTTTCTCTATACTACGTATGCATATATACGTACGTATACGAGAAAGTAAAAATGGTAAAAGGTAAAATATGAATTTGTGTAAAAATATGTAGAATAAAAAAGAAAATGTTCTAATTCGTTCGAAATGTCTCGTAAACTCTGATAAATATTATTGACTACTTAGTCCTGTAAAAATATATTCACACGAAAATCCTTTCACTGTAATAACCGTCCTTTCAATTGTAATAACCATCATGAGTTCAGTGTTATTACAAGAATCGGTGTTAAAAAATTGAAGATATTGTTCGTGCATCACGAAGTAGTCTAATATATGCTGAAACATGAAGAGCTACATTCAGAGGCGCATGCACGGGGCGGGGCAGGTCCGCCGCCTCCCCCCCTCCCCCCCCCCGTTGGATTAGTTCTTGTAGTGAGGATTTTACACAAGTTTCATAATTTCATTCGACATGGTAACAAATATTGAACTATTGTATTTATACATACACATATGAAAATCTGAACCTAAAAATCAGATTCTTTGTCAAAGTTTTGTAGGGGAAAAAAAGTCCAATCCTTGGACAATAACCCTTGGTTACATTGGAAGTTTTCTTTCAAGAAAATATTTCTAAAAGGTCTATAATAATGTTTTCTTAAAACATTACGAAATATTTTATATTCATTATACTCTCTCTATACAAATTATACTCTTCACGAAATAAATGAAATTTAACAAGCAAAAAGTCAGCTCTTAAAACGGATCTCTCCCTACTGTACAAAACTGCCATTCGTCCCATAATTACATATGCATGTCCGATCTGGGGGGAGCTGCCCCTTCGGTATGTAAACCGCTCCTAACATTCCAAAATAAAATCCTTCGCACTGCCGTCAAAGCGCCTTGGTACGTGTCAAACAAGCAACTCCACAGATAGTTTGTTCTTCACACGATTGATGATTGTATCAGTCACCGATCAATTTTTTTTCTGTCCTTACCTTCCTCTCCTGCAACTTCCACATTCAACCTAGAAAAAACCTATAATCAACATCGAAGAATCAAACCTAAAGTTCCAAAATATAAATTTAAATCGCCCTAAAGAGAAACACGTGATATCCCAAACTTACTTTCTGTAACTTTTTCCTACCTGTAATTGTCCTATTCTCCTATGCATTCTCATTACAATGACGATTGATTATTGAGGTCTCCAATGGGAGTATCCTCGCTCTCTTGTTTGTAACACTTAAGTACGCGTGCTAAGTTGCTGTTACATTCAATCTTGTAAAGCGCTTGCTTCACTGTGTAAGAAAATAAAATTATCAAAAAATAAATTAAGAAAACACGAACACGCGTTTTCTTCCCATTGTCACTCAACTTCCTTCCAACAAGTAATAGACAATGAGTGGGGGATTCAAGGGGGCCAATATTTAATACAATTTTACTCAATTTATTTTACAAACATTATCTCTTATTAATCACGAAAGATTTAACGGTTTTTGTTCAGTTTCCCTGCTCCATTGAGCAAATGCTGAGATGGGCCCTTGATTTGCTTCTGGACGTAAATGTAGCTTCACTATGCGCACGTTTTGTTGAACTTTCCTTTTGCTTGTAGTGGTAGTAGAGCTTAGGGTGAGTTTCTATGTTGTTAACAATACAGAAAAATCAAATCTGTTCGTTCCTTTACCGTTAAAAATAAGTTTTCTATTATTCGGCAACGAAAATATCTAGTTTTTGAAATGTTAATCTCTCGCTTTTTTTAATTTACTATTATTATTATTATTATTATTATTATTATTATTATTATTATTGTTCAACTATTAATAGTTAAATTGTTGGAAAGGGATTCTAAAACTTAAGAAAGCGTGCGCAGATGATTTTCTCCCCCATACGTCACATACAGTTTTTGACTAAATAAATAAACGGTGTGTTCATATCATGAATATACATTTTTTTAATTTTCTGACTGACACTTGAAAACTATTATTTCAAAAATACTTGTAGAAAAGGGCCGGATCTGAAAAATGCCCCCCCCCCCCGGATATATTTTCTCGATCCAACCCTGAAGACATTTTTTATTCATCAGAAGCCCGAATTTCTCTTCCGAAGTATTGTTAGGGAACGCAAGAATGGTATAACCTTGACACGTGCACACTTGTTACGTAATCATACGACCCCTTTTTCGCACAATCAACGGTACACAGAAAGAATCGCTTCCCACTCACCAGTTAGGTGTTGAGCGATGAGTACATAAACAACCAAGATGAATTATTGCGGCCTTCTGAATACTGCAACAATTTCCCCTTTGACATTTTCTTCAACTCCTGCAAATATAACCAATTTATTTATTGTGTATGTAAACATACGACTCATACGCAAGATTAACTAATCACAATTTTTGCACATAATTCAGGTGATGCCATGAAGACAGCCTTGAAAATTAGAAAAATATTCCTAGTTAACAAACCTATTATTGTGTTCGGTTCACTTATCTTTTCAACACAAAGCATTTTTCAATGAAAAACTTTCCCATGCAAGCTATGAAATTTGAATGAAGATGAGAATATTTTCGACATTAATCTCCAATGATGAATAAATCATTGCAATAGTTTTGAGTTTTATTTATTAACAAACACATTATCCATCCCTGAGAAAGTGAAGGTCAATACTCCAAAATGTAAAATTCAGCGTATTTCTTATGGATGAGAATCCACTCTGACAGCTCTTAACAACTTACATTAAATTACAGCGTTTTCATTTTTGGGTGTTTGAATGCCCATGAACTAAGGCCTTTGATAATTTTCGGCAGGCAATTACTACGATCGTTCTAGGAGAACATCGGATTACAGGGCTCAAGTCGTCAATGTTACATCAAAATCGCCTCTTTTTGTGAGAAAAATTTAATGTATCTTCAATACAACGTATGTAGTTGCTTAATATTTATTCAAATTATGGCAAGGAACGTTTGCGTTACTATGATGCCCCTATTACGACATGACGAAATTGAAGTAAACAACCCACGTAGAAAAACTTACCCAAATTATTGAAGCGGGATTTTGAGACGGGTAAATACCACAATCACTAAAGCTTCATAATTTATTTAGATCTAAAACACCCTGAACAAAAGTTCAGTTCCACTGACACTCAGATGAAACGGTTCTGAGTTAAAGTTCAAATTTCACACACAAGCCACTCTAGTACAGCTGGTCTCGGCACGTGAACTAAGAACGTGACACACCACCGACCGAGTTTTCCCCCTCCTCTTTCAAGGAAGCTCTAGTGCGCCTGCGCCGACAGTGACGCCACGACCATTCTACCTATACTCTCTAATTCTGCAGGCTCAATTCTCTGCCGCGTAGTTTAAAACGAAATAGTAAAAAATTATTTTAAAATACCGCCAAAATTCTTGAATCATGAAGCCTGAACTTTAAGATATATTTTTTTGAATTTGCAAGTGGCTTGGATATATTACTGACTTGGAAATGCTAGGGATGTCCCTGAAATAGTAATCCTTACCCTGAAATGTTTTATACTTCAGACTGATGTGCAAAACTTTTAATTCAGTACGTAGTTCTTAATCAAAGAAAAACAAAACTTTTCAAGTATCAGCTTTACTAGTTAAATTGGACTATGACAAGCTACAGAACACATATTATTACACTATTGTTAAATAAAATACTTTAATTGCTTCCTGTTGCTGTAACATACAAAGTGGATCAATAAATTGTGTGCATTTAAAACAAAGTTGACAATAGTATGCTCTTAGCACAATTTCAAAATGACAGAAAATAAATGTTGAAACTGTTTTATTTGAATTTATTTTTTATTTAACAATAGTGCAATAATATAATATACATCGACGGCCAATAATTAAAACATGGACAGAATGAAACTTTGAAACACATTAGTCCTAAAAGGCAAAGTTCAAAAATGCACTTCAAAGAATTTTCCCTTACAAACAGTATTCAGTAGACAAAGAATTCAAGTTTCAATACAATTACAAGTTGTCTACAATTAATTTTTCCTTATCAAATCCATAAAACATTGCAACTAAAACTAGAGGCGGAACAGAATGACACAGACTTCCTCGTAGAAAAGTTTTCTAATTTCATTGGTGTGAACTAGTTTACAGTTTTGCCCCATCCTTTTTCTAGCTGCCATCTATCATCACACAAAATACATTTTTTTGAAATTTTCTCTATTTTTCGTTTTTCTATAAGTAGAAACAAAATATTACTTTAACAATATTAAAGAGGGGTAAAATCTTGTCCTAAATAGCAATTATTATTGAAAAATTCAGAGCCATTTTTCAGAAAATGGCATTTGAACGTTGTAGATGTGAAAACTCTTTTTCGCAGAAAATGTTTGAGTTTTTGAAAAACTTAATTTAGTCATTTGAGACTCATTAATTCACAAATGCAATAGTGTTTACAAATCACTGGAAATATTAATAGCATATTATAGCATGAGAGATATTTCAAAGTTTCTGTAATTTTCGAAAAAACAAAAGAATGCAGCAAAATGAACTTTATGGCATTTGAACAGTGCTATTAGCACTACCTCATGGGAAAGTTTGAGGAAAATTTGGAGCCATTTTTGAGAAAATGATGTTTCAGCGTTTCAGAAAATGCGGAATTTTGAGCTCATTTTAACAGAAAACTGTTAAGTTTTTGAGAAACTTTATGACATTTAAAGAACATGTACTCATAAATACAATAATGTGAACAAATTGCCGCTACAGTAAATATTCACGACGTAAGAGAAGTCAAGAAAATTATGTTTGTAATTTTTGAAAAAACAAAAGAATAGAGCAATTTCACATTTGTCATCTTACAGAATACATTTAGCACTAACCCAACCTACAGTTTAATGAAAAAAATTTGGAGCCGGTTAAGAGAATATCTTCTTTTTGAAATTTTTTATAATTGGAAATATTGCACGAACACTACTAAAAGTTTCAAAACAATGTACATGACCTTAACGAAAGTACTAATTATGAACAACAAATTTCATTTGAAGGAATAACACCTACCTTCAATTTTGTAGTTGTAGGAAAATGCTGGAAATCAGACCTATGCCACCTTTATGTGTATTTTACTCTATTCTTACAAGAAATTTAAAGAAAAAATTTTGAGCGGTTTTTGAGAAAATTTTGAAAATGTCCCTGGGTTTCCATGTAAAGTACCCCCAAACTTTAAAGAATCTTTTTCAAAATCTCAAAGCTTTGGCTCGAGCCAGATGGAGAGGGGTTTCTTCAATTTGGAAAAAAATACTATGTATAGTTTAGACGCTAGTGGTGTTCACAGATGGATGGACATTTTGAGAGGGATTAAAAAACAAACACCACCACCACACACACACTTTTTTGGTATCAGGGTACCCCAAAATCCGAATTTTTGTTGAAAACTCAATCAATTTTCCGCAGCATTACATAACTATATTATACCACATTTCTTTGTATATACGTACATATATGAGAAAGTAAAAATGCTTCTTTTTTCTTTCAAAAGCACAACTAAGAAACAAACTAGGAACGAATGGTTCTAGGTGCAAACAGGAACTTAGATGCAAACAGGAACAAGATGGGAAACAATCAAATTATTTTTTTAATATAGTAATATGGAAATATTAATATTTATCATTCATGTACATAAACATACAATATCCTATGCATTTTGGGTAATCAAATCAAGTATTACATTATGCAATACATAAATAAATTTTACAAAATATGTAATGACATATTTCTGAAAATATAACTCTGTCACAGTTTGATTGTCTGTAGTAAAATTACTATAATATACAAAGGAGAATAAAAATAATATCACAAAATAATCAGGTAAAGACCAACTTTACCAAGAACTTTATGAACCTACCTTACAATGCCCAAACAACAAAATCACTAACATCAAGAACAGTACAGAAAATGATAGCTCCAGTTGAATGACATGTTCTATTTACCTATCCAAAAATACACTGTCATATGTATGAACCATTTAGTACCAAGACACACCCACTTTATTTTCAAATTGGGAACTAAAAAGTATTAAAAGAAATTGACACAAACACACCAAAAAAAAAACCCTTCAGAATTCACATATACAAGGAAGCCACTCCAACGATAACTAACATTAGAATGTGACATACTCAATTATTTAAAATTTCTAACTATATTTACCGTAATTACATTATTTATAATGTACCTGGCTTAATATTGAAAACGGAAATGAATATTATCACTATGAAAACGTTTATAACATTTTGGACTGTGCACTCCTATATAAAGAATTGCAAAAACAACATGCCACACTAAAGAGAAAGATGGTAAAATAGCATGGCTTCTGAATATTTTTACTCAATTACACTGCATTTAGTATATCCATAATTATAAAAACCTGCCGGTCAGTCCATGTATCGTTTCTTAATTTCACGACAGTTACAACTATTACAAAGTCCAAAAAAAATCATAAAAGCAGATATAACAATTTTGACACCAATAGTTTTTGACAAAACGTTTTTTTACACATTTTATGCTTAAACATAAATACAATTTACGGAACAAGAATTACAAGAGAATGGATATAAGATATTGCATAGTAAAATTGAATCGTGTGACTTGGTACTAAGCAAAAGTTTTACTTTTAACTTCATTACAGCAGCTTAAGAATAATCTGACCAAGAGAATACAATCTTTAAACATCTTAAAGCAAAAAGTTAAAACACTCCAATATGCAATGACACGGACTCAATAAACATATTGAAACTTCATTTCAATTTTAACAATTTAGAAAGAGTAATCATGGGAAAGAATTTGTTCCTAAAGCAGATATAAACCCTTTTCCATTACTTAAAACCTGAGCACTTGACGAACAAGTGCCAACTTCAACATCCACTTTTGGATTGGCCATGAAATCGGAAACTTTTCTTGGAAAGAAGCTATATTATTATGGGCAAAAGAAGAAACTTCAATTTCACCAAAAATTCCCTGAATATTTTATGGACTCCTACACAGCATGAAAACTCATCAGCAGGTTAGAATACCTTGTACTTTTTATCTTATTAATGATTTGTTACAAAAGTCACCTAATACAAGCAATTATAAAATTCCTTCCATTACTCTTACAATTTTCATAAAATATCTACCAACAATACCAATATATTTATCAGAAATTCATAAACATTGAAAATCTAGCATTTTGTCTACAGTGACAATGACATCATTTTAAAATAGAGAAATAGTGTATTGACTACCGGTGGGCTATTGCAGAACAAAGAACTGTATTCTGAAAACACAGACCCCCTCATTTTACAAATTATCTTGAAACATACAAAGCTGTTATTTTAACACAACTATGAGATCTTTGTAACTTATTCTCAGTTTAGAATTATTAAAATGCACATCATAATTTCAATGGATATTTTATATATTGCACAAGGTATAGCTGAATACACACTTAAGACAGAAAGGAATGTAACTAAAATGTTAACATACATAATTTCTGATTTTTGTAAAAATAAAATTTGAAGGAACTCTGTATTTAGCAATTCCAGTTATCTGACTTGGTTACATGTTCATTTCAACTATCAGTAAAACAGCTCATTTAGTTTAACCAACTGTTTTATTCTCAAATCTAGACCCATTTAGGGAGCAAGACAGCAATCATTGCCAATATATCATACAAAATATAAATATTATATAAGGCTAATATAATTCTCTACTTTCAAATAACAGTGCTATTATATTATAGGTCAGCAAGCCCAAATTTAAAGACAAACATATTAACATCACGTAACATGAGCAGTGAGCCGATGCTTGCTTGCAAAATTAGGAACAATATCCATTACCCAATCAGGTTCAATTCGAGACAACTGTCTCATATAACAACGACCGGTTTGGACAACTTCTGTGAAAAGAACACAAGGGGGTTGAGAGCCAAACAAAGTAGAAGAAGGATGAATTGACACTATCTGTCTGGAACCAACCTGTAAACAAAATGACAATAAGTTTTAATTTGGACATCATGAAATATTTTGAAGACTTTTTAGTAGACATTATATTACATTTACATATCATAATGCATTTTTCTTGAGTTGATATTTCACATTCACAGTGAACAATTCTGGACAACTATTAATTGATTCAAAAAACGATTCAAATTATGACCTTGATTGCACAGTATTCTGATCATTTCAATTTGGCAGCTTCTGTAGTTTGTACATAAATGAATTAAATATAAATAATTTTCTTTTATTAATTTGACACTTATGCTTACAGTCATATATTGTCGTTCTCTTTGTATTTCAGCAATGTTCATGAATAGTCCTGTAATCAGACATTTTTGTACTTGATCAAAATCCTGTCCACAACTTGACATAGGTATACTGCATCTTCGGCACAATTCTTGTAACTGTGTTCGCACTTCAGAGGCATAATGCAAATTCCTCCAATTCAAAAAATTTTCTTGGCACCATTGCTACAAAATTAGTACAACATAAATAATTTAAAGAGAAAGACAGGTATTCAACACGCAAAAATGCCACAATACAAACCTTTTTTATAGTCAGGGAACTGTACTGCCTATAAATATTAAGTAGTGTAATATGATCACCAGCAGGTGAAACAAATTTCTGTCTAGCAGCTAATGCTTTGTCTTTCTTATTGGGGGGAATAGAAAATATTGATTCTCCTGACAGAAGAGATACAATACTCAAAATTTCTTCCCTGAAAGTTAAGAATAGTAAGAATTAAAACATTCTTTACAATGATTTCTCAAGAGTTAAATAACAAAGAGCAATACTTACACACAGTTGTATTCATTTGCAGAAAGAAGAATTTTGCTGAATCTAGGATCTAATGGAAACTGGGCCATTTTCATTCCTAATTTGGTCAAACCTGGATTATCAACTGACTCTATTGCTCCTAAATATTTCAACTGCTCCAATGCACACACAATTGCCTATTGAGAATAAAAGAGATTAAAATCTTCATCATGTAGTTCATGTTTCAATAACTATGCAAGGGCACTGAAATGTTCGAAAGATTACCCCTATTAAATGACCACATATTTCAGAAAACAATTTTTCATGAAATGAACACTGAAAGCCACATATTAGAGATAAATCGTATACATATTAAAAGACTACACCTTTCCCTAACCAGCTCTTTAATAGAAATTTTCTTGATTTACCCCCTTCTCAGAAAGAGACCACTTCCAAGAAATTTGTAAGAAAACAGTGCACCAAATTTTCAGTAGTTAAAATGAAAACTTGCAACATAAATGGTACTTGCACGTCATGCCGTGCTTAAGCTTCAATCATCAAGAAAATCAGGAGGAAGGGTGGGATTCTGGGAGTCAACAATCTTACCATAACCACCGATAATTATCATCTATATCTATTATAATAGGAAGCCAGAGCTACTCACTCCATTTCAGTTTCATTTCTTCTAATGTGATGAAACCCCACAATGCAAGTGTTTGGATTGCATCCAGCATCAGTAGCTTTTCTTGTTTGAGATAGTGATAATGGTAGTGGTCATGGCAGATTTGGTGAAAGGGAGGTTATGATTGTGGCAGTGGTTGTGTTGGGCGTGTATGTGTGCGCGTACACCCGTGCCAGCACGCACGCACGCACTGTCACACACGCACACTGTCACACACGCACGCACTGTCACACACACACGCACGCACACACACACACACACGCCTGCACGAGCACACACACACCCACCCACACACACACACACACACACACACACACACACACACACACACACACACACACACACACACACACACACACACACACACACACACACACACACTCTCATTCGCGCTTGTGCACATCCGCACGCCCACACACATGCACATAAGCACGTTTTTGGCCTCCTCTGTTTTAGAATGTGACGATCATAGCTAAATGACATATTGGGCCTACACAAGAAAATGGACATTTGTTGGTGTTAGACAACAATGAAAAACACTAAAACTAAAATTATTTTAATGTTAATTTTTAAACAAGATAAAGATATAAATAATTTTTAATGTATTCAAAAACAAAATAAATGACTGAAAAAGATTTTATGTGAAAATACGCAAAATGCTTTGTTTTTCAGAATTCATGTACTTTAGGGTGGCCCTAATTTTTCAACTTTTCAAGCGTTAAGCTCCCAACCCCCTATTTCGTTCCAATCTCATCTCTCGAATGAGATTGGAATAAATAATCAATAAAAAATTATTCAAGCAAACTCATTTGGACAACTCTAAGGAGGCTGCCACCAACGATGAAGTTTTGAATATGTCGTCTAAATTTTGCTATGCGGTTTTTAATTGTTATTATATTATTAACTATACTTACATTTAGATTAACTCATTTTATAACCACAACATTTGTATGTTAATTATAATGCTAAAAGAGATAACTAGGGAGCAGATTTTAATGAAATGTCATTTTTCTTTTCACTTTAGAAGAAAAGCCGTTTAGTATAGAAATTAATTTTATGTTATTACGAAACAAAATTACCCATTTTTATGTCTTTTTTCTTTTTTCTTTTCTTTTTTTTTTTTTTTTCATTTTTCATCGATTTAGTTTAATAAGTCATTTTTCACCTTTTCCCATTGTTTTTCATGTGCTTTTTCACTGATTTTATTGATTTCCCTTTCATTTGAATGGCACTTGCTTCCAATAATATTTACAAGATGCAATAAATGTTCTCCACAAAATCTGTGAGTAAATGGGTTTTTAAAAACTTAAAAATAGGCAGGGAAATAGACATTATAGTTGAATAATATTAAAATTTATATGTAACACATACAGCATAAACGATTAACATAATTCTCTAAAACCAAATCGAATTTCTTCAATTGTCTAAACATATTGCAGAGATAGATAAGAGTATGCCTACGAGTTGACTAAGAGTAATTCCTATGAGTTGACTCGTATGGAATTTTATGTTTTGTATATTTTTTTGGTTAAACTGGTTGACTGTTGGATTTTCAAGTTTTGAAAATGGAATGTTTGCGGCATGGCACAAGCCAGTGTTGAAATTCTTTCTCATCATTATTTGACTACACTTACTGAAGAATGAATAGTTTTTCTCACTTTTTTTTTGCATGTTTTGCAAGAGTTGCTGTGTTTTTATTTTGTAAGAAATATTTTTTTGCATGTTTACCACCTTTTCACAATACTGGTTAAAAAAATACATTTCCAGACCGCTGTCAATATTCTCCATAAACCCGCTTTTGGCACTTCTTGAAACTTTCTCTTTTCTCATTGTAGAAAGCTTGCTTAACATGAACAGCAAATTTACTGATATGGCATGCACCAAACTTCGAAATCAATACAAAATTACCGAAGAAAACTCTACATATCTTGTGTAATTCTACCTTCGAAAAGCTAAAGATGCCGGGAGCACTATCTTTGAAGACAATTGTGTTCTTGCTAAGGAACAGATAGCTCACTAATCATTGCAAAGATCAGAAAAACAAGAGCATTTCCTGTTCTCTGGAGCATCCTGACTGGCTTTGGGGAAGTAGATAAGGAAACCTGCATGGTGTCAAATTCTCATTTGCCTCTAAGCTTGATATGTTACAGGCCAGACACACAGGGCACAGAGCTTCTCAATCGGAGAACGCCCTGTCAGATTTTAAGTGTTTGTTACTCGTTTGGTAAAAAATTACCCATCAGCGATTTCTCAAAAGAGTATTGTAGAAAACAAAATATAGTGAACAAAAATATTAAAAATGCAGAAAATTCAATATAGACACTTACAGGCTCAATTAGACAATTATCTCTAAAGTAGACATTATAAAATCCCTGCACAAACCATTTCTGAGATAAACATTGACAATAGGGTAAGTTGCCTAAAAATACATTCAAGAAATAAAATAGGCAAAAAGGGCATTGTCATGACTAGTTATAAGGAATAAACATATTTTTTGTGGTTGGATAATTGTCCAGCATTTTTAGTGATTTGGATTTATAATTTAAAAATCAAGAGAATTCTAATTCAACAGCTGAAAGAGGCTTTTATTTTTGTTTCAATGAAGTACACTCACTAGCAAAATCAAACAAAAAGAAACTATCCTCGTAATCTTCATTTGTATTTGAAGTATTTTAAATACACCTATTTTATTTAAATACATCTCTAAAATGCATGTCCAAAAAACTCAAAAATACAGTTATTCAAATACAAAATGTATTTAAAATTTAAGTCTTTAAATACTGCCCAATCCTATAAATGCGTCACAATACAATGCTTGAGACTATATCATTTTTTTTGTCATTCGACCTTCATTCATCTGTTCATCTCAACTACTTTGTGTTATGCTGAACTCCTTTCAGAAGTTTTTGACAGGTGCAACATAACTGATAGACATGGTACATATAAATGCTTTCGGCTTTTGAGCATGGAGCTAAGAACCTTGTAGTACTGTTCCTCTATTCTAGCCCTTAGAAAAAATTAGAAAAAAGAGAGATACAGAAATTTAGCACAAATTTAATCTAAAAATATACCAAAAATTAGTGTTGCAATTTGAGAGGCAAAGTTACTCTCAACACTCGAAGATGTTGATAAGGGTCACGGACGGATTGCCAGTAATAGTAACTTTTCAAGGAAAAGAGCAATTGCTGTGTCCCACTAAAATCCCAACAACTTCAGGGAAAGATCAAGCCATGGCTGTTTACCAAGCAGTAGAGAGCAGGAGGGAATCCAGCCTGAAATTTTGAGCTTAACTTGGATCATTGCTGGAGTTAACAATAATCTTTCATAGTGGCATTCCAAAGAACGGATTCATTTCTTATGCCAGGAGCTGTAAATCATGCTAGATGGATGGGAAAAGCTATACTGCATTAAAAACGTACCTATTTCAAGGTCGATTTCAGTTGCTTTGTATGAAGAATTCTTTGACAATAATATGTATTTTTCTTGGTTGAGAGAACATCAGAGCCTGGTTTCTGTCATCAGAAGCAACGCACCATATCATGATTTCCTATTCATGCATCAACTGATCAATTATCAGCATGTTGATTCAAAATTCAGTCAAGCTGCTGTAAAAAAATTTTCAGACCATCTCTGGAATTTAGTTCTCATGTGATTCCAGCCTTGTTACACAGTGTCCCTTGGAGGGTAAGGCAAAAATGGTTTGTTATTCTGGAAGAAGAACAATAAGAAGAAAAAGAAGAAGAAAAAGAAGAAGAAAAAGAAGAAGAAAAAGAAGAAGAAAAAGAAGAAGAAAAAGAAGAAGAAAAAGAAAAAGAGAAAGAAAAAAGAAAAAGAAGAAGAAAAAGAAGAAGAATCAACTGAAGAGATATTTTTTGCATCACAATAATATTTCTTTCCCTACAAACATTGAATTTTCGTTGTTTGTAACTCCAGATACAAAATGTTTCTTTACATTTTTTTTTCAGTTCAGATTTGCACGGTAAAGACCCTACAATATGGAAGGATGATCATGTTTGCAAAAGTGAAATTCAAAAATTTGAGAAGACCGTTGTTGTGAATGATGTTGAGAAAAGAACTGTTTGTGTCATTTATTACTATAACAACATTCTCATAAAGATGAAACTGACAACAATTTGTTTTACAAATAGTTGCTGAAGACTAAAAAATAACCAACTAAATCCTCTCTTAGGAAAAAAATTATGTTCAATGTTCGTTGATTCAAATAGCGTTTTGATTTTACAGAAATGTAGATTTTCTGGGTATTTCTAGATGTGTGCACTATTATAAAACAAATATTACTTTAATTTTTTATGTTATTTAAGAAATTACTGAATGAACTCTTGAGTAATTTGATTTAGAAGGTTTTTAAATTATTACTGAGGTTGCCTGGATGAGTCACAAAAATTGAGGAAAAAAGAAAATGATCTTGGTGGATAATAGTTTCCCATTTTGTAATGCAATTATTTATAGGTATACTACGTTCAAAAATTAAGGTGTTTGGGAGTTGCCTAGAAACTATCCAATTTGGCTGAAACTTTGCAGAGAACATTTCCTTGTCCATAAAAGCGGAATAGAGGGTGGGAGCAGAAAAAAATTAAGTTTAAAAAAATCATTCTACAGTTAAGGGCCACTTAATGTACATGTACTTAATGAATTTAGTAATATGTTCCTCAGAATAAAATAGACACTTTCCTAGACTTCCAGTATCTAGTAATAATAAACAATTTTTTTTGTTAAAAGAATCTCACTATTAACTGACCACCCTTCTAAAAGATCAGTTTTCCATAGAACCAACGGAGGTTACTAAAAACAGGTTTCACTGTAAAGATAAACATTTACTAATTAAATATTCCAACAATTGTGAACTATTACCTCTCTAGGTGGTTTATCAATGAAATCAAATTCCATTGTGTTTATTCCAAGTGCTAGTAACTGCAAAACAACACTAGTTAAATTACATCTCTGAATTTCAGGTATGGAGTTTTTAAGAAGAGAATCGAATTCCTGAAATAGAAAAGCATGTGATTCGTTATTTGAATAATTGTGAAAATATTAGGGAGTTTTTGAACAAAATTGTGTAACCTCTTTATAGCATACCTGTTTAGTATAAACACGATAACAAAATCCAGAAGATTCTCTGCCTGCTCTGCCTGTTCGCTGCCAAGCCTGCGCTTGGGAAATTTTCTGAACTTTTAACATGTCCAACCCTGTTCCTGGATGATGTGATCTGGATAAGGAAAACATTTTCCATCATATATTTCATACATATGTATCTGAACTTGGTCTATATCATTGTATTTTCCAAAACACCGCACTCCCAAAGTTATTAAACAAATAGCAATCTGGATTTTTAATCGTGAATAAAACAACTTGCAACTTTTGGTTTCTTAATACATTTATATAAGATAAATCAGCATCTTTTTTTAATATTTTCACAATTTTGCAAACTTCATGGTCACATAAAACCAAATTTTTTTTAATGTACATCGTTAAGTAACTTCTAAACTAAGAGTTTTAGGGCCTTTCTGAGGTCAAAGGCCTCAAAAAAATGTTTCTCACACTGTAATTTACAGGATGAGATCTTGAAGATTCTATTACATTTTTGCTGATTCAACGCTTCTCGATTCTAACCTGTTCAGAGCCTGTAGAATCTGCAACCGTATGTGAAATTACAGTAAAACCTCGCTTTTACGTTCCAGCAATTTGTTTTCCTGGCATTTACAACATTTCTTGTCGGCCCCATCAGTTTTTGTATATTAATTTTGTTATAAATAGCCAACTTTTACGATAATATAATTTCAATTATCCCGCAATTTACAACAGTCTGCTTGCCACAACACTGTCTGAAAAGCACTGTGCATTGGGCACTATCACTGGACTTTCTCATCACCTTACTGCGTTAAAAATGGTCCAAACATGACGCCAACTGCATCGATGCCTGTACATACAAGTGACCTAACAGACGTGTTGATTAACACTGTATCTTACATGAAACGATACAAGAGTGCTCTTGGCGACATGAGTTGCTGCTAACATGTGTCGCCTAGCAGGTGTCGCACATTGAAATATTGTCAATCTACGACACACGTTATGTGATGTGCGCTCAGGCATCGATGCAGCTGACGTCATCAGCATTAGGAGACGCGCATCAACGCAATGCTCATGTGACACATGCCTAAGAACGGTAGCCTCACGATCATTTGTTTATTTTACATCATCCTCCTTCACAATTTCTCATTCTAAAATAAACGTAATTTTTTCCCATCCTGTAATAGCTCAAATATAAAAGCATGGAATGCTCCGGACGTTTTGAACTGTAAATTCCTTTCATGAATACTCTTTCTATTATTTCATAAATAAATAAATAAATAAATTTAAAAAATACTAGTTGGAAATCATTACGAATTGCCAAGAGCAAACATTTTATTGAGTTTGGGAAAATGTAAACTTCCCCTTGTAAAAAAAAAAGGAGTTCCCCTTATTTACTCCATTTTCCCTAGGGTCCCATGAAAAGTGTAAAAGAGGGGTTTTACTGTAATTACTTGATATACTATGCAGTTGAACTACTCAGGAGTAACTCTCTGCTCAGTAACAACGCTAAATAAGAGAAGTTTGTAATGACAAGGGTGTATTATGGTATTGTTATCAATTACAAGGAGACATATACAATAAGTGATGGAGGATAAGAGGGTCTTGGAGAAAAGGATATATTACATACTTAATATGGAAGTGGAAAAATAGGGAAGAAGGTGGTGTTTAATATATGAGAGTTCAAGCAGGGTACGTTAGTATAAATTATTATTACTTCTTCATTTTGTATGGAATTTTCTGCACTGCTTTGCTTGATTTTTATTCTTTACACATCCTCTGCTATTATAAACAAAAATGTTGAGCCCTGTCAAAAATTAGACCAAAAAATGTCAAACAAAGGAAAAAATCCTAGTGTTTTGAAACTTGGTACGATTGATTGTTGGTACCTACTGCATAACATACTAAAACTTCTGAATTGTGGGGGGTGAGCTGGGGGTGGGGCAGCCTTTTAAAGTGGTGTTTGCCACCTTAAAAAGCCTTTTTGACGTTTTTTGTATATATCTCCATAACAATCAATCTCTCAGAAAATTACGTTCTATTCAAAATTAAAGTAGTTAAAATTTCCTACAAAAAAGTCCCTACAAGATTTTGTTGTAAAATGAGCCATTTTAGTGTTATAGTTTTGAAAGTTCTTGTTTACATTTACAACAAGGTCTTAGTTATCTCTTATAAAAATGATGTTATGGTAAGTTCAATACATGGAAGTAATTCTATTTTTGTTCAACATTAATAAACATAAATTACAAAAAGCAATATAAATGGAATCATGATTACCATGAACACTGACGGACAATTAAAACTGAGTGTGTCAATGATGAACGACATATGACACAAACGTCAATGTTTGGCGAGGAGATTCAATAATTAGTGATTTGAAGTAAGCCCTAATGTTCCGAAAATCACTAATGGCTTCAACTGTTTTGCAATGAGTTATTTTGTTTTCCTTATGTCTGCTTTGGTTAATCAGGACATTCGTATTGTTTTATGCAATTCGTATGTTGACAGTGTACACAATTTTTTACCAAATATTTGTACTCGATCCTTATCAATTAAACTACGGATTATCGGTTTTCGTACCTGAGGTAATCTTCGACCACAACGACCATGGACAAGTCTATATTCAAAATAAGATTTGTGAAGACATAAAATGCTTTTCTTTTTCACCCAAAATATACAAATACATATTGTTGATAAATATTGAACAAAAATAAAATTACTTCCACACACTAAACTTATGAAAACATCATTTTTACAAAGGAAATAACTAAAGCCTCGTCATAAATACAACAAGAACTTTTTAAGCTTATAATTCTAAAATAGGTTAATTTTACAAGAAAACCTTATAGGAACATTTTTGTAGGAAATTTTATCTACTTATGTATAGAACATAATTTTCTGTGGGAATGATTGTTATGAAGATACGTGCAAAATATATTTTTACAAAAAGCACCTTTAAAAAGCCGCCCCACTCCCCGGCTCATCCCCATCCTTCAGAATTTTTAGTGGGTTATGCAGTAGGTACCAACAAACAATCATGCCAAGTTTCAAAACTCTGGGGCTTTTTTCACTCTATTTGTCTAATTTGACCAGGCTAACATTATAGAACTCAATAACACATTCTATGTTGGAAGTTTCATGCTTGAATTTGACCAATAATAAAATACAAAACACAACATTAACGTCCGTTAGATCAAATCTAACATGCAAGAAACTGTGTAATGAAAATAGTTTACAGAAATGGGCAGATATACAGTGTAACATAATGAAAGTACAAAATATAAAATTTTTGATATACACAACTAGGGGGTGGATGTTAATGAAATGCAATTTTTTTCTTTTCACTTTAGAACAATGCCTTTTAGTATAAACATTCATTTTATGTTGACAAAAGGAAATTACCCATTTTTATACAACATTTTTTTGTATTTTTCTTTGATTCTGGCTAATAAGTTATTTTTCACCTTTTCCTGTCAGTTGTAAGGCATTTTTCGCTGAATTCAACAATTTTAATACCATTTTAATGGTACCTCTTCAAATAATATTTATGTCACACAATACAGGTTCTCCACAGAATTCCTGAGTAGCCTATTTGATTTCTTTGCTCAGAAATTATAATATCAGCATAGCGAATACGTAATCAAGATTCAGTGATGCCTTTCAACACCTTTGCCAATTCAATCGATTTCAAGGTAACTAAAACAAGAGATTTCCTGGAAAAAAAAAAAACGTCCAAACCAAAAGTTTGAAGGCTGAGTTCACTCTAGCGACAGGAAGAACATCAGTAACATATCCAATAGCTTGAGTTGTTCACCTGAACTTTGAACAAATTTTTTATGTCATTTTTCTTTGCTTTTAGGGCATTTATAAAACGTTTTAAGAGCATTTGATTTTTAGTGTTGTTTTAGGTCATCAAAATCCGCTCTCTACTGATAACTTTATTACTAGATACCTAAACAAAAGCCAAAATTGAGTACTCACCTTGCTTTCACCATTCCACTATCAATAATATACTTTATCCCACTAATTGTCACAGAAGTTTCAGCTACATTTGTACTGAGAATAACTTTTCTCATTCCTACGGGGGTAGGACGAAAAACATCCAACTGCTGATGGGATGGTAAAGATGAGTACAGAGGATACACTTTCAGTTGTGGAGCTTTGCCATCCAGTTCCTGGGGCAAAAATCAATTTTTGGAAACCTTGTAAACAACAGCAACAAAAAACAAACAAAAAACACAAACTACAGAGCATTGACATCTTTGACCTTCCAAACACCACAAACTTTTCTAATCTCCTATACATTCTCATTGCCTGATATAAATTTGACTCCACGAACGTTTGCACCACAAGGCATTATCAATAATTCTTAAAACCAACACAGGTTTTTAATTACATAAAATTTTATTTCTCAAAATTCTTAAATTGAATTACTACATTTTTCCCCCAATACAAATGTAAACTAATTATCATATCTTTGACCCCCGTGAATAAGCTAATAAGTCATGAAAACCTAATTTTACAGGAGAGCAAAAATCAACACTCGACTGATGCTGTAAATCAGGGATTAATGAAATTCAAATAAAACCTGCACACAACTACAGTGTTTTTACAGCTCTTTCATTGATTATATTGTTGTATGCAGAATTAAGTGTTCTTACCTTTTAATTAAACTTATTCGGTTATTCATGCAGAAATTCGAAAAAAAAATTAGTGATCTCGTTATTAATATTTAACAGAACATGAAGTAAGACACATGATTAATTTAATTTCAATGTTTTTTTCAACATTCTGTTAAAAATAATGAACAATTAAGGCGTAACTTATTCCATACGTAAGAAAAAACGAACATGAGAAACTTTTAATTACTGTTTGACAAGAATCAAATTTTTTTACTGATACATCATGAACAACGCACAAATGAACGTCAAAGAAATTCTCTTGCCTAGGAGTATGTTCACTTGGAACACTGGTATTGTTAATCAGGATTGTCATAATAAAAGTCATGAAAATCTGGAAAAAAGTTCAATTAATTCTTTCTTTAATTCAAAATCTCTTCTTTTTAGTCCAATGAGCACTCTCTTCGGCATCTGATGCTATCCCAGAAGAGCACAATGTCACGCTTTTAGCTCTATTATCGCATTTACTTTTTGACTGCTAGGTTTTCTGCATTTCATCTTTGTCCCGATGTTTCAACATAAGGCCTTTGCTGCTGCAACCAATCTTCTTCCATGGGTGAGGGTCTAGGCGCGGTGTCCGAGGGGAATTCCAATTTTTTCTCTTTGTCTGACACTAGCTAAAACTTAATTTTATGAATTTATCATGTTATTGAAAGAACATAAGATCAGTCAATTATAGACAATATAGAATGCATAGTTTATGTTTGGAGAATTTATTTTTATTTCATGTGAAGTTCATTGATTCAAAATGTACATTTAATGAGTCCATTATGTAATGTTGGCTGTTCTGGAAGACTCTTTCTGACTAACAGTGAGTGCATCTTATGAATATGAGTGTTTGTAGATTTCTCACTATAGTGATAAGTACCACAGTAGTGACATTTTGGAAATAAAATAATTCAATTTGTGAAAAACGTATCTAAACAATAGTTATTATTGCAAAGTGCTGGAGTGCAATCACCATATATTTGAAACCAAGTTATTCACTGTGTTGTATGAATTCTATTACTGTCAATTCTCTCCATGTATTACTAATACAGAAACTTGAATGCCCATTGGACAACAAAGCCACAACTACACGGTGAATATGCCAGCACCGCGTGGCGAATACAACTAATATGGTCATTACGCATAAAATTATGAAAGTAATGTTGCAATATAGACTTTTATTCAACGTAGTTTTTATTAATTTATGTGAATTGCTTACGTTTATAATAGTGTTCTGAATTTTGGATATTACATTTCCGTCATTTGATTGAGCTGCAACCTCCAGTTTGTTGAAGCAGCTGCCACTGGTACACGGAAACTTCAGCAACCAAAGCATTTTCGTGTCAACACAATGACAGTCATGCGAGTCCATGTTCGTAGATAAAGTTAATTTCCTTTAAATAAGATTGGCGGCTGCCTATGGCCCCGCGTTTGAATGGGCCACACACTTTGACCATTTGATGATGTATTTTCTTAAGTACGTCCTCTCCAAGTGTCTGATCTGCAGTGTTGCACCGGTTATCTTCGTTTTCCGGTGATTTGATCTGTATTTTCTGGTATCATTTGCTTTTTCATTCTTGTCTACTCAGTTCACAGAATTGGATCTCTCGGGAATCTTTCTCTTGGTCGTAATATACACTCACCTCTTAACTTACTATGTTTCATTTCCCACTGTTGACCCTTTGAGTCAAAAGGTTAAACCATCCACACATACAAACTCACTCCGCTTGTATTGAAGCAAGATTTGGTCATGTTAAGCATATTCTGGGTTAATCATGAGCTCTTCAACAAAAATAGAATAAGCTAACAAGTATATTAACATATTTCCTTCTTGTAATTATTGCAACTAATCTTCTAGCATGATAAATGAGACAATGAGACAACTCGACTTATTTCATTTTGATCAGGGATCTCATATCATTGATACAGCATGAATAACCAGACAACTCGACTTATCTTGTTAGGGTTTCTGATTTTCAGAAATTTACGTGATGTTAGTAAAAACATATGTCTACTACTCATCAACTATAAGGAATCGAACTCATCTGGTTATTCACAAATGTAGAGAATTTTTCACAGAATTCAGAAGTATAAATATCTCATTTTCAACAAAATGTCAACTTATCAGTTTATTCACCGGGGTCAAAGATATAACCATAACTCTATTACCATATACCAAATAACCATAACTCTTTCACTTCTGAACATGTTCTACAACTTTTTCATAAATTACATATTACCTGGAATTTCAAGTATGCCAACACCCTTCACTATTTATAAAATATATAACAGTTACATACTGGAACAATCTGGCGTATGCTGTTTGCCATGGCTTCTATTTCTTCCTGGCCAGTAAGAAATACCAAAATATCATGACTGCAAAACAAAATTACATTAAATAAAATCCTTCAACCTTTAAGATTATATAAAGAAAATTTGCTTCCTTTCAAAAAAAAGTCCAAAAGTTTCAATATTAGAATCTTCTCTCTCTCAAGTTTAAACTGGCATGCTGCTGTTCCATTTTCAAACAGTTTAGCTTGACATAAAAATATTTACAATAAATGTGCAAAGTAAAGAATGCCATATTTCATCTGTATTCATTGTGAGATGAATGTATCAACTACTGAACTAACACAACTCTGATTCACTATTCAAAGCTTCTGAATGATAATTCAATAAACAAAACAATTAGTAATTTGTAGAAAAGAAATGTTTAATTCCTGTTTATTTAAAAGCACCTATCTCATAAATGTTATAAGTGATTAAAATAATTGTTGCTATAATGCACACAAATAAATCGGTTCAGCAGTTCTTAAACTCCATTACTGGAGATGGGACTAAAAGTAAAGAAAACATAAACATAATTGGGTGAAGAGAGAGGCATTATGGTCACTTTAAGTATCATTATAAATACCCCCAAGGATAGAATGTGAAAGAGGAAATCGTAAGGGTAGAATGTGAAATCGTCCGTTATAATCTAGAAGTTAGGATAATTTATACAAATTGAATATATTGTTATGTCATATTCATAACGATTTTAAGTGACAAATACATGCTTATTTTTATCATCTTTAGGTCGTAAAGATCCAAGTCCTAATTATAAATATTTGGCTGAAGTTGAGAACATGGTACAACTTAAGGAACCCATTTAAACCATAGTTTGTTCTGATCACCCTAAGGCAAATCCATGGTGGAGGGAACAAAAAGTTCAAGATTGAGGGCGAGCTTTCAATGGTCGAGGATAGTGTTGTATTGGGAATTAGCTGTTCTATGTGGTTCACTGTGTAGCATTATGGAAAATTTAAATAGTTACATTTTAGTGAAATGCAATGAAACAGCACGATGAATGTAATTGAATGTTCACAGCGACAATATCAGTGCTTACCAGAAACTAATGAAAGATATTCACATTTACATAATGAACTTACAAGGTGGGTTTTTGTAGTTGTCGCTTAAAATAGAGCTGATAATTTTTTCAGGTTAACCACAATGGCTGGCCTGAGCTTCCTCCCAAAAATGGAAATGCACAGCAAATTGTAGACTTCACTGCGAAAGTAATTTGGTACAAGAATGTGAGGAAATGGCAAATTCAGTGAAACATACTGTGACATACCGATATGTCACATGAATATAAACTAACATTTATTTGAAGACAATATGGTGGAATATGCATTAAGAAGTTTAGACGATCGAAAGGTTAGCTACATCAAAATATAACGAACGCATGGATTGGCTGGGTGAGAGAAGGACGGTCAAATGTTATGAAAAAAAAGAAGGGAGTTTAATAGGAAGCTTCGAGGGGTGAATCATGCAAGAAGAATTCATTCTGACCGGCATCGCGTGTCTGAACGGATCGTGGGTCGTGACAGGGAGCGAGGTAGTGCAGATAGTCAGAGTCGGGTTATCAGATTGTGAAATTTGAAGGACAGCAAATAATATTGCAGATATTGCATGTGAAAGTAATATTGATGCATAAATTGGGACTTCGTCGGGAGTGGTAATCGAGTTATAGGTTTCGGGACTATGTCATAGGACGTAATCAGGACTGATAATTTTGATAGTTTGACACCATCTTGGATAGGAGCAGAAGAGGATTTCTTGGAACTTTGGACTACGGCAAGCTCGCAAGATATTTCGACTGAGAAGTCTTCGAGGGACATCAACGAAGAAAAGATAAGTTAACCGCGGTATAAAATTCTAAATTCAAAGATATCTTGATCAAAGGCCTAACATTAAAATCATGTATTAAATTCACTATATTGTTTGCAAAAAGGTAACAATAAACTTTGTTAAATTTTGTTCTTTAGAAATGAAAGTGATCTTTCATTTAGTCAATCCAAACAGTAATGAACTAGGAATTAGAATCATTCTAATTTCAGATTCCCAGCAGCGCTGTATAGTCTGCGGATTCTATAATCCATTATAAAGGTAATAAGGATTATATATATCGTGACCCATTGACCCAGCAAGCCGGACGCTAAGATCTTTGCGAGATATTAAAGTAGAGAGAAAATTTGTATATCTCAATACAGTGTTTTGTTCAGTATGGAACCAGAAGCTACTTTTATTGAAAATGTATCGAAGACCCATGAGCAGAATATTTAAGTTTTTAATAATATGATGAGTATCAGGAGACACACTCCTTCTCTCTTCCCACCTCCCATCACTATTCTTAACAATGAGAATGTACCAGATTCTCTACTTTAACCACATATTTAAACTACGGCTCGCGTATTTATGGTTGGCTTAAGTGACACTTCCAGCATTGCAATATTATTTAAAAGTTTATTCTTAATAATAATTTAGTACTATTGTGTGTTCTTTTTTTCTTTTAATAGAAAACATTATCACTGAGTACTTATGCACCTAATCCAATGGTTTGCTAATCAATATTGTGATCATGGTTAATGACTTAGAACAATATTATAACGATTTGAACTCAAGTTGGACCTATTGTTTATTTTATTATTTGGCTCAATTAATTTTCCAATCACAGTAATTGAAAATAATACAGTATATCACTACTATCATTAGTTGCTGAATTTAATTTCTTCAGATTCTGTTAACAAGCTTAATCCCATTATCACAATAGCTCATTTTTGCAAAAATTAAATTTCATGCATTTTACTAGTAACAAAATTTTTATTCCTAAAATATCCATTTCTCAAAAGCAAAATATAAATATCCACAAAGAGAAAATAAGATTTCTAAAGCTACGTCTAAATTGAAAAACAGCCACTTACTTTGGAGGTGCTTCCTTATGAATCTGAAAGATAGTGACAAGGCTGCTAAAAACATAATCTTCTTGATTATGTTTAGCATGCATTACTTTCACCGGATATTGTCTCCCTCCTAAGTACACAACTGGGGCATGATTAAAGTAATTGCTGAAGTGATCAACATCCATTGTGGCGGACATAACTATGATCTTTAAGGAAGAAATGTGAATAAATGATTACAATAAGAAAAATAATTCTGAATAATAAAACAATAATTCATTCTGCATACCTTCAAAGGAGCCAACTTTTTCATTCTCCGAACAGCCTGGGCTTGTTTTACAATACCGAATAAAACATCTGTGTGAACTGTCCTTTCATGAGCTTCATCTAATACAATAATACTGTATGCCATTAACAAATTATCTGAAATTATAATCACCTTTTAATTAAATTAACTCAAAATAATAATACTAATAATAGAAAAAATAAACACAAAAATACTAGGGAAGAATCTATTACCTAACATTGCTTCTCTAAGTAACATTCCATCTGTCAAATATTTCAATTTTGTATGAGTTGAAGTTACATCTTCAAACCGTACAGTGTAACCCACCAATTCTCCTTGCTTGCAATCCATTTCTTCAGCCACTCTTGAAGAAAGTGTGATAGCTGCCACTCGACGAGGCTACACAAAATGAAAGTATTGTAACCCCAAATTGACAAACAAATTGAAATGAAAAACGGCAACCATTGAATACCTGAGTTATACCGATTATTCCACTTTTTTCCATATTAACTTCATGCATAAACTGGGGAATTTGAGTTGTTTTTCCACTCCCTGTCTCTCCTATTATTATTACAGTTGGCGTCTTTTGGATTTCGGCGATTAACCTGAAAACAGTTTGCAAGTGACACACATTGATATAAATACCCATCTTATTTAAAACTACAAATGAAGCATCATTACCTATGCCGCACATTATAAACAGGTAGTAGTTTTCTTTGTTTGGCTGGTACACTACCGTTAGTGCACAATTTGGTTTGCTGATCATCCAATCTCGGACGTTTAATGCCATTCCCATTAAAATTAACGTGGTTTGGTTTCTGTATCTTGTTGGGAACTTTGAATGTAAACGCACTGTATTTCGAATCCATTTCCGAAGCACGTTCGCACGCTCCTCAAACACGTGGATATCACTATACTGTCGTAAATACGACCTAAATGTAAACACTAGAGCAAATGTTTACAATGTATGTATTATTAACATACATTTAGACCAGTACAAGGCTGCACTAAACACTTTTCCTTTGTCCTTAATGTTACGATAAGAAATAGAGAAGAAATCAAAACAATACAACTATTACACATCTTTCATTCGCCATCTGCCATAACCTCCTCCATGCCACCACCTTCAACGTTCACTGTTCACTCCCATTCTGTACCATTCCTCGCTTTCACCCTATTCACCTCCCACATGCTGCTGTCCGTTTATTGCGTACAACCACTGAATATAGAGCGCAGCAGTGTCAGAAAACGGGCAACATGGCAGCCACCATACTGAAGTAGTTAAACCCTTCGCCACTAGAGTCCTGGTCATGCAAAAGATTGGCTGGATTATGGGAGCAGAATATAGGTATTTTCATGGGACTTTGACAGGAACAAAGAATGGCGCTTCATTCACCAAGTTACACATTTTCAAATATTTTATTTTGAGAGATATTCCTTTAATATTTGATATGCATTTTCTGTAAAATTGTAAAGTGTCACTAAAATCATTAATGATTCCTCAATACAAACTGCAGATAAGCACTACAACTTCATTAAAAACAAAAATTCATATGCTGTAAAACTGGGTGTCAGTAAAAGAAGTCCCCACTAACCCACCTTTGCTGAAAGGCATATGTACACCACATTACATCATTCACTGGAATATTGTTTCTTTCTTAAAAATGTACATTTTAAAATAGTTTTTTAAATTGTCAATTTTTTATTTATTCACAAGTAACATTATGCTTCAATTCCTCACTTTTTGAAGCCTCTCTGGAAAATAAACTATATTCACTGTAAATAGCGGTTATAAAAGTGCACATGGTCAATGACAGTTGTAAGTACAAGAATAATTGCAATCACCCCATAATTATGTGCATTTGTGTACACCCACAGCAAGCAGAAGAGAGCGGTATATTTTTTTCTTTATCATAAGTCCACAAATCCACTTTACATTTTCAGTATCGTCAATTTAATTTCAAGTATCCATTGAAGCAAGCTCTAAATAATGTACATTGAACTCCATACTAGCATTCAATCAATTATAAACACAAAAAAGTCACATTTCACTGAAATTCAGAATCAGACATCACAGGCACAATACTGGACCTTAACTTCATAAAATAAATAAGTTATTAATTGTAATACTTAACTTTCTTTTACACGCTCATATTCTGAAATATTTGTGCACAAGTAAACTAAGAGTATATACAAGTGCAACTCAGTACCAAAGCAACACACCAAATTTTAGAATCTGTTGAAATACTTCTTATCTTGGTTGTAATGTCTCTAATAGTACATCAATAAATAAAGAAAATGTAGTTATTGCTTTCACTGATGGTAGAAAATAAGATTCACCAACTCATGTTGAAGATATCACAGGTTAATGGAAGTATGCCATAAAATGGACTTCTCTCATCTTTCAAACATAAACAGAGGTATCATTAATCTTGTCAGCTGATAGGTACCTCCGAATTTCACATACAAAGCACATTATTGCTCAATGTCCAGCTACAGTACCAATCAATTACTTATTTTCAATTTTTATAAACCTTTTGAGTTCAACAATTGAACTGTTCTGTCAGCCCCCCATTGCAGGGATGTAGAAGTTGACACTATTAATCAAGTGTCTATCTTAAAGCACGATATGCAAGACCTTTGGCATTAACGTTGTAATGTGAGGGAAGCTAGAGAGAGAAAAAAAAATTACTAATTTTTTAAATAATTCCTAAGAGCAAATACAAGGAAAACTAGGACTTACAGTTGCTCCAATACGTGAAAGATATCTATTTCTTATGTGGAAATCAGATTGTGGTTGCAATAAATCATGAGGGGTTATGTCAGACATAGAGCCTGAAGCCATTAATTTCTCTCTCTCAAGCATTTCAGCAGCCCTGATAACAAGAAACCACAATCTTGATAACAGAAATAAAATGGGAGATGCACTTGATGCTTTGAATTTGCATTCAATAAACAAAATGGATATGCATCCAACAAATTGGAAGATGCATTGGATATTTGCACCATCATCTCACTGACATTGTACATTTACAAGAATCAGACTTACATTCTATTTCTCTCATATATTTCTCTCTGTGATGGAGTCATATTCAATAATCCTGATGTATTTGAATCTAATATCCAGATCACCACAGTAGTAATAAGAGCAACTACAAAAGAATCAAAAGCAAATTAGGAGAAATCTTGTAAACAAAATTACTAATTTCAATACTTGCTTGCCTTCATATACCTACCACAGAGACATGCAAGGAAGAAAACTTCAAGCAGCAAGTAGCCACTGGAATCAACAATTTTTCCACACACAAGGGAAATAACAGCCAGCCCTAAGTTTTGTACTGACTGTGCACTGTGAAATAAGAAACCAACTTCCATTTACAATACTCATAACAAATCACTTAAATGACACAAAAAGAACTGACTATGTACATCAACAAACAAAAAAATGTGAAGAGGAACGATCCATTTGGACCATCAATTCTTGAAATCCTTAGTTAATCACAAAAATGGAACTAAAACCCATGATGCAACATCATGCTACTAGATAGTAGATTTCATTGTAATATAACATATTCAGTGAAAAAATTAACCAATTTCTCGTTACACCTCACTAATTTTTTTGATTAATTATATTATTTAAATTTTTTGAATTATAAACACACTACTGAAATTCCTATAGTAGGGTAAAACAAAAGAGTGGCTTTTGATACAAGATGAATTGAAGAATGAAGGATAATGCAATGTTTACTGTTATAATTACAACACGAAACTATTTTTTTTTCTAATCAATGTTTCATTCTACACTCGTGAAGAGAATGAAGTAAATTTTGGGACAAAAATTATAGTTTTTCAATCAATCTTCCAAATTTTCCTTCACAAATCAACTGAAAAATTGAGATAGAGATGAAACAAAAATTATCTATAAATTCCAAAGCAAAAAGAGAATGATGAATAGTAGAAAGTATCCTTTCAATTACAGAAAATCAGTTTTATTTTCTTTTAAAGAAGGGAAATTATTACTCTAATTTTGTTATCAGTTTTAATGACAGGTAATTTCTGTTTTAAAAATAAGAAACAATACATGTAAAACTGATATTAAAGTTAAAAGTTAAATATATAGGATAACACAAATAAATTACTCACTATTCAACTTTTAAAAAGATTTCAAATATTAGACTAAAAGAATCTTATTTTGTTGCTCTGGTTTCATAGTGTACTCGACAATAGTTTGCATATTTGTAAGCAAAATCCTGTATAATTAGCTTTTAATTTCAACTTCAACATTTTTTCAAGTCGTCATCACCCTTGCTTCAGGAATGATTTTCCTGTCCTATTAGTGGGTAATGATTACACAATTCCTTTATGTGTTGAAGTGTTCCTCCTAGCACCATTTTCTTGACAGTCTTCCCCTGTCTCTCTTGCCTTCTAGTCTATAATTTAAAGCAATCTGTGGTAGTACTTGGTTGTCCATTCTCTTCATGTTTCCTCTATTTCTTCCAGCATTCTTTTATTTCTTCTGCTAAGTTTTCTGCTTTTAGTTATTTTCTAATTTTTACATTTCACTTTTTCTTCAGTCACACACATCATTTTGTTACTTCCCAAAACTGCCCATAAAAGCTTTCATCCGAGCTACTTCCACAATTCTGATTCCCTTTGCTCCCATTATCCACATTTCTGCACTGAACTTTAACATTGATTTTGATGTAATGTTATGAATTCTCGTAATAGTTTCCTTTCTCGCAGTCTCTTTATTACTGTACTGTTTTTTTTTATACTTTTGTATGTATTCTTCTCCTGTTGCTCCAAAATTTTAACAATATTTTCATATTTCTTCAATAATTCAAATATTTGGTACACAACAGTTTTACATCTGTATTCATTCCAATTTTACCAGAAGAAGTGATTACAGAGATATTGAAAGTTAACATATTCAACTGTCATTCACATTGATGAAAAAAACAACCTATATTATTGTCAGATAGCAAATAAGATTTTTTATTTCCCTTTTTTAAAATAAAGTATATCTGACATTCTTTAATTAAAAGGATTCTTCCACATACTTGTAATTTATAAACAATCATTGATGTCTTTACTGCTCCAACAATATCCAAAAAGAAACAATAATGAAACTGAAAGAAGGATTGACTTATTAAAATTACACTGCATTATTGTACTCAGCTGTGGAAAATAACTAGGAGGGAGTCAGCAACTTACATTCCATATGCAGTACCCAACTGATATTCTGGGATTATGAGTGCCACCATTGGCCACAAAGCACTAGCAAGCATGGAATAAGCAATTCCCAAGATGCACTGAAAATTCAAGTCATTTATAATTAGTAAACAATCATACATAGAATAACTATAAACATTAAAACTCGCTCTTAGCAAAGTACCATGGCAATGTAGGGGTTGAGAAATGTGAACGCCAACAAGGCATGACAGCCAACAGATACAAGTACAGAAAGGAACACCCAAAACACATTTTTGCCAACTCTGTCAACAACAAATCCTAGAAGTGGAGATGCCACTGCAGAGATAATATAGACAATACTATTTACAGTATTGGCACTTTCAGGAGAGAAATCAAATTTTCTTTCAAAAAACACCCTGCAAAAATTAAATTAATTACATCGTAATTAATATCAATTATTGAAATATTTTTAATAAATATTTGTCACACAAAATATCTACTAAAAATCTAAATACTTACTTTCCCAAAGCAATGAATGGAAAGATTGCAACGTAGTATGCCACACAAACAATAGATACCATCCAAAATATCGCTGGAAAATCCTTAACATCTGTGATATGTACTACTTCACCTTCCTCAGAGGTCTTTCTTTTCAAAATCCGTTCAGCTCTTCTATCCATGACTCCCAAAATAATTCCACAGATAAGAGACATCACACATGTTGTTGCAGCTACACAAGTATTACAAAAATACATAGAAATATAAATGAAAAAAGTACTCTATTTCAATTTTTCTGAAGTGTATCAGACAAATATGCTTCACTTCTAGCACATCATTTTCAATAAAAATTTTAATTCATATATGAGATAATGATAGATAAAACAACGATGAATACAACGTACCAATGAACAGCACAACACCAGTACACATATAGCCCTGATAAGTTTTGTTTACCAATTTGTACAAATGTTCCATAACAACAAAATTTACAGTAGATCCCACTCTGGCGAAACTAAGTTGAAGACCAAATACCATATTCAATTCTTTGCCTTTAAACCATAATACAGCATAACTGTTTTGTGCAACAGCTAATGATTCCCCACCAATTCTGTTTTTCAAAGAAGAAAATCAACATGGAATTCGTACTTCTAAAATAATCATATTTATACATCAATTAAAATTAAACTTACCCAAATACAAATCGACCAACAACCATGAGCCAAAATGCATCTAAAACTCCTCCAAGAGCAAATATGATTTGGCCAATTAGAACAAAAGTGGCATATATAACAGTACCCAGGCGAATTCCAAAAACCCTTAAAAAAAATTAAGATTAGCACAAAAGATGGTTGGAATAAACAAAATAATGCAAAATAAAATTACCTGTCAATTAAAAATCCACCAACAAAACAAAGAACAACATTTGGCCAAGAATACCATGAATACAAATACACAAACTGTGAGGTAGTCAATTTCATATCTTCAATAAAATTATCTTGTAATGCTCCAGGGTTATCATAACAGAAATAGGAACCTGAAATGAAAATTATATATTTCTGAGCCTTTAACTTCACATTATCGATACTCATTTATCATATTATATCACTGCATATTATTTAGTAATTTGAAAGAATAGAAAAATGAATAGCTCCTTTGTCGAGTTAACAAAACTTTAAATAATGACTAATTTTCTTTCATGACTGAACAAATGTCGTAATATTATTGACGACTTACCGAAGCCAAGAAGGCACATAAAAATAAGCGCAAAAAAGCGATGCAGGGCATGGCTGGGGTTGCAACAAGGATGACCATTGTATTCTGACAGTTCTGCTTCTTCATCTCTTTCGTCTTCTGGAACTATGATATTCTCTTTGTCCGAGAATTCCTCGTTAGCCATGTGAATTTTGATAAATTAACGAAAAAGCAACAAAAACAAAACTGTAAAAACACGATATAACTAAAGCATTACTGACATGAGTACCTCACTACATTGACTTACTACAGCATCACGAGATGCTACCCGTGAGCCGCACTGAATCAGCTGGCCTTCCGCCTTTGTTATATTCAGGTTAACCAACATTACGATTAGAGTGTACTCGTCGTACGTGAGATATACGACGTCACACAAGGGAGTATCTACCTTCTTTTGCCCATCAAACATTTATGAAGGGTGGAGTATAACAAAGACACGAAAGTAGTAACACAAAATCTAAAAAATGAAGAAAAGGGTCAATTTTTAGTATGTAGTCTCATATTCTTATCTTTTTATGTTGGTATAATGCCTATCTTGTGAATGCAGTACAAAGAGCTCGGGGAGTGATGACCCTACTTAGATTAGTTGCGGTTAACATTGTTTTCTGTTGTAATTCGTTCCCTTTGCTTAGATAAACATGCAGCTCTGCCTTGAGGGGTTTGGAGAAATAATATTCCTTATCTCCGTTAAAGCGATTGTTTCTCTTTGTCAAGTCTTAACTAATCTTCGTAGCTGTAGATAAAGTACTAAGTAAAGAAAATAAAGCAATGTTGACTCGATTTAATATTTGATAATATACATTGTAATAAAATAAATTAGAATTAGTTTTTGCGAAAGGTCCCAACAATTAGGAAGACTATATTCACCTTAATCTTCTCAATAGTGGCACTTATTGCTACAAATAAAAACCAGGATTTGCCTATCAAAAACTTACCCAACAGGTCGAATTTTGGAAGGGAGCATATAAAAAAGAAACACAAATCTGAATGAAAATGATTTTTATTAATAATATTGTTTTTTCAAGCTGCACATTGCTTTTTGGGGAAACTGGGATTGAATACAAGAATAGGCATTGGTCCCTAATCTAAGGAGACCAGGCAGAACTGACACACTAATTAGAATTTAGTTCATTGTCCTAAGTGCAATGAAGCAACAGGTAACAGATTTAGGATCAACACATTATAGATTCCTAAAAGTAACCCTACTGTGCACAATATTCACATTTAATACTGGAGAATAACTCCATAAGACTCAGTCAGATCAGATTAAACACTGTCAAATATCTGTTACAATAATACACTTCCAAAATAATGTTTTAGCAGTAGAGTAGCAACTAATAACAAATTTCTGAAGTGTTTTGATATTGAATGCACAATAAATTGTACAGTCTTACATGATATGCCATTGCCCCTTTCCCTCACAAACTATCAGCCCTCTACGAAATTACTAGACACTCAAGTTAATTAGTTTTAAATTTAAAGTGATTTTATAAACTCACAATGATGTGCTTTTAATAATCACCATCAACTCCCAACAGTAATTCCCACATGTTTGTAACTACATGATGCATGCATTATTTTCACTGTTACAAAAACTGTTTTTTTCTAAGATGCTTGATATTTTAAACAGTAAAAGAAGTTGTGAAGTTTTCCATTTATATAGTACCTAACTAATGATTTGACACAATATCTGGGAATATCTGATGAGAGTAGGTGGAATATGCTGAAAACTAGGTATCTTTCGTTTCAGTTCATGGGCATATTGAAGCCTATAACTGACCTCCAACTACTGTATTTCAGTAACGCCAGAGATGTAACTTGTGTAGGATATGAGAATGTCACAGTTAAATTTGAGATACAGTTTTGGCACAGTAGGAAGGATTTACTTAAATAATTAAGTCCACTGACCATTCTTAAAATTACAATGGTAATTCAAATGCTCATCTATGTACCTAAATGCATCATGTTTATGGCTCCAGCTTATTTGCATCTTATATACAGAAAGCCAGAACACTTAAAATCTTTAAAAGTTGACTATTAATTTTACTAAAACAAATCAAACCCAGAACATTCAATTCAATATATTCAATTCTTAAATGGTGTCTTATTCAGTCTACAAATAAATATTAGACAAAATTAATAATTTGAAGTAAGTGTTCAACTACTAAAAATTGGATTTTGATTTTTACTTTATCATGCCTCAATGTCTTTTGTTGCAGAGATAATACTACCACTAACTTAAAGCAACTTTCAAAACACATTCACTTTTCATTACACACACACACATACAATCTTACACATTTTCTTATCCCTTATTATATTTAGGTAAGTTGTCAGCTACCATAAAACTCTGCAACAAAAGATTCTGTGTATTTTATAGCCATCAAAGTTGAACATCAAGAACCATTTCTAGACATTCAGTGGTATACATGTGAATTAAATACTTCGAAAGTCATCAACAGACCTTATTTCCTTCCAACTGACATACAAGTACAGTATGAGAAAATGTTGCATAACACTCAAAGCTCACATTTTTACTTATTGCAATCACAAGTGCACTGAAGACAATATAACACTTGTCCACATAGGAATGTTATAACACGGTAAAGTTATTACAATTGGGGAACTTTCATGGTTTGTTGCATGTCACAGTAGTGAAGTTAATGAGAGAGCAACAATAGTTTGGTAAATATTACTGTACTAGTTAGACAAAACTTACAAGAAAAGTTATGTTTAATGACATCTTAAAACAGTGATCTGATGACAGCACTCTGTAAGGATACAGTTGCCAGGACTAGCGTTAGGTTAAAAAAGAAAGCAACAAATGCTTTCTAATCCACAGGGGAATGAAACAAAAGATGCTGCTTGCTGTAGAATTGCTGTTTAGTGTCCTTGCACAAAGGCAGCCCTCTCCCAGCACTTCACACCTTTCATTTCTTGACAAGGTTGGCTATCCTTGTTATCTTCGGTTTTGCAGATGTAAGCAGGTTGTTGTTCTGGTTTATTAGTTTCACTTCCTTTTGTTCTTTAGCTGTTTGTTCTTTAGCCCCCCTGAAAGAGAGACATTTTTGTAGAGAAGAAACACTCACTCAAAGCAATAGAGCATACAAATACAATAAGATATTTCTTACTTACAAATATCGAGTCAGATCTTCTATATCCACTAACATAGAGTCCTGTTCCATGTGAAGATCATCACGATCCATTAGGAACTTTACCAATCCTTCATTGAGCACTACAACAACAAAATAAGGACTTAAGCAAAATGAATACTTATTAGAATTAAGACAATGTGTTGTTGGAAAACTAACCTTCTATTTGTGTATGAAGATCATTTACTATAACTTGAAGTTGAGCCACATTCATTTCAGTCAGAAGTTGTCTGCTTACTCGTCTACGATCTTCTGGAAATGGTATACCCACCTGCAAAATATATACTTCTTTTCACACATCACATAACATTTTAAAGAAGCTCTTTATTACTTCAAATTTTTATAAAATTTACTCTAAGATATGAAGATTATAGGAATATCAATTTCAACAATATACCCTTTGATATCCTATTTCTATGAAATTCATTCAAAATTGTAATACAGTTTTCACTATTGTGCATTTTTAACATAAGATAAAATAAGGATTTTTCCCTCGCAGCTTTTCATGATGCTAACTGGATTTAATCATGTGTACAGCGGAATGTTCATTTGTTCTCTGACATCATCATTAATTCTATTTTTAAACGTTTCCTAGGTACAACTTCTTTGCAGCTTTGACCTCTGCCCAAGAAGATCTCAATTGAGCTTTTAACAATCTTGCCTTCAAAGGTATTCTGTGAGATGGCCTTATTTTCTTGATACACTTCTCTGCAAGACAACCTTTTCCTGTAAGGCTACTAGTTACTAGCTCGATTTGATATTATTGTAGCAATGGTAGCAAGATCATAAAAGTAAATACAGAATTGCTAAGACATTGCACTGACAGACAAGTGAACAGCATACTGGACATAAACAGATCTCCCCTAGAATACTCCATGTTTTTCCTTCCAAATAATGTACTTTGATAAAGAACATTAACAAGTAAAACAGTTGTAAATGTACTGATTTGTGAGGTTGGCTCTTGAAGATTCCATATTTTAAGTGATACATATCTTAAAAGGTTCTGTGCAGCCAAGTTCACAGAATAGAACACCTAAGACAAGCAACAACACTTTTTTGTCCATTATAAAGAAACCAATTATCCTATATTTGACTCTTGATTAGAACTGTAAACATTCTAACCTTCTCCAAACTTGATCGAACCATCTCTGTGATAGGGCTCTTCTTCTGGCGCTGTCTTTCTACTTCCATCTGCATGTGAGCCATCTCTTTGGCTTGCGCCAAAGCTAACCGAGCCTCAGCCTGCAACTGAGCTTGCCTGGCAAAGAAGTCAGCTTCAGTCATAGGGGGAGTAGGGTCAGGTTCCCTTCTGAGTGGGAGGGACAAAAGCGATGTGGATGGTCGTGTTGCTGTAGCCACTGGAGCTGCAGGTAGAGGCTGCTGTGGAACAGAAATAATAGTAATTCACAATAATTTATCCAAAACATAACACAATTTGTCTAAAAATAAATTTTTTAAATAATAAGACAATACTTTTCAAAAGATTTAATAATTTGTAGTATTTCTCAATGGAATTATCAATTGAAATTATTTCCAAGAAACTCTACAAAGTTTATAAATACAAGACATAGAAAAGATAAGAGTTTGTCTTGGCCATTAGACTTGTTAAATTAAGGATCACAATGTATTCATTTAAATAGCTCAGTTTGGAAACAATGAAAATAAAATGCTTTTGACAATTGTTCAAGTAGTACCGACATAAATTTGAATTTGTTAGAACATTAATACTAATACACTAATTAGCTAATACTAATTTCAGTTAATAAAGCCAGTCAACGTTGGTACTCATTTGGAAAGGAGGCTGGGTGGAACTCAGGAATGCCCCGAATAGTGCATGACCAGATATGCACCCAGCTATGCACAGGTTTGAACCCTGGTTCCTCAGCAAAAGATATCCTAATCGCTGTTCTGCTACAACCCTTGACATTTTGCAAATTTTTACTCTGGCAATCTCTAGCAAAGAATATCAATAAAGATGTCTTCCATTTTAACAGAATATCACTTGTCTTTTTACTCCCAGGAAGTGGATGTTTCCCCCTACACACAGCACCAATTTAGAGCAATGCTAGTAATTTTAATTTGGGTCTGCTAATAACAGAATCAAAAAGTAAATTATAAAAAGAATTAGCACCTTCTTGACTTTCTCTGCATTATAAATATAGATAGTAAATCAAAAATTTCATTGGTAAGTTTATTGCAAATCAATGGAAATTTTGGTTGGTTGAATTTAAAAGGACCATAACAGAATTGTTAAGATATTTAGAATTATATATTTCTACAAGTGTCTTTTTATTTTGTTTTCTTCTGATCAATGTAAATTACCTTGATTGGAAGAGTATGGCTACGAGGAACAGCCATTTTCTCTGGGCTGGATTTGGCTGGAGATGAACTTGATTCTGTATCTGAGCTTGGAGACTCAGGATCTGACACGGTTTCATTCATAAAGCAGATTTGTAGGTTCATCCCTAAAACAGGAATGCACCATAGGAAATGAAAGGAAATTTCAAATAAGTTATGAAATTAAATTAGAATGTTGAAATTAAATTGCTATATAAACTCACCACTCTGAAGTCTAGCTTGCAAACTCGGTTTTCTTCCTGGCCGCTCACCTCCATAATATTCATCTGCATCTGAGCCCATGGCCAGTCGACGACGGATCTCCTCTCTATCATTGCGGCGCTGTAACATAGAAGGTAAAAAGGAATGAGAATAGAACCAAATAATTTATAAATTTGCTTTCATCAGAAAAATGTCATTTGGACAATTGAAATTTTATTATTTATATTTTTCTTACTTCAGGGGTTTTTTCATAGTCCAAAGTTATTACACGAATAAATCTATCAACAATATCTTCCTCTTCCTCATAATCTGACTCAATGTGAGGAAGAGTGACCCATTGCATTTTATTGTCCACTAGCACAGGCCATTTCAGGTTGCATTTGTTTTGTTCGAGAGTAGAAGATGCAGTAGCATCTTGGGATGGGACATCTTGATTCACTAACAAAGAACTCGTTGACCTCTTTAACGATGATACTATATTGTCCGAAATCTTTGATGTCTGGTGTCTCAGTTCACCTAAACTTTCCGAGATACGTTGAGTATGAGTTCGTAATGAATCAAGAGTAAGAGACTCTGACACTTTGGCAGAATGAGCTTTGATATTGTTCACAATGCTTTCAAACATAGCGAACTCACGTCTTTTAAAGAATGAAAAATAGTGTAATTAAACAAAAATTCACACACAACCAAGAATTTCAATACATATTCTTCAACACTTCACAGTCCATACACACACCTGTATACTTTCAACAAAACGAAATTTATTAACTTCCGACTCACACGTTCAGTTTACACTACCCGTCCAGTGACGTCAGTTAACACACAGGTGGTAAGAGACAGGTGGTCCTCGTTGTTCATATGTTACGTACTTCAAGCACAAGTAACCAAGAATACAGAAATAACATGGTGATGAATTACAGAAAATTAGTAGATATTAGTATAAATGAATTATTAGGAGAATTTTAAAGAATACGTTAGAATATCAATAACAACTGAAAACTCTCTTAATGTTTTTAGTACGACATTAAACAAATTTTCGTATTTCCCTAATGTTGGTACTATTCAGTTGTTACTATTCCCAAGAAAGCGGTAAATTAAATCGTAAGTTCGTGAGCACATGCGGCGGAACAGGAAAGAATATCAAGAAATTACACAGAAAGAGAAAATCGAGTTTGAAAGTTTATCTCAACGTAATATTAACAAAAAGAGAAAGAAGAAATTGAGAAAAGGAAATAAGAAAGATGAGGAAGAGAAGGAAATAGCGAATAGAGCTACCGCAACGAGATCAACGATTGAATAATCTGCTTTAATACAACTAAACATTTAATGTAGTAGTAAATTATTATTATTATCATTATTATCATTATCATTATTATCATTATCATTATCATTATTATCATTATCATTATCATTATCATTATTATCACCATTATCATTATCATTATCATTATCATTATCATTATTATTATTATTATTATTATTATTATTATTATTATTATTATTATTATTATTGAATTGAAGGCTTTAACATTTGGAAAAAAATACGATTTTAAGAGGTGAACATTTTTTTCCGTTCCATCCTATTTGCACTTTAAAATTTTGTATTTTCTTTCTTCCGACGTCCAAAATTATTATTAATTCGAAAAGAATTACACTATAATTTCGGGCTCCTAAAAGAATTCTAACCCTATTATAACCCTAAGTGGCCCTACAATAACACATAACCAAGGTTCCCGACGCTTCAAAAATAAAGTTTAACTATTCCAATTTTCGAAACTTCTATGTTATTTTATTAAATTAACATTATTACTATATTCAAGAAACAAATGAAAATCTTGTTTACACTTTTTTAAATAGTGACTACTTCACTCGAAATTACACGAAAAATACTCAAGTTTTCAACAACAAAAGAACTGAGATTTAAAGACGTACTTACGAAGAATGCAGATAACATTTGAAAAACTACTGATGCTACAACACCACATACTTTCTGGTAATATTGAAATAGGTATATAATATTTCAATGTTGTACAATGTTGCAATTTCCATCTTATTACCTCTTCAACTTATTACTTCTTCAATAACTCCGAACCAAAGGAAAGGCGAAAAATACGTATCTTTACTTAAAAAAAAAAAAAAAAAAATTATTTACAAAGTCTAAATGAAGCTTTCTGCCATTGGATTCAGTGTATTCGTTTATTCACGAACACGACATGATCACCATTAACGCTGTCGGATGCGTATTTTAGCCGCAAATAAAAGTAGTAGTAGTACACGAAACGCCGGCGCCGGTGGCGAACACCAGCACAGGCTGCCAAACAATACGTAATGTGAATTCTGTCACTCGATTTTATGGCAATTTACGTTTCGCAACACCATTCTCGCAATAGTGCTGAGAGAAACGAAAACACAAATGGTCTCAAAAATACACGTATTATTATTATTATTATTATTATTATTATTATTATTATTATTATTATTATTATTATTATTATTATTATTATTATTATTATTATTATTATTATTATTATTATTATTATTATTATATATAATATTCCTCAAAACTGCTCGATCAAAAGCGTAATACTCGTTATTCTCCTTCTCTAAGCATGCAATACTACAATAAATTTTCGGTTCCTTTTCAGAGTTAAGAAAATTCACTCAAAAATCACGATTACTTATATTTCGCAAAAATGTGAATAAAATGTTTTAAAGATCTAATATTGACAATATTAGATCATCATATATTGCATTCAGAAACGAATATATTGCTTCAATATCCAAAGTTTAATACAGGTTATTACAAATGTTAAGGTTTACAAGATATTGCTCCAAATTAATCGAAAAGTCTAATATTTTGAAGATAATAAATAAAATTATGTTCAAATATAGTATTTATAAATAGATGGAATTTTATAAGGGATATCTAACTTCAATTTAGAAGGCGTACAAATAGTTTCAAAAAATTAACTTATTCAATTATCACAATTCCAAAACTCTCAATGAAAATAAGGTCTACGCCATAATATTAAGAAAACTTTCGACTAATAGAGCTCCCCTTCCAAAGAAAGAAAGAAAGAAAGAAAGAAAGAAAGAAAGAAAGAAAGAAAGAAAGAAAGAAAGAAAGAAAGAAAGAAAGAAAGAAAGAAAGAAAGAAAAAAATGGAAGCGTTTTCGAGAAAACTTTTACGTATTATTTTAATACCCTTACTTCACTCAAAATTTCAGGAAAATTCTAATATTTTGAATAAATAGTTCGTAATTTTTTCAAGATCTACTTTTGAGGAAAAGATGGCATTAAGAAAAATATATTAAAAAATTACGTTTGTGGAGAAGGCCAAAAAATTTTTAACTTTTGAAATTTTCGAAAATGCAGAGGAGTTAATGAAATTCGAATCTGCGTCATTTTTAGAAGCGTACATTGTTTTATTCGAGAAAAAAGTAAGAATGAAGAAATTTTTAAAATATTAAAAATGGTGGTTTCATGTAACTTGCCCCAAACATTTACAATAGCCGTTTCAAATTCAAGGAACTGTGAACGCAGGTGAATTAGCGAGGAATATCAATTTTGGTGAAAATCGTGTGAATGGTTTAGGCGCTAGTGTTGTATACAGATGGAAATTCAGATTGTCAAAAACCACTTTATCCATGACAGGGACTCGCAAAACGAATTTTTCAGTCGAAAAATGTACTGTTGTTTGCAGTATTATAATGCGTCTGTATACTATGGATACTTAGAAGTAATGAGACAAAAACAACCGACAGTCTTATGCACATCTCCATTTTAAGTTGATTTAAAACAATCATAATGAACACCTCAGTTTCTCACGTATGCAAATCACTTCAATTTATCTGTTGACATTGAAATTCCAATTTTTACTCCAGCCAAAATGTATCGTATTATTTGGGACTATTTTTGAGTATAGATTGGGCAAGTCCCTTTACGCATGATGGTTTGTTACTTATGAGACCAGTCGATGAATTCACCCGATTTTGGTATTTAGTATTAGGATCGCTAATATTTCATTGAATCTATTGAACGGTTTTTAAGCGCACATTGTTATTAAGAACAATCGAGAGTGCAACGTTTGGAGAAAATAAATAGAGACATCAATGAAATTTACGTGTGACGATGAAGGAATATCACCAATATATGTTTTCTGTTTTTTAACGCAACTTTTGAAAATTATTTGTTGGCCTGTTTATCAATTATTTGCATTTGTTTCGCAACTCCTGTGCATTAAGGCTGGAACTACATTAGAATATAAATCTGAAACGAAGTAATGTTTCCGCAAGACCTTCAAGACAAACACAGGTTGACACGCAAACCGGAAGCAATACCATCTTTAGCGGGAGCGAAGTTAACGTGCTTCTTCCATTCCGGGTCACCGAATGACCCACCCATGAACGGTCAGCAGCACGTGACTTCCGAGTACGATAAAGGATGGCTAAAGATTTGCCGCTTAACTTATCTTAAATTCACTTTCTCGTACTCAGCCTATTTGAAGGGTAACGTAATCTGGTATATGTGTTTTTCTGGTAGGGAATGTTGTTTATGTCTTGAAATGACTTATAAGACGTACCGCCTACAGTTTTTACAAGGTAACTGTTCTCACCTGCTTGAAATATCACTTACGACTACTTTTCATTGTTTTGAGACGTAGTTGCGAGCAGTGTCGGCGCTAGGCATGGCCAGCGCCCCAGATCCCGCAGATCAAGGGGCCCGATGATGGGACTGATTAAAACAAAAAGTAAAAAATTGAAACAGAAATTAGATCTCGAGAAAATCGTTATGGTAATTTTATAAGTCACCGTAGTTTTATAAGTCTAATATTTCATAAAATTTTCAAATAATATTTTACCTTGAATAGTTAATTACTGCGTTAAATAATTACATCGATGACTTCCGGCAAACAAATTGTGGTGTATCAATCAGAGTTACTGTTTTACGATTCTCTAATGCCACGACTGCTACATGTTCAGTTACACCAAAGAAAGAAGCGACCATTTGCCTCACAACACTGCGTGAAAAGACATCTTTTGTTGGATTGAGTTCATCTTGAAATGCTCAAACGGTAGATTACTTTTTAGTTTCGGGTTCGTAGAAATAAACCCAAGTTTTGTCACTAGTAAAGATATAGTCCCAATTTGAACGACTTCTGTTGAATTTCTTGAGCATTTCTTTGCACCAGTTGACATGACACTGTTTTTGAGCTTCTGTCGAGTTGTGGAAACAAATAGCTTCGTAGCTTCTGTACGTTGGAATAGATCATGCAAATTCGTGTGTTTTGCTTTCATAACAATGCCCAAGAATTCTTGAATCTCTCTGTGTGTTACATCCCGATCTTCACTGATCAGTTCTCGCACAGCATCAACATTAGTTGCAAAGACATGTTGCAGGACGACCCTCACGAAGTTCGTCATTGAGAGTGACGCGTCGACGCTGACATTTTGCAAACCTATTGTGAACACTGCTCTTGGATGAAGCTTCATTCGAAAAAACCGAATGAAGTCGATCGATGCACTCTTTTGATGTCAAACTACATTTGAAATTATAAAAAAATCATTGCACGGAAGTGTTCATGGGAGATTTCCATTTTCACACTCGCCTACTTTCTTAAAAATGCTACGTACAAAAAATATATCTTTGCTAAGGATTATTAGTTGAATTATGGGTAACATGTGCCAAATTTTACTAACGTGACAGTTGAAGAATGCTCACAGGATAAGTCCCATTAGAGTTTAGAAACTTTTCCAGCAACATCCGTATTTGTGAATACTGAAACAGTTCGCACTTCAACTCTGCTTTAATGGTTGGGAAAGGAGTCTAGGGCTGAAATTTTGCGATGAAAATATCATATTGAAATCATTATTCTAAATTAAGATGCATTATTAGACACATTTCAAAAAACAACAGATTATCATTTGAAAAGTGTTTGTAGGACCAACTGACACACAAATTTTATTAAGAGAGATAAATGAGTTTATTTAAGTAGAATAACAGATTTTTATTATGACGTTCGTTTTTGTTTCTTTGAAATAAATTTATGAACATGTGGCATTATTAAGAATAATATACAATTCAATTAATGTTTTCGTTTTTGTAAGGACCTCAAATTATTTACGGATTACTTGTTGGCGATCGTGCAGTATATAATCACTCATTATTTATGCAATTGTCTAGTAAAGTAAATGACAAAGTCTCCGATATTTTTTCTTTTATCTGACCTCTAAAATACGACACTAAAAGAAAAATATAAAGCTCGCAAGTAGAAAAACTTTGTCTTTAGACAACTACCAGTGAAAGCGGTTCTTTCCGGGCATGCATAGTGCTAAAAGAGAGACGATACTCAAGCTTTCTGATGAATCTGTGAATGCAACAAAGAAAACGAAATGCTTTCGTCTGACTGCATCAACTATTACTGGCCTTAATGTATTATTAAGTGATTTGTATATTTGAATTAAAATAAAATGAAAGTCGGTAAAGGTTTCCAAAAAAAATTGTATATGACACACATGGTAAAAGTGGTATTTACTCTTAGTATTGCATCATTCGGCCTATCGGTTTCGTATCGCAATATTTTCCACTCGCCAAAATAAAATTTCCCATTTAGCATTCGTTTCATGCATGATTACGTTTTTTAGCGGCGAAGAACACCATTCTCGAGCATTGTGTGAAGAGTAGTAGCAACGAAGAGGTTTGTAACAAAGATGATGATGATGATAAATCTGATAGTCCCAAATGAAAATCCTCAAAAACTCTAATTTATTATTAAAATACGATCGTGAAAGGGAGTGTATGTAGAAGGCTTTCGTCTTAAAATTGCTTTCCGGATTTAGCCTAACGTTTCTCAAATTGATCTCTCTCGTCTGTGGAGAATTCACATAGCTACCAAAAATCAAAAACGGAAAAGAACTCTATACATTTATGTTATATTTGAAATATTCGAAACTTCAATAAATGCATAGAGAAAACGCAAAGCGAATTGCAAATTAAGAGATGGAGAAAATTTGAAACATACAGACCCTCCCCCCCCCCAAAAAAAGTAAAATGTATACAGTCGGTCAGCAGTTCAACGGCATTGACCATTAGCATACAACAGCAGTGACGTTTAACACACACTAAAAACAAAAGAGTGGGCATTCCACACATATAGTTCTAAAACATCAATTGTAAGTATGAGGGCGCGCTCAACCTACCCATGCACTAACGAAACGAGTTCGGCCAGTCTTTGATTCAAGTGCTGAAGAACTATAAAATGAATGACCGTCTAACTGATTAGGGTTTCAAGAGTTATTAGTATTTCAGGTTCACTCTGCCCCCAGAATGGATGGGTGATAGAGAAAGGAATTCAAATACAAACCATTCCAAGTCAAATTGCACAATAATTGACACGCCTTTTTTAAATGTATGATATTTTTTTATTAAATCTGGACATCAAAAAAGGGGCTTCTTTATTTACCTGAAAATTGATTATTTGTATAGTAATGCCTCTATGAAATTTTGGAATATACGCGTACTCCGCAGAATATGATTGATTGATGCTCTGAATGTACTTAACATAAAAAACACTGGTTTGTTTCATTTAATACTTTTATATGCGTATTTTATTCATCTGTAAATTACTTTCTCAAAAAATTAATATTTCATTAAAACTTGTAATTATAAAAAAATGAAAAATATCGCTCACATAAAAATTTGGAAAAAGGAGAGGCGCATTTATTATTAAATTTTCTACAAAACACAAGAAAAAAGTGAGCACTGAACACGTACAGATCTAAAACATCTATTGTAAGTATGCGGGGGTGCGCTTCTTGCCCTGTTCGAACGAATTGTGTTTGATCAGTCTTTGATACAAGTGCCGAAAAGAATGACTTCTTCCTGATTAGGGTTTCAATAAATATTAGTAACTCATGTGTTCACTCTAACCCCATAAGGGTTGGGTGACAGCGAAACGAATTCTACTACTACTTTTCGTCGAGTCAGCGATGCTGTGTCCCTTTGCGTCCTAGGGATGGGGGTGCTCTCTGACCTTGCTCGTGAAATACAACAGACCACTTGTCAAGGGACTTGAGTCAAATTTTCTGAGCATCAGTCGCAATACGCATCTTATAAAGAGAAGGGTGCTAGAGTTTGGTCCGCGAATCGTGCGTACACTGCGATATGAGTGGCGATCACCGTAAGAGATACATGTTTCAATCCATTTAATCTTTCTGATCACGATTTTAAGAAAAGAAAATCTCGAAGTCGCGTAAACCACGATTTACTAGTAAAACTTGATTTAGAGGAGTCATTAGATTGGCGTATTGGTGATTCATGTCGTAAAAAAGGGAGTCGGCTTCGAAAAAGTCTTGTTAGTGAAGAGAGCGTAGAGATCAGTGGCTCCCGTGGCTTTAACGAAAGTAGCGGAAAGTCCAGTGTCCAGTGAAAACAGTGGAAATGACAATTTACGCTGTTCAGATAGTTCAAGTGTCTGCGAAATGAATGTTGAGAAGGTAAACGGAGACGTAGGTAACAGGTAGGTAGGTAGGTAACAGACGTAGGTAACAGACGAAGGTAAAAGAAGACGGCGGCGACGACGGCGGCGACGACGAGGACGGCTACGAAAGCTGCAGTGGCTGCAGCAACAACGACGGTGGCGGCGGTGATGACGACGACGCGGGAGGATACGGACACTACGGCGATGCGGGACGGAAGAGTGGACACCGTAAATGTTCAGGTGAGAAAAGGCTTCACAAGGCTGTTGCAGGTGAACTGTCGCAGTATAAAAAATAAAGAAATAGAATTTTGGAATTTAGTAGATGCTTGTGATCCTGATGTAATAATAGGAACTGAATCTTGGCTAACGGAAGAGATAGCTAACTCTGAAGTTTTTCGTCCGAATTACAGATCGTTTAGGAGAGATAGAAATACTAGAGGGGAATATTTATTTGTGTTAAGGATGTAATAGATATAAGGAGAAATTGGGTCAGTAAAGAATTTGAGATAATGGGGATAGAAATAAGTGATTCAGGGAATGTATTAGAAATTATTGCTTGCTATAGGCCACCGAATGAAAATTACGCGATTTTGGAAGCCATTTCTGAGAAAATAGAAAACGCCAATAGTCATCCTATAGTTATTGCCGGAGACTTGAATACTCCAGACGCAAATTGGAAAGGCGCCGTGAGCGAAGCGAAAGTACAACAGTTAGTGAACAGACTCGTCTGGGAAGGGGGATTAGCGCAGGTAGTAGATAGACCCACGCGGCAGGAAGCACTTCTAGATGTTTTCTTAATTAGGCCTCCAGAGCTTTTCTTATCTTGCGACGTCGTTGATGGCATAAGCGACCACAAAGCGGTATTAGTAGACTTAGACATGAGTATTTTACAGAAAAGAATTTCTAAGGGAACCAAAATATGGCAGTTCAAGAAGGCAAATACAGAGGGGCTTCAACACTACCTTAGAGAACAGTACGAGTGTTTTCTGAGAATGGAGGGGGGCATGGAGGAAATTTGGAACGCGTTTAAGAGCATTCTAGATAAGACATTGCAAACGTTTGTGCCGTATAAATACTTAAAAAGTAATTCAGACCCCGAATATTACAATGCGAAAATTCGACGTCTGAAGAAGAAAACTCGAAAGGCTTTCAATAACAGAAATCGTAGTGAAAATCATAAGATACATTATCGTAATTGTTCGAAAGAATTAGAGCAGGAAAAGAAAATTGCGCAGGAGACTTTTTTAAAGCATATTCTCGACAGGGAGGGAAATAATTGGTCGGGGTTTTACAAATACGTTCGCAGAAGAAGAGGAAATAAAGAAGAAATTCCTATCGTTAAAGATACCAAAAATAGGTTACTTACAGATGATCGGGAAAAAGCAAACGCTTTCAATGTCTACTTCAGTTCCGTTTTTAAAACAAAATCTCAACTCACTCAGATATCGAGGGAGGCTGTGCCAAATCAGTTTAATATAGAGGTAAACACATTGCGAAAACGAATTAAATCTATGAAAAATGGAAAGTCGCGGGGTCCAGATGCCATTTCAACTGACATAATTAAACTCGGTGGAGAGGCAATATTACCGTATCTAACAAGATTATTTCAGGTTTCGATCAACAATTCAAGCGTGCCCGATGATTGGAAGCTAGCTACCGTTGTTCCGATTTTCAAGAGTGGTGATAGAACTATATTAGCCAATTATAGACCAGTAAGTCTCACGTCAGTTGTATGTAAGCTAATGGAGCACTTGATAACTAGCTATATTAGACAAGAATGGGAAAGAAAAGAATGGCTTTTTCAGGGACAGCATGGTTTTAGGAACGGTTTCTCTTGCGAGAGTCAGATAGTATCATTGTTTCAGGATATAGCTGATGAAGTTGATAATAGTGGGAGGGTGGACGCCGTAATAATAGATTTCGCGAAGGCATTTGATGTTGTTCCACACGATAAACTGGTTCATAAATTAATGCAATCGGGTATTGACCCCAGAGTTGTGGCGTGGATTGACGAGCTTCTTCGAGATAGGAAACAGAAAGTCGAGTTGGACAACAATTTTCGACTCAAGCAAAAGTAACTTCAGGGATCCCTCAAGGAAGTGTTATTGGACCTCTCCTCTTTCTCGCATTTGTGAATGACCTGCCAGACAATTTATATTCAAAGGTACGGCTATTTGCAGATGACTGTATAATATATCGAGTTATTCAATCAAATGCAGACGAGGATATTTTGCAGGGTGATCTAGAAAGATTACATTTTTGGGCGAAAAAAATGACATGACAATAAATAGTTCGAAAAGCAAAACCATCACGTTTGGTAGGGGCCGCAAATACAATGAAACTCAATACCGTTTAGGCAACGAAAACATTCCAAGAGTCGTGTCTTGTAAGTACCTGGGGATAATCTTTGATAGCAAATTGAGTTGGGAAAATCAGGTAAACTGTGTCGTAGGGAAAGCCTGGAGGTCCTTGCATTTTACTATGCAAATACTAAAAAAGAGTACTGCGAAAGCGAGAGAATTAGCTTATTTATCTTTAGTTCGTCCATTAATGGAATACGGGGCTGTTTGTTGGGACCCTTATAGAAATTCCCAAAAGGAATATTTGAATAGATTACAGAGAAGAGCGTATAACTTACTTTCCGAGGGAATAGGAAGAATGTTGAATGGGAGTCTCTAGAAATTAGGAGAGTTAAGGCAAGACTGTGCCCTGTACAAAGCGTATGCCGGTTATCCAGCTTGGAAAGATATCTACATCCGATTGGGTAGACCTTCGTACTTTAGTAGAGGGGATCACAAGCATAAAATTCAGTTTAGGCCACAGAGAACAGATGTTGGAAAATTTTCATTTACAAATAGAACAATCACGGACTGGAATAAGTTACCTGCGACAGCCTTGGAACCCTTTCCTCTAGGTGTTCAAAGATTTAAAAATAAATTAACTAATGGTATTTGTAAGCTTTATTAGTTTAGTAAGTTGGATTATTATATCAGTTATTATTTGATTATTATTGATATTTTATTGCTATTATTATTGTGTTAATTACTATTAAATGCGTTCCGGTTCTAAATATATAATTATATTCGAAGTAGTATTGTATTGAAGTGTGGTGAAGTGTTGTGCAGTGTAGTGCAGTATAGAAGTAGAAAGAGAAGTGAATTTCAAATGTTGTGAAGTGAAGTGAAGTGAAGTGTAATTAAAAATTCGTGTAATCTTGTATTTAAAAGTTTCAAATAACTGTGCAGGTCAACCAAAAAATGTAGTTAAGGCTATTATTGTTAGCATATTATTATTATTATTATTATTATTATTATTATTATTATTATTATTATTATTATTATTATTATTATTATTATTATTATTATTATTATCATTATTATGTCTTTAAATAATTTGAAGTTACGTTGTTAAATAATTTAAAGTTAATATTAGTAATGTGTAAATTGTAGAGTTCTGCCACCAGGTTGTGTATACCTACCTGCAGAGTAATAAATATCTATCTATCTAAATAAGAGTTTAATTGCAATAGGAGATATCCCCGTGAAGAAAAGAAAATTGCACCAAAAATGGTACACCCATGAGATATTTCAGACAGTACGAAATGCTACCACAGACACTTTTTTCACACGAAAGGTCCTTCGCCGTCAATTGAAAAATCAAAGACATTATTAAGAAACTTACCGATTCCTTTCTCTCAACAGATCACAAGACATTGAAAATTCAAATGTTTACAATTTTTGAAAGTTGGAGATACAAAAAAATTAAACGACATTTCGCAGCAACCAAACACGTGAAAGAAGTGGCTAAAAAGTTGGAAGAAGAAAGTAGAATTTTGTCCAGACCTCAAAGTAAATTCGGTAAGGCATACAAACTGTGTATTGTGTCGAAAGTTCAGGAATTTTAAGGTAAGCGAGTACATATATTTGAAGTGAGTAATGAGGGACCAGAAAATTTCGAAATATCAGTCATAACGGGAGTCAAGAATCCGTCACTTAATAACCAAACACAATCGTTAAGTTGTACTACCTCAGAAAGAACTTAAATTACTGCTATATTAAAAGAAACCCAAAGCCAGTAACGCAAGAAACGCGTCTGTTGCAGCAATCTACAGCACACTGGTTCGTAAAAAAAATAATGTTCCTTGAAGTTAATGAGATCCCATTTTGATTTTTTCTGGAGTTGTCAACAATACTCTAGTGCGTTTATTAATATTAAAAAAAAATTAGCTCACAAGTTTACAAAAATATTTAATTTTCAAAATTTAATTTTTTTAATTGAAAATTTAGGAAATTAAATATTTTGCAAAATCTCATAAATTAAACATGTTTTGAAGTTTCGAATGGAATTTGAACGGAATTTCTATTATTAGTTTATTCAAATATGTGATATTTATAAGTTAGTGATGTTCGTAATTTTTTAGCAAATTTCATCATGCAATATTTCCGAAAATAATAAAGTTACAAACAAATAAATACACGTGTTAATTTATTTGATCCAAATAATAAATAGTCAAAGGTGAGCGAGTACCGACTGAGCGCTTCGGTCCGAAGGGTCGCGGGTTCGAGTCCCGCCTTGGGCATGGCTGTTTGTGCCTTGACTTTGTGTGTGTTGTCGCGGAGGGCCTCGCGTTCTGCTGACCCCAGATCAGAGGAGCCCGCAAGTGTTTGTCTAGTGTATGGTCAAATATGCGTCCCTTCGGGACGTAAAGGGCAACCGGCTGTCGGCTGGATAAAAGCCCTAGGGAAAAAAAAATTAAAAATATGAAGGTTAAATTTTGGTCTTTTTGTGCGATTTGACGTGGAATGGCTCATGCACAGTATATGCAAGATACATCATTAGCACCACACCCTTTGCAAAAATGTCTCCAAACATTTTCGGCCACGGAGTGATTAGCGAATGAACATGATTTCCGAGTTTTGACGATAAGAATTTTAAGCTTTAGAGAAATATCCTAGTCACTGTATAAAATAAATATTGTTAACAAATTCCACTAATAATATTAGGTAGATCAGCGCGAATCAGTGTGGTTTGTCAACTGTTTATTAGTGCCGAGAGAAGTGGCTCGGGGCATCAACTGATGTCACTGCAGTGCCTCTAATCGGGAGACTTCTAGCGGCCGGCTGCTCTGATCGGTAGTTTTCCGTAGTTTCTCCGATCAATACCAGGTGAATGCCAGTATAGTACCCTACCAAACGGGCCACGGTTGGCACGCGATATTTCCTTCCCTCTGTCCTATCTGATCTGTCCTATCCTCACCCCTTAACTACACTAACATGCACCACACTGCCGCACATGCTGTGAGACAGGTTGAGAGCTTAGAGCTTGTATCGGCTGGGGCGGTCCCGCAAGCAGATGGCAGGTCGACGCGGGATCTCGCCATTCAGCGGGGGGAAAATCACGGCCATCTCCAGAGCAAAAGAACGTGTAGTACACTTACGGGACTAATGACATTAGCAGTTAACGCGCTCGGAATCATCAACAATCAATCAATAAACTGTCAATTAGACAATCCGCAGGACGCTCATGCTCTACGTACTTCGTGTTGGAGCGATCCCTGCAATTGCCATGTCACCTTAATAAGCTTCGGCGCCGAGGAAAAGAAAGAGAAGTAGGGGGCAGAGGGGATGTAGATGAAGAACGCAGAGGAGGAGGAGAAAGAAGAGAAAGAAAAGGAGGAAAGGAAAAAGGGCGAGAACAAGAAGGAGAAAAAGAATAAAAAGAAGGGATATAATGAGAGTAAGGAAAAGGCTGGTTAGAGAATTACTCCCCAGTGCTACTTCAAACAGTTTTAAGATCAAAAAAATAGAATTTTGCAGAATATTACAGGGAAAATATGACCGCAACTCACATGACAATTACGCATCGCTCGGAAATGATTCCTCCTAAGCCCATAAAACCCGGAAAAATTCTTAGGTAGTATTCTGCAAAATGAGACCTTTTTGAACCTTCTATTACTTGTTTAGAGATTTGGCACTTTTGTGGGCCCCTATTCAGTAGCATGGGTGGCATGAGCAGTGACACTGTATTTATGTATTAAGAGAAGGAAGTTTCGGAAACAAATATCGTGGCGAAAACTTTTGGGGAAATGTCTGACTGAATTGCTTGGTATTATACCCTTCGTGAAATCAACAGCGGTTTTCGAAAAATATTGGTTCAAGAAACTAGCTACTGTTGCTGGATCGTTCACTGCTCTATCGACTTTTAAAACAACATTCTCTGTAAGGTTTCTTGCTGATGTGGTCACATTTTTTACGATATTCCACACTGATTTTATTATGCTTTTTGGCTTCAAAATATGATCACCTTGTTTCATGATTTCAGCCTGGTATATAACTTTTCTTAACAACGAATTATATTTTTAGAAGGTGAGGTGGAAATCATGAGATACGTTATGATGTTTAGGAATAAAATTTTTAAAAATCTTTGGCTTTTCATGTTCTAATCCTTCGTGTTATCCAAATACTGCATTTCCTTGTTTAATTTTCTTTTTTTAAGAGGAAAGCACGAAAATAATCACGTAAAATAAAAGCGAAACACGTATTGAAATTAAAGTATAAAATACGGTTTTAACCTTAACTAACTGGTTTGTAGTAAGTGCTACCGTACTAATTTATAAGCGCACACGAAGGAGAGACTTGTGTCTCCAAATCTACCTTTTTTTATATTTTTTAAAATTTTATTTCCCCTAGGGCTTGTATCCAGCTGAAAGCCGGTTGCCCTTTACGTCCTGAAGGGACGCATATTCGACCATACACTAAACAAACACTGGCGGGTTCCTCTGATCTGGGGTCAGCAGAACGCGAGGCCCTCCGCCACAACACAAACACAAAGTCAAGGGACAAACAGCCTTGCCCAAGGCGGGAATCGAACCCGCGACCCTTCGGACCGAAGCGCTGAGTTCCAAATCTTCTTTCTTGGCCAAGTTTATCAGTGGTGGTTTTTCTTTGACTTCCACTACAAGAACGGTACGGAACGGAGTATCATGAACACTGAATGATGAGAGATGAATTATTACGGATCGGATGATGGTTCAAATGAGATACGTGGGGTGTGAGGGGCTAACCTCATCGCTGTTCCAAGCTATTGGCCCAGAGGCCGGCACCAAACTTTTGTTTATCATTTACGGCGCAATGGCGTTTCTTTTCGGAGATAAAAAATCACTGTTTAAATTATGTCTATATTATTAATTATCACTGAAACTTCTACCTCGCGAGAGATAATATGCAACAGTAAATGATCATTCACTTTTCTGCAAGGAATATAGTGTCATCGACAGACGGAAATGTTTTACTTTTATGACAGGAAGGCAAGTCATTCATATAAAGAAGGAAAGATGGGAAGTGACATGAACACATGAGATATTCTGAGAACACACACTCCATTGTAACTGACTCTCAAACGAAAATAACATTTTTCTTGTCAAAATGTTCTCTCTATTTGGAGATCGATTGTCAAGTTTCAAAACCAGTCAATCATTGTAATTCAGCTGAAATATATTTCTTCGCTGTGTATTTTCGACCTTTTTGGCACAACACTTTTGCGTGGCCAGCCACATTTAAAAAGAGAGCTGATTCCATAACTACGAAGGGGCACCATTATGAGAATTAAAACTAATGGTCCTAGTTCTCGATGAAATGGAAGATATTGACTACTCGCTTAATATTCAAGGATAATAATATAAAAATCCGCTTTGACATTGTTTACGTATCATCTTACCTTCATTACAATATACAATTTGATGAAGTTCTGTACGTCTATAATCTTTCAAGTGTATCTGCAAAACTTGTTAAGTCTCACAAAAAAAGAAAAAGATAGAATTTTTTTCTGAGGGAAGCTCACGTATATTATACGTCATTATCATTACTCTCAGAGCTACGAACCAACGAAGCGTTGAAGGTGGTTCAACAATCTTTAACTTCGCTGGGGTACATCCGTCTTCAAACAACAGAGTTTCCACCAAATACTTTCTAAGTTCGGAAGTAGAAAATTAGTTCAAGGAGCATGTTAATAAGAAAATAAATGGAAAATGCCACACCTACCCATGCAATGAGGTGTCTTTCACTGAACTAATCGAACAATGTAAAGAAACAGTGAAGATGGCCTAAGTTCCTCAAGCGAGTTGCATTATTCGTGATGAGATTAATTAAGAAAATTACCTTTTTAAAAGGTTTCCATTGAAAAAGTGATCAAATGAACAGTTTTGGTACATAAAATAATATTAAGTTTGCAATACTACAGAACGTATTTTTAAGGCTTCCCTACACCGTCAAGTCAGTTCGTCAAGACTTTACTATCGAAAATAGAGAATTAAATTTTCGATTAAGATTTTATCAGAAACATTACTGAGGTACCAACCCATTGTCCAATAATTACTGAGACACTTTTGTTACAAAAGCAAAATCAAAATTTGAACTAAGTTTAATAGTATGTGAATATTCCAGTACTTGCAAAGTTAGTACACATTCTCTAACAAAGTAGCACTTACGGTTCTCACTTTACGCGATATCTCATGAAATCCAAATCATTTAATAATTGAAGACAAAGACTTTGTGAATCCATACCTACACTAAAAATTGTGTTGTAAGGGAAGTAATCCACTAAAATCAAAACACCGTGACAGTCGATGATGAGTACTATTCATTTTGGAATCATTAAAAATACGCGTTCGCATATCTAGGTTTGTGACAACACCTTCACTGTGAGATGAACATTCTATTTTGACCCACCTCCCGAGAAAATTACTTCATAAATTACGGAATTTAATACATATTTTCATATATTTTTTCTAATGTTTCAATAACTTATCTAATATTTATTTGTAAATTAACAAGAATAATAATTTTATAAACATAACAAACGTTTCATGAGGACGTTTACTTTTCATCAACCTCCTCACTGTGCGTTTTCGTCCCAGTTGTGGCAATTCCCCCCTAAAAGCGATCGATTTTTTTTATTGAATGGCCTCTTTCAGCATGCACATCCTCCACCTTCTACACCTGAAGCTCTCTCAACACTTTACTTACAACTTCTTCCAGCGAATCGAGCGTCTCGTGCGAATCGTAGGTGAGCGTGTACAAGTCGAGCACAAACCGCGAATCCTTCTTGTAGTGGCGCCGCGTCGGGGACGTCAAAGTCCCGGTCGCCCCGCACATCTTCACCGCCTACCGCACGACGTCGTTTCCAGTTCACTACCACCTCCACTACTTCTACTTCTGACCGTCACCGCGTCTGAGCTACTACTGCTGCTCGCCGGTACCCGCAACGTCAGCCCACCGCCGTTCCGCCGTACGCCGCCGCCGCCGCCGCCGCCTCCTTTCCGTGACGCAACTTCCCGCGGCGAGGCCCCGGGGAAAGTCTGCCAGCGGGCTGGCCTTTTCTTGTGCCTCCGAGAGGCATTTTCTCTAGCGCGCGCCGCGGAAAATTGCAAGGCGCGTCGGTGTAGAAGGGCACCCGCCTTTTGCCGGCCAGATTGATACGGATTCAACAGAACAACCAGAATATTTCGACCCGCCACGTCGCGTTGGTGTGTGTCTGCTAAAGGTCAGGCTTGCCGATAAATTCCCTTGAGAACTGGGAAGATAATGGTAAGGGTTAATTGGCATCAGATCGATAATGGATTAGCCTTGGACGCCTCCTCAAGGTCACCTGTTTTGGAAATTGTATTCTGTTCTGTAGTGTTTTACATCCAAAGCCGTCGCAATAATCTTCATGTTAGCCACGCATTTAGTTATGCTTTTTAAGCAGACACGTGATTGCTTGATAGGGGGCAGGCTTATCACCACAATACCATTAGTAGCGTACAGAGGAATTATGCGGGATCGAGTGAGTGAAGAATATCCATCATGGGAATTTCGGCTTGACTTCCTTTGCGAAACAAGGTGATCGAAGGTTTTTTTATCTGTAATATCTAGTCCGATACACTAACTCTTTTCTCTTACTGTAATTCGAGAATGATTAGGACGAAACATCTTTCTGGCGTTATCAAGCCATGAACTGTTTCGGGTATCTGTCCAACCAAGATTCCGGGTTTTCTCTCGCGAACTATATGATTCATGTTAAAAACGTCTCACCGGAAATATAAAGAAGATCAATCCAGCAAAGGCGGGGGCGAGAGCCAGCGTTGAGCTTCGACGTGAAGGCGAAAGAGCAAGGGTTGAAATGAAGTCTTGTTGAAATAAGGCGAACCCGGCATTTTGGAGGTCGGGATAAAAAGAGATTGGAAATGTCAGCCACTTAATGTCTTCAAGAATGAGCTTGAATTCAGAAATATAGCGAGTTCTCCTTTAAAATTTGAAACGGAGTATTTTCAAATTAGAACTCAACAATAGTCGGTCCAATCGTTAATAAAGTAGTAATAATATACTAAGGTAATAAGAAAATTGATTTTTAATTAGATTCTTTTCATTATTTTTCTGCGAATCTTAAGTCTTTTCCGTTGTCAGTTCCCTGCTTTTAGTTTTCACTAATGTAATAATGAATTTAGAGAATTTTGAATGATGCTTTAAAGCTAAACAACGATTTAGTCATTTTCACCGTACACTTTTATACTATTGTGGATGCACCATATGATATCAGTGTTGTAATAATCAATTGGAGAAGCCATGAACAGTATGGCAAAAGAAAAGTGAAAAATCATTAAACTATATACATTTGAGACAGACAAAACCATTTGTTATCTGTAATGTAAATTAATATGTAAATCGAACGAATGTCACCTATGGTCTGCAATTTTGATTGTGATTGCAAATTTTGAGAGAGGAGCCGCCTGCGGGATCTGCCACAACAACAGTGTGTGACAGTGTCGCTGGCAGAGACGGACCAAGTAGGTCGAACGTGCGCCACTTGGAAGGAGAATTGATCGGCTGCCCATTACCGGGTCTGTTTCGGTCTGGGATTTGGTCAGTTGCCACGCACTTTCTTAGTCTGCCAGCTCCACGCCAGCCGCTTGTCTTAAAACAAAAGGGCGCCAGTGTCTATTTGGAGGTATGCCACAGTCTGTCTTCAAGAGAAAAGTAAATGAATTAATTTGTACGCTTGAAATGACACGTTTTAAAAAAGATATACATCTGTGGATCATGCTCCTTTGGTATCACAACTCAAAAACTTCAGTCATTTTACAAAACTAAGTCAGAATTTAAGCTTTTAGCAAAAATTCAAAAGGAACGGAATGGATCCAATATGACATTTTTTGATTCAATAATATGGTCCTTTTCTCAATATTTGCAACCTTCCATTTTCATTCACCTCTCATTCCCGATCCTTTCTTCATTTCGTTAATGAAATTATGATATCTTATTTTCTTCGGAGTTCTTCACAATCTCATACCTTAAACGTTTGAAGTCTTAAAATATCCGGAAACATTAGTAGAGCAACAAAAAATTCTCCCCTTTCTCCACCTTGTGAACTAGAAGGCCGAACGTAGCGAGAATTTGAGATATTAATAAAAAAATTGCAGAACAAAGAAGGTCGAGTTGGTTCATCTTGTTCTGTACACACATTATGTATTGTACACATTATTTGAAATCTCATTCTCGTGCTAGATCGCGTTGCTCTACATTCATGTTATGGGTTGTCCAAAGGATTTTACTTCTTTCCTTTTTACATTGATAACATCTTTACATGGGTAAAGAAAGAGGTGATGAATTTGAATGAAAAAATCTCAACAAAAAACAAAACAAAACAAACAACACAAAAACAAATTCTGGACGCAAACTTTTAATTCTGCATTCCCCATCTACCGTACAACTCCAGCTGCGACCCAAAATGTAAGCAGCAAAGGAAGCAATGATGAAGGCGAAGATTGAAGAGAAAGTGGAGGTGAAAGATGGTGGAAGCAGAGAGGGATGTTGTTGCTTCGCAGGTGAATGCTGAGGTGGAGAAGTAGTAGTTGGGGTGGTGTTAGCAGTGGCGAAGTAATGCGTAAGTAATGGAGGCAGCGGAGCTGGAGGGTGAGGTAGCTGTGAAGTAGGTGGAGGTAGGAACAGGTTAGGGGTCTGGTGAAGCATTCGACAGAGAGAAGGTGAGTGCGGAGAAAGTGGAGGTAATGGTGGCGGAGGAGGTAATGTTGGTGGATTGATTGATGTTTCTGGACACGTCAACTGCTATGGGTTGGAGGAGGTAATGTTGGTGGATTGATTGATGTTTCTGGGCACGTCAACTGTTGTGGTCATTAGTCCCGATGGTGCAGTGAATATTTTTAATAGTGAAAGGTGGCTGTGTTTGTCCCTAGCTGGATGGTGAGATTCGGCGACGATTTAAACGTCGAATTGCGAGGGATTTTCCCTACCAGGTATCTCCCCTAGCGGAGTACCGCCACACCCGGGACAAACTAGGACCCCAAATGGTCTCCTGACATGTGTGGCAATGTAATAAGAGTAACATGTGTGGGAGTGTAGCGTAATTGTGTGTGTGTACGCGCGCGTGTATGTGTGCGCGTGCGTGTGCGCGTGCGGGTGTGTGTGCTTATGCGTGTGCGTGTGTGCGTGTGTAAGGTGAGAGGATACTCTGATACAAGGACTACTCTGGCATTTGTGTCATACTGATGGAAAAAAAATCCACGAAAAACTACCGATCAGAGCAGCTGGTTGCGAGAATTCTCCTCCAGACAGCGACTGAATTCGACCTAGCTATCTAGTTATTCCGGAAAATCCGTCACCGCTGGTGCTCGGACCTAGAACCTCCCGATCACAGACGCTGCGAAGATGGCGGCAATGCTGGCTCTGAGCCAAAATCAGACGCTAATAAGGACGGTGGAGGACGTACTGGTGGCGATGAAGGAAGTGGTGAATGAAGAACGTGCAGCTAGATGTAACGGTATCGGTTGCGTGGGAAGAGGTGATGTTAAGAGTGAAGGTGTCAGCGGAGCAGACAATAGAAGAAGAAGGCTGCTGGAGGTAGTGATGATGGAGTCCAATCCCCACCTTCACATCTGGGCATGGGAAGTTTCGAGGGCAGTAAAGAGGACGGTGTAGCGAGAGGCGGGATGGCGGTGGCAGTGCGGTGGAGGAGATGAAGGAGGCAACGCAGATGGAAGCGCAGGCGGTGGTGTTGGCGTCTGGGGAGGAGGAGGTTGAGGAGGGGGCGGGGGAGGCCTGCGTTTTGAGGCCGCGTCTTTGTACGCCGTCTTTGTACGTATCGTACAATGGAGCGCCGGGAGCCGCCCGATGGCCGCCGCGCTGAGCCGCGTCGCACCGCGCCGCGCCGGGACGTCCTCCTTGTTTACTCGGCCGAACGATGCGGCGCAGTGCCCGCGGCGAAGGAGGGTTATCTCTTAATGGACACGTCGGCCGGCACGCGCCAGCGAGCGTCAGAGCCACCGCCGCCCCGCACTTCACCGCTCATGGCGAAGGCGCTCCCGCCCCCGCCACCGATCCCATCCTCGTGCTCGCTCTCGTCCTCACCTCCCTCTCTGCCTTTTTTTGCCTGACCTCGTCCTCACCATCGTCCTCACCATCGCCCCACCATCGTCTCCACCATCGTCCTCACGATCGTTCTCACCATCGTCCCCACCATCGTCCTCACCATCGTCTCCACTATCGTCCCCATCATGTCTCCACCATCGTCCCCACCATCGTCCCCACCATCGTCCTCACCATCGCCCTCACCATCGCCCCACCATCGTCTCCACCATCGTCCTCACGATCGTTCTCACCATCGTCCCCACCATCGTCCTCACCATCGTCTCCACTATCGTCTCCACCATCGTCTCCACCATTGTCTCCACCATCGACCCCATCATGTCTCCACCATCGTCCCCACCATCGTCCCCACCATCGTCCTCACCATCGCCCTCACCATCGCCCTCACCATCATCCCCACCATCATCCCCACCATCGTCCTCACCATCGTCTCCACTATCGTCCCCACCATCGTCCCCACCATCGTCCTCACCATCGCCCTCACCATCGCCCTCACCATCGTCCCCACCATCGTCCTCACCATCGCCCTCACCATCGTCCTCACCATCGCCCTCACCATCGTCCTCACCATCGTCCTCACCTTTGTCCTCACCATCGTCCTCACCATCGTCCTCGTCCCCATCCTCAACCTCACCATTCCCGACCACTTGCTTGCCCTTGCCCTCGTCCTCTTACCTGCCCTCGTCCTCTTGCCTGCCCTCGTCCTCATCGTCAACCCCGCCCTCGTGCTCGCCACTGACCCCGCCCGGCCTCCGCCCCGATCCCGCCGGCGCCTCCTCTTCCCCGCCGCGGCGCGGCGCTTATCCGAGCTGAGGCGCGGATTTTCTGCGGTTGCAGCTCTTTCCGGAACGCGTGGTACCGGGAGGCCTCGGAGCGGAGACGGTTCTGAAAGCGAGCAGCGTAAGTCGGCGGAAGAAACCTTATCTGGAGATCGGCAGCGGCAGACGAGATCGTGTCTCTGCTGTAGTGGAACATCTTATAAAAGAGAAGCAACTGCTCCACGACGTTCGGAGTTCGGGAGGTTATAAATTCTCGATTTATTCGCCTTCTCGGTTCTGTAGTGTACAGATAGATAAATGGGAAATAAATTTGATGAGTCTTTTGAGTTCTCAGCTTCTTTTATTAAAAACGCGTGTGTCTATACACACACGAGCTACATTATTAACATTTCCATTAATTATTAATTCCATTATCCACTAATTAACATTTCCATTGATTTCATTATCGTACTGAAAGTTTCTATCTTACACAAGCATTAGGACGTGGCAGCGCCAAGATATAGTTGCCAAGACATTCGTTTCACTAATTACGTTAATTGCGACATTGCTTCCCTTGTTCGCGTGTTGCATCCCACAACAAACATACTCGGCCTTCTGTTTGTATAAACAAGCACCCACTTAAGTACCGCACGACCTTTAATTGTTCTCGAAAATGCCTTATCATGTTATCTGAAGTTTCTGGTGTGGAATTCTAAGATTAGCTGAATGATAAAGAATCATACTGAAATACTGTCTGAACGTTAACTTTCTTTTCTCTGTGGAAATCTCGTAACTCTTCAAAACCCGATTCAGAAGCTTCCTTTAAATGGTTTCAGGAGTTTTAGGGACCGGACGCATGTCACAGCGACTTCCGCATCGGCAGAGTCGCTGTACGGATGCGCGCGTTCCTAAAACTCCCGAAATCTTAAGTCAAAAGGAAGCGCGTAAATAATACCTAGTGCGTCTAATAGTAACTTGAGACAAAGTCTGGGGATCAGTCTCAAGATGTTGGCCTTTCGAGATGTCTTTCGCTCTCGAGGTAGTTTCCTGAGATTCGACAGTTACAGTAGTCTCGAGACCAGGAATATTTCGTGTCTACTCGAGACTCACTTCGTACCGAGTTGTGTGATTTGATCGCAGTTTGTTTATTTTATCGTTTCTTTCCTAATGGATTCGCGTCAGGCCCTAGCTTTTATAATTACGTATAAAACAGTGGCGGCTCGTGCTTAGGTTGCATGGTTGCACAACCCCCAGAAAATGAAAAAGAACTTATAACATCTTAGGAATATGTATTTTCCTTTTAAAACATTCAATATTCAAGATATTGCAGCAATATCGATGTATATGAAATCATTTTGAAACCAAAGAGCTTCCAACTGGCGCTCTCCGGTGTCTGGAATTGCACCACGTTGGCTCTTGACTGTATCAATGGGTTTACTGTTTTATTCTTTTGCCTTTCGATTTAACACGGGGAACATACAGCCTTTTGGTAGCGCAACCAGGTGACGCTCTAGCGCTGCGCGGCGACGAAGGGAATCTTAGGGGAATTCCCAATAGTCTGTCTTCGTCTGACTCACTGCAACATAATTTTATGAATTTCTCTTTTTATTGCAACTACACACGTTCAGTCAATTGTTGACGATATTCAAAGCATTGTTTATGATACTTTGGAGAATTTGTTTTAATTTGATATTAGTTTTGTTGATTCAAAACGTATATTTTACGAGTTCTTTGTGTAAAGGTGGCCGTTCTGGATGGAAGTCCCTTAGTGTCTCGCGGAAGCCAGTGTGGCTGCAGCTGGCCAGCGGTTTGCGAACGCTCTTGTGAATACGAACGTGTGTCAAAGATCTTTCATTATTACCAAATATACCAGGATAGTGAAGTTTTCGAAATGAAATAATTTATTTCTGTGAAATGTGTCGAAGCAATCGTGCTTGTTGCAATGTGCTGGAGTCGAATTTAAGTGCCCAGTGGAAATCAAAGCCAGAACCACGTGCGCGGGAGGTGTATATGTACGGACACGACACATAAAATTTTGTAAGTAGTGTTTCAATATAGATTTTTTTACTTAGTTTTAATTGATTGGAACTGGGTACATTTTTATTATATATTTGTATTTTTAAAATTATATTGCCGTCATTCGATGGAGGTGCAACTTCCATTCACCAGCCACCGCTGGTATTGCATTGCGAAAAAGCGCAAAATGAAGAAAAGGAGTGTTGGGTGATGGAACGGGTGAATGGACAAAATGAATTCGGAGCTTGTAACACTCGTAAATGAGTTGCGGTTGGAAGGTGCATAACAGTTCAGAAATTTTATTCGGATGTCTGCAGTGCAATTTAAATTTTGTTGCAAATTCGTAAAACATACCCTTTATTATCGTGATTCGTATATAATTAATGTTTTACATTCCGGAAAAATTAATTTTCCTTGTAGAGATCTACATCACTTTATCGTCAGTTCGCTCACTTTTATCGGGCATAATTCTCTTATCGCTCTTTATAAATAAGTACAAAAATAAAATAAAAACACAGAATTCCGAATTAAAAGTTAAAAATACATAGAAGAATGAAATCAAGTCTTCGAGGGGTGAGAAAAATCTTCCAACAGTGACGGAACACTGGAGACGGCGTCACAAGAGTAGGAATGAACACTTCTACTTTATAAGACGTTTGCAGTCTGGAAGACCTCCGTGGGCTTATCTACGAAACTGTTCTCAGTCCCTTATCCATTGGTGCGTTAAGACTCAAGGCTAGTCCCGTGACTATTTTCACTCAAGAAGCCACTTAGCACAAGGAATGTGACTCATTTGCGAAAGGAATATTCAAATGAATAGATTTCTATTTCAACATTTGCCGATCACTGCAAGGACGATTTTCGAATAGAAATGTAACGTCAGAAGGTGGAAACTGAAAATATTTTGTTCTGACTTGACAACCGCAAGTATTGCGTTTATACTGGTGTCATTACCGGCGTTACCTGCCAATTTATATTCAGGTGCAGGAAGAGTATCAGTTGAAATTCTCCTGGAGGATGGAGGATGTAGGTATTGCAGGCAACGCAATGCAATTCTCGAGAGGAAAGCGAGGTCATAGCCTGGATGCCTGGCCGCTCTCCGTTCCTTTGCACGTGTTCTCAAGGTTGTGCAACGGCGGGACCTGCATCGACAGGAGAAGCGCACAAGTGTGGAGGCGCGGGCAAAAACAGGGGATGGGAGGGTGGGGATGAAGCGAGATTAAGGGCGTAGACGAGGGGAACAGTGAGAGCAGGATCGAGGGCAACAGTGAGAGCGGGATCGAGGGCAACAGTGAGAGCGGGATCGAGGGCAACAGTGAGAGCGTGATTGAGGGTGAGGATGAGGATGAAGTCAAGGACGTGGGTAAGCATAAAGACGAAGACGAAGGCAAGGACCTGGACTAGGGCGAGAGCGTACCGGAGATGTCCGGGAAACCCTGTAACGGAAAAGAAAGAAAAACCACCCTCGAGGATTTTGGTTTTCCGAATGTTGGCATCCAGTGCGTTGTAAATACTTTAAAGTTTGAGATGGAAATCTATTGGCCGGTCACAATGGCAATGAAACACAAAAGATAGCGTTTTAAAGTCCAAAACTAAATATACTTATTGATTGCAACCATATCATTCTATTCTATGTATTTTACTTTTCACGACACACGCCAAACAGTTATCGCAGTGTATACTGGGTCGAATGAATAATGATTTTGATGGGATAAGAAGGGAAAGGCGAGGTCATCCGAGAATTTTACTACCTCTCCGTTTTGTTCACTACAAGTTCCAAGTGTAATGAAAAAATCTATTCCGGTACTCAGATGTGGACGTGTGCACGGGCCGCTCCGAGCTGTCATCCAATCATCTTAACGTTTTACAAACGCGTGAAGTACCACACATTTAGAAGTATTATGGGAATTCGTAAAGAGAAGAATAGAGCTAGTGGTGGTGGGATACAAGTAATAACACTCGTATTGTGGCGGGTGGCATATCCCTTCTTGAAAGCACTTACCTTAATTAAACATGAGATTAAAGAGACTGAATTTGTAACCAGTACCAGAAAAACAGGTAACATACAGTAAAATTTTAAATTTTTAAGTTAGATGAAAGAAAGGATGAATCATTTAAAAGAATCTTGCTAATTAAAAAAATGTGCAAAATTGAGAGAGGTTTTAGAGCAATTGGAGTAATCCACTAATTTTAGTGGTGGTAATGCAGCCATTGAGTACATCATTTCGACTAGAATCGTGATCTTGTAAATCTTAAGCGAAACTTATGTAAAATGCTTACGAATACCTGAGCAGATTACATGGTTCCTATGCCAACTACAGTCGCTGACATTTCGCCTAGCATTTTGTGACCTTTTCCGAAATAAAAACAATGAAGCGAATGTGCAGTATCATGCGAGAGAGGTCATGTCGTGAAGTTGGCGAGAATGAGGAGAGCCAGAACGATGAAAATTCGTCGCGTCCGAGTGATAATAGTAAGAGATTATTAGTGTTTCCGGTCGCGTCAACTACTGCAGTCATTAGTCGCATAAGCGTAGTGCATGTGGTTATCGTATGTATATATGGAAATATCGGAATGGGACAGGACGGGACAAAACGGTGTTGGAAGATGTAAAATTTGGTAAATGAGGCTGAACGGGGCGGAGTAGATCGATGTTGAATGAGGTAGAATGTGGTAGAATGGGTGGGACGAGGCGGACTAGACGGGTGTTGGATGAGGTAGAACGTGGTAGAATGGGGGAACAGGACGGGGTAGATCGATGTTGGATGAGGTAGAACGGGTTGGATGGGCGGGATGGAGGTGGGAGTCGATCGTTGTTCGATGAGGAAGAATGGGCGGGACTAAGCGGGATAGATCGGTGTTGGATGAGGAAGAACGTGGTAGAATGGGCAAGACAAGGCGGGGTAGATCGATGTTGGATGAGAAACAACGTGGTTGGATGGGCGGGGGAGGCTAGATCGGTGTCGGATGAGGTAGAATGTGGTAGAACAGGTGGGACGGGATAGATCAATGTTGGATGAGGTAGAACGTGGATGAGGTAGAACGTGGTTGAATGGGCGTGATGGAGGTGAGGGTCGATCGGTGTTGGATGAGGTAGTATGGGCTGGACGGGGCGGAGGAGATCGATGTTGGATGAGGTAGAACGGGTTGGATAGGCGGGATGGAGGTGGGAGTCGATCGGTGTTGAATGAGGAAGAGTGGGCGGGACTAGGCGAGGTAGATCGGTGTTGGATGAGATAGAACATTGTAGAACGGGAGGGACAGGACGGGGTAGATCGATGTTGGATGAGGTAGAACGTGGTTGAATGGGCGTGATGGAGGTGGGGGTCGATCGATATTGGATGAGGTAGAACGGGCTGGACGGGGCGGAGGAGATCGATGTTGGAAGAGGTAGAACGGGTTGGATGGGCACCGAGGTGGGAGTCGATCGGTGTTGGATGAGGAAGAAAGGGCGGAACTAGGCGGGGTAGATCGGCATTGAATGAGGTAGAACATTGTAGAATGGGCGGGACAGGGCGGGGTAGATCGATATTGGATGACTAAGAAGTGGTTGGAAGGGCGGGACGGAGGTGGGGTAGATCGGCGTAGGATCTGGCACGGAGCGGGACGAAATGTACCATGTAGAGCGAAGAAGTGGCCGGGGGCGGGGCGGGGCGGGAGGGATTGGCGGAGCGGAGCAGAGCAGGAAGGAGCGTGTCGGGGCGGCGCGGGGATGTCCGGAGAGCTGCGCCGCAAAAAGCCGAGGTGTAGGACGCGCACTGCCAGTTTCTCTTCCTGCGCCGCTGCCGGCGCCGCGTCGGCGCCCTGGGGCTGCATCACGATGGGAGGAGGGACGATGGACGATGGGCCCCCAGGTGGAGAAAAGAAGTGATCGTCGTTACAACGCCTCACTTTTTGAGGGAGCAGTTCTTCTATGATCACCCATAAGAGATTTCCATACAATGATGAAACATAGGTTGTCTGTTAATAAGTTGTTTCTTAATAAAAGGCCTTAATATAAGGCCTGATAATGGAGACACAACTTGACCTCTGAAACGTTGCCACGCTTTTTCTTGTTTCAAGATAATGTAAAAATCATTTTGTTTTAATAAATGGATTTGTGACTGTCTATAAAAGGTAATTATAGGAACTTTTATTAAGAAAAAAAATTCCATACACAACAAGAATACGTTAACATTCAAGAAATCTGATGCTCGCGAGGTTTAAACTGTGCTGTTGAGAAACATGCATGAAATCACTTACGAAGCCTTATTTTAGACTTTTGAAGGCGTAAGGTATGAGCATGCCATGTAGAAGATGTAGGAGACATTGACTTGATGTAATGGTCCTATCCCTACGTGTTCTCAACGTGAATTTATCGTAAACAATATGAATCTGTTTCAGCAATCTAATATATTTGTAACAAACTAGTTTTGAGATTGTATTTCTAGCAATCATGTTGACAGAGAGTTACCAACATGCCTGTTCAACGTAATTGGCTCAGATGATGCTGAAATTATGTCAGAAATCAATATATGTTTTGTTAAAATTGTCAAAACATTTCAATCTTCTGCTGAATCACTAGTTCAATGCTGTCTCCAGAGTGAAGTAAGAGAATTCACCATACAATGAATGTCAATTATGATTCATAAATGAATAAAAGGAACTAAGTCTTATCTAGAATAATGCTAGAAAAAAACACCTGGTGATCCTTATGACTGTTGGTTGGTTCTTAATATCGGAGTACGTGATAGGCTGGAAAATGATTTACCTGTTATGACATGATTACGTTGTATACACACAAATATGTTGTATGAACATACTGAATTAAGAAAACAGTTTTATTGTAAACTGGGAACGGATATAATGTTGGTTCAGAATATAGACAATGAATAATGTCGATCGGCTGTGTATATTTCATAAAAAAATCGTATAATTTTTATGAAGCGAGGCAAATCTTATGAACATCATTTTATCACAGTTGCACTGTACATTTATTGAACGCATCACTAACGGTACCTAATTCCGGAATGCAGAGATAACCTCAGTGACCGTTATTCTAGACCAGGACTTCCCAAACTTTTAATTTTATCGATAGGATGTGCAATATTAGAATATTAGTAACTATTACCAGTAATACGAGACATTATTTGTCATTGTAACAACACTAGTTTTTATGATTTAATCAATGACAAAACCATACCTGAACAAATGATTTGGTGGTTATGAAGGTACGATATGAAAAGTGGTGGAGCAATGATGAAATGAGAGGTGTGCAACGGGAGAGTCCCAAGCACCTTCTTTTCCCAGAAATGCGAAATGGATCTTCTGGTCATGAACCCCGATTCCAACACAGGAAGGAAAGGCAAGTGGTCTGTCCGGGTCAACACAGGACGTTTCGAAGGCCTTGAGAATGATTTGATTTTCCAAGCCTACACTCCCGGAAGTGTTTGTCCCCCGGATCCGTACTTAGGCGCGATGCTAGCACATCGCTTCTTACGTAAACTGCAGATGCTATGAATCACAGGAAATCGTTGCATGTGATTTTCTCACGGATTCTCTTCTGAGTGTATATCCATTACGAACACTTAATTATTCAAATGTACTCAAAGAAAAAACAGTGTGTAAGGAAGTGGATATGTAAGATTACAACTCACAATCGATGTTTCTTTCATAATCTGCGGATTACGTGCGCTCTAGTACAGAGAATGAGCTTGTTGAGTTTCTAGCTTAGCTTAGGATCTCCAACGCTTTAAACAGTTTTAAAAGAATTTTCATATTTATTAATTTAAGTCTTTTTAATTATATTAGAGGGAAACGAAAAGAAATGGCCGGTTCTCCTCCAGCTGACCGAGACATGACAAATGACGTGTCGCTTGTCCCAAACGACCAGAAGGATCTATCCGTTAGTGACGGAATGACAGCGACGACCGGAAGGGTCTATCCGTTAGTGACGGAAGGACAGTGACGGCCGGAAAGACCGGAAGGGTTCATCCGTTAGTGACGGAATGACAGTGACGACTGGAAAGACCGGAAGAGTCTATCCGTTAGTGACGAACGGGGCAGATCGTTCGGGCTGACTGATCGGGCAGGGCGGAACGAACAAGCGGACAAACGGAGAGCCAGTAGGAGAGACCGTCGGACGAGCCAACGACTGACAAACACCCGCATGTTACCCGATGTATTTATGGTTGCTAGTTCTGTGAGAGATATAAAGTGTACTAGATAGTTAAATTCATCCACCATTGTAGAATTCAAGACCGTTAATAAGTTGTGGGATATGGATCACGGGATCGGTCAATTAATGAAACACATTAGTTTGACAACGTTTCGGAATATATAATTCCTTCATCAGGGCTTCCTAATACACAAACTCGTCAACCTTCATGTTCGCCTGGTTGACCAGGTTGATCAGGTTGACGAGTTTGTGTATTAGGAAGCCCTGATGAAGGAATTATATATTCCGAAACGTTGGCAAACTAAATGTGTTTCATTAATTGACCGACCCCGTGATCCATATCCCACATAAATTCATCCATTTATCTCGAACGTTCAATGTATTCCCCCATCCCTTCGAGGGTAGCCTCAACTATGCGTCGCAGCTCTTTCAAGACGGGCGTCTTGAGACGCGAGCGGCGTGGTCGGTCGGCGCGGGCTGGGAGCGTTCTGGAGACAGGGCCTTCCTGGGGGCGTCGCCTTTGACGAGGCTGCTAGCCTGACACGGAATGCACGGTATTCGCGGGGCCAAGCCCGGGAACGTCGCCCCAACACCAGAGCCCCCGCTCCTCTCCAGCCAACATCGAGCTCTTCTCTGCCGCCTCCACCAGTCGCGCCTCTTGGCGAGTTTCCGTCTTCCATCCGCCATGGCGGCTGCGGATTTTGAAATACGTAGGGGAGGAGGGTACAATATTGACGAGATTTATTCCTTACTACAATAAATAATATAATTCTTCCAATCTAAACTTATATACTAATTAAAAACAATAAATTATTTATACTCTCACTACTTATGTCTTCAAGAGATTCATTATAGGTTTTCGGTTTTCATAGCGCTATTCCTCCTGTTGAGTAATTTCGCCACCTTTTTCAGTTCGTTATCTTTAACTTTCGTAAATGCGTTTGCTCATGTATCCGTGGATTGCCCTAGTATGTTGAGCCCCAGCCTCAGGAATGCAGAAGCTGCCAACGCTGTACCTTGCGGCCTCGTTAGCAAAGTACCTTCCATCTTCAACGCGGCCTCTGGCCCACCCTACAAACCGCGCTCTGAGGAACAAAGGGATGCTGCCCTACATGCCTTCCTTTCAAACAAGAATTTTTAACTTAAGTAATTCTTCGGGATTCCTTACTTTTTGGCGTTCCTTAAAGTAAAGCCATAACCGAGTTGCCAAAATGTTCAAATTACTACCCGCATAGGTTACCAATATAGTTTTTTGATAAAAAAATGTTAACTAACTAATATTTTTTTCATCCTACTGGTATAGACAACTTGGTTTTAAACAAGGTATAGAACATTTTCAAGCATAATTTTCTATCATATTAAGAACTGTAGAACGTAGGAAAAGTATATGCTTTTGTTGTCCAATTTAAACTTCATTATAGAGAGTACAAAACTGTTGACTTGTAATCAGCAAATATATTATAAGAGACATGCAACTGATTTTAATAACCGTATCTGTAAAACACATTTTTGGGGAAAATATTATATAATATAAATTTGAACTTGTGTAAAGATACTCTCTTTGAGGAAACATTTCATAAAAAAAATGAAAAACAACAACACAACAAAAACAATTAAGTTCGATGAAGAAACAGCTTCTAAGCATGCCTTAGAATTTTGTGTGTGACGTTGACATAAGCCAACCAGAGGTGGCTAAGGCCGATGAAGTACGTTACGGTGGTTAGTAGGAAGCGAATTTATATTAAATTGTATATTTTTGTCCATTGTTTCAGGGCAAAGCTAAGTCAAATTTCTTGACTTTTGGTTAGAATTGGATGCTATGTAGATTAATACGTTAGTACATATTGATGCATATTTGTCCGATTTTTCCTGTTGGTGCGTATGCGTGTAACTATAGGCGCACATTTTGTGTATTTCATTAAAACAGAGACTTAAAATAAGAGACTTAAGACTTGTATCTCTAAAACATTTCATCTTTTCACAGAATCTATTTATTTGTGAGCGTCCATTGTTTAGAAAGAACTTGACATACTTTGCTTTCTTTCTTTCCTATAGATGATAAAATACTGGTGAAAATGTAGGATATTTCTTGATATAGCAATTTTAAACCAGGCAGAAGAAATGCAACAAGACATGCAATGTACTTCACTAAGCTGAATATTTACTTCATTTATTTCTCCCTCATAGTAAAATATATTATATTATGTTTGTACAAAAATAAATTTTTCCATTCCAAGAATGCTTCTTCTGAATTTTGTCAGGAAAGGTTTAAACAGGAAATGAAATATTGTTAATTTTAATTGCATATTAATGTGCATATCTCATAAGTTTTAGGTCAAAAATACATATTTTTAAAAGCATATTTCAAGATTTTTAGGACATTAAAATGCTCTCCCTAAAGATAAGTATAGTACTGTGTGTGGTAAAGATGAGGATTGTACAGAATATAGTACAGTAGATGTATGATAAGCAGAAATGGGAAGTTCTAGTGGGAAGTTTCGAAGGCTTGTGAGACACAAGATGTGTGGTTTCGAGTTCAGTTGTAAAATTCTATTTACACGATGCCACCTAACCTAATCTAGCCTCGCTATATTTCTAAGAAGATCCTTCCCTACACATTTTCAAGTTAGCGATGAGGCTCCGGCATACGGATTTCGCAATTTACGAAACAACCTTGAATACCTGTAACTCATTATTTCTAACGCATTTTATGTCAAAATACTTCCACACACACACAGTCAAGACACCTAAGACTCGGTCAATCATCTTACTTTCTACAGCAGCCAAGAGTTAATACAAACATTAACATAATGAAGTTCGAAATGATAGTTGATTGTCATTCATTCATCTTTATTAACACGAACTGGATGGCTAAAGTAGGAATAAACCTGATAGTGCTAAAAATTCAACATTTCGGACCTAAGCAGTAACATAATACTCCTGTGCGAAACCTCACAAAACTGCCATCTCAGTACAAACATCCGTGGGCTGAGAGTCTTCAGCAATTTCACTCCGATCGCTTCCTCCGTCGAAACGGACGTGACCGAAAGATATAATGAAAGCGCAAGCGAAACTGCTGTGGCAGCGATTCACTCTTGTTTACCGCGAGCGTGGCTCAAGCGCTTTCGCGTCGACCGCCGCGATCTGCTACTCAGCAGAAAGTCTTGTCGAAGAAACCTCTCGAGTGCAGGAGACCGGTATTGCCAGTTGCTTGCATTCAAATGTTCTGCTGTCAACAGACGATTCTCAACATGTTCTTCTCACGGGCCAAGCATTCTCACAGACGAAGTTTCCCATATTCTTATCGAGCTGTTCTCAAACACCGCGCGATATTTCCATATTTCCTACCATGAACGCGTCATCAGCAGATAAAGATGAGGAGCACGGGCTGGGATGACGATCTCGGTTTATCGCTCAGATATAGTTAACGTTTGCCTACATTCTCTGAAGCTGTAGATAAGGATTCATACCAGCATGGTCAGTGGAGGTCCGCCTCGGTTTCAGCCTTTCTATATCCAATTTATGCACTGATCACTTGAGGATGGTCGGAGGGGTTCAGAGCTCTTCAAATTAACTCACATGATGACATCTTTTCCTCCCATAACCTACGAGCCTGGAGGACGACTAATTTTATAGAATACTTTTATTTGCCGAGTTGTGATAACTAATTCGCACATTAAGAGTGATGTGTCAATCAACCTGGAAGCTATCATTTAATGTTACAGCTTCATTACGCCAAACTTCAGTCCTTATATGTATATACTGTGTGAAGGTATTTTTAAATGTTATAGCTACAATGATCGTTACTTTGAACTCATCAGAGTTATACACGTTCATCATACAGATATATACACTCAGTCAAAAACCAACAGGAAATCTCTTTCATCACAAGAATACGGAGTAAAAACGACGTAACTTCCAGATTATATTGTATCTTAATATCAAGGCAATTTGGATGTATAATATTCGGATTATAATCATCCACATCATACTTCTTCACTGTTAATCCTATGAAAGTAATTAGAGTTAATTTTCTCAGTACTTTAATGGTTTAAAGACCTAAAAAAAGCGAGAAAATAACGGGATTTAAATGCAAAATCAGACTCAACTTCACCAGCGCAAAACAGGATGATTTTTGTATAAAGAACTGAATAAGCATTTATTTGATTTGGTTAAGAAAGACAAAACATAATAATGTTCTTTTTTAATACGTTTGAATATACGTATAATGAAAGTGGGTTTTTTGTATACCCGCATTATAAACGATCTTTTCTGTTGCAAGAAATCGTTCATAAAAGGGCCTTTTACGGCACAAGTGATCGTGTATTAGATTTTACCACCCGAATGATTGCATCATCACACATTCACCCAATCGCAACGAGAGAATCTTGGGGTGGTAGCGGTAAATGGAACAGACGACAACCGTTTTCTCATACAGATGTCAAATACCCGAGACGTCACTAGAAGTTGTTTCACATCATTAAGTTTGATTCTCTCAAAAAATTATAATGCTGTTATACAAAAAATAGCGTATGCAACTCGCATATAATGTTGCTTTATTGCATTCGTACACATTTGAAAACTCGCTCCTAACGTCGCTTGTTTTCAAAATTTGTACTCGTACAATAAATTTTAACATTATAAACTAATTGCATAAACTACTATTTTAATATTTACATAACAGTTTAGGAATACTCTTTAATGAAGTTGTATAACACGACCGACACCCAATTTTTAGCGCCAGGTGAATTTCCACTCTTCAGTACGGAAAGAGGAACAGAGAAGACAAGACAAGAGCACGAGGTGCGCGCTGTTGTGTTACGCCTTAGCAGTTGCGGCAATTTGGGCGAGTTCTGCCCTTCGCCTCCGCCGGCCGCCTCAACGCACATCGGCAGCGGCGCGGCGCAGCACCGGGCCGCCCCGGCTCGCTCCGCCGCCGCTGCGTTAATTAGCGCCGCGGGCACAAGCGCGCGCCCTGCTGGCGACTCGAGGGCCCCCAGAGCAGCGGGCGAGTGCGCCCAGCGGCGCAGAACGGGAAAAGAGGAAAGGAATGGTCGAGACAAAGCGAAGGAGAAGGAAAATCAACAATAGGAAGAGACGAAGAAACAATTGGTGGGAGGTACCAAGGATGGATACAGAAGAGAAGGAATGGAAATCAGGAGATTTAGGGAAAGGGTGGGAAGAAAGAGAATAAAAGAATATAGAAAAGGTTTATCATAAAGGTGGAGAAACAGGAAGGGAGAAGAAGAAGAAGAAGAAGAAGAAAAGAAAGAGGAAAGGAAGATTGGAGAGGAGGAGAAAGATCGAGGGTAAGGAAAGGTGAGTATTGACGATGGCACGCTGTGATGTGAGGGAGGCAGTGTAGCGTCTACGACTATCTTACTCCTCCATCATAAATATGCATGATATATTAACATTTCTTAGGTTTAAATGAACAGTAGTTATTCATACTCGGGATAAGAAGAGATTAGAATTTAAACAAACCTTATTAACAGAACCAACCATCGTAATTCATTACTACACTGCTGGTACATCTTTTGGCATCTTTCTTCAGAATAGTACTTTTGACTGATAAGAAATGGGGGGCGGATGTTTCTCGGTTGAAATTTCAGTGGTTTTGAAAAAAGAAAAAAAATCCAAAATAGTTTCGATTACTCTCTCTCTCTCTCTCTCTCTCTCTCTCTCTCACTCTCTCTCTCTCTCTCAGTATATATCTGACGACAGCGATCGAGGAAGATCGTTACATTGAAAGGAACAGTAAAGTTTCCTCCTGCGACATACGTCACACCGGATAACGAGAACAGGATTAAGGTCGTGGCACCTACACGAGCTTCCGGAAGCGGAAGTGGGGGAGAAGGGGATACCCTGGGATATTGGGAGCACCGGAACCAACTGGCTCAGGTTCATGACACAGGAAAAGTAGGTGCAGGCAATAAATGAATGGCCCAGATGGTAAGGACGTAAGTAATACAATACTACATAAAAACATGAATTGACTACATTAAAAAATAATATTTTACTTCAATCATTATTGAAATCATTCATCATAATGTAGATTAGGCAGAAGATGAATATTTCCAATTTTCGAAAATTCTGAAGATTCCATAGAAAGCGGATATTCGCAGAACCTGAAGTTGAACGAGATCGATAGGAAATAATTCATTTTGGAAAACATTGGGTGTGCGGTTTAGGAAGAAGATTTGAACACAGCTGCACAAAAAGTAAGGGAGACGGAAAGAGAATAAAAATAATTTTTCGATATTAGGGTCCATCAAATCATACGCATCTGTCAAAAACTCGAGATCAATTTTATGATAAATCTCTTCCTCTGTACAAGAGAAAGAGCAGAATGTTAAAGAGATGAAGAAAAAGAATCACATATCTTGGCAATGAGAATAATGCAGATTATGGATGAAGGTGTCTAGCGTAATGTGAATGGAAAAGGAATGAAGATCGTATGAAGGATGAAGGCGTCCACTTGCGATGGCCAGATGAACAAAAATAAAACGGAGTAAATGAAGCTGGGCTGAATGTTTAAGGGATATAACCTATTTCAGTGTATCACTTAGACACTGACATTCTCTTCATTTAAATTTTAGGAATATATCTCACTCAGACGCTATCAGTTCCGAAGCTTTTCGTCAAATAAATGTAACACATCAATTACAATTAATCCAAGAATATCATATTTAAAGGCGAAGGACGATGCAAGAATTTTATATACGAGCCGAAGACAACAGGTTCGAATCCCAAGTAAGGTGTATTTCCTCCATATGTGATTTGTTTGGCTTTTATACTATCACGTATCCCACTTCAACAACATTCCGTGCATTTTCAATCATCCACTTCTCATGACCACTGTCATAAAATGCAGTGAAAGGCAAAAGAAAACCACCACTGCGATCAACTGCTAAAAAGAAAGGAGGGATAGGATCGTTCCCTCGCCTTCGCTGAGAAATTAGTACGGCACTCGTCATCAACAAATGAAGCTCGCGAGAGTGACGTAAAAGTGAGGAAAACGTAGGCGCCAGCGGAAATATAAGCGTGTAGTCGCGGCAGCGAAAACGGGAGGTGGTAGCTTCGGGAAGCTGAAGTCCCCGGCTGCAAGCGGCGCGCCGAGTTATCTCCAGGCAGGAGGAGACGGCGGCGGCGGCGGCGGCGGCGGCGGCGGCGGCGGCGGCGGCGGCGGCAGGAGGCCGTCTCAAGAGGCCCTCGAGAGCGCCGCGCCGCCTCGCGCCGCCCCGCCCCGCCCCGCACTTCTCCGCGCCACGCCTCCGCCGCTGCCAAGTGTGCTTCGCCACTATGAGGGGGGGAGGCGCCAATTTCTGAACAAAGGGCGCGCCCGTGCCGGAAATAAAAGGAATCGATGACGCCGTCCCGGCAGGGGAGGGTGGTGGAGGCGGGAGCGCGAGACAGGCGCTGGAGTGCTGGAGCGGGAGGTGACAAAAGATACAGCGGTAACTAAAATCCAGATACAAGGTGAGGATGATGCGAACGGATGAAACTATGAGTGAACGCAAATGGTTTGGAAATCAGTATTCTGGAAAGTTTACTTTAACCGATCGCCCAATAACTTCAAACAAGACTATTGGAGAAGATTGCAATATCCAAAACCAAAGAGAGAAATGATACAGCGGAAAATAAAACTCAGAAACAATGTGAGGAAGATGCGAACGGAGGAAACTATGTGTGAATGCGAATGGTTTGGAAATCAGTATTCTGAACAGTTTACTTCAACCAATCGTCCAATTATTTTATACAAGACCATTAGATAAGATTGTAATGATATCCGAAGCGGAAGAGCTAAAAGATACAGCGGTGACGAACACCACAACACCAGGTGAGGATAGAAAGTTCTGATCAGAACTGACATGATATCTTTTGTTCTTGGACAAAAACGATGATTGGCTGGGATCGTAATGGAATCCGAAGCGGAATGGGCAAAATATATAGCGGCGACCAAACCCGCAACACATGAGAATGACGCGAGCGCTAGAAAATTTTGTGTAAAACAGATTACAAAAGATATAATAATAAGTGACCCACACTGTTTGTCTCGAACCAAAAAACTTGCTGAAAAGAAAACTGATACATTTGTGAAGGCTAAAATAAAAGAGGCCTCGTTTGACTAACACACCAGATGAATCATTTCAGACAGGTAAACACACAGGTGTGTACGTCATAATATTACCAGTAAATGATCCCTTAACTGGTTTGGCCTCAGAGGCAGATATTTACATCGAAAGTAGTTTTTATTTTTTTTATTTTGTCGCTGTCTGTAGATCAATTTGCACAATTGTGAATTTGTGGAATGTGAATTTCCAAAACTGGAAGCGCTGTTGTAGTCTCTGAAGGCATAAGCGTCATTTGTGAACAGCGAGTGCACTGCACTTTCTGACGGCCGGCTGGCGAGCTACGGCTCCGATGGCCTAAAATTGGGCGCGATCCCAGGGCCGCGCGCAAAAGAGGGCGTAGTAATTTTGACCACAATTAGGTCAAATCACAAACTTGCGTTTTCTCCATTTGTATTAAAAAAATGTAGATTTTTTCTTCGTCAATACTTAAAACTATACTCAAATCTTTGACTCACTGTAAGCACAATCTTTTCTGGGAGTTATAAAATAAGTCTTCGAGAAACTTGACATTAGAAACATTCGTTTGTCTAAATTAGGAGAAGATTTAAAAAAAAGATGGTGCAAGTTTTCTCCCACCTGATATGGCCCACCCAATACATCTTATTACCTTATACACGGACGTGTACGACAATGCATTTTATGAGGGACAATGAGGTCAATGGAGTCACACAGGTATAATCATACATTAATGTTTCGTACGATTTACGACGTAAATTATTTCTTCTTAATCGGTTGTAATATGTCCAGTTTCCCTGATCCATTGAGCAAATGCTGAGATGGCCCCTTGATTTGCTTCTGGACATAAATGCAGCTTCACTATGCGCACGTTTTGTTAAGCTTTCCTTTTGCTTGTAGTGGTAGTAGAGATTAGGGTGAGTTTCTATTTTGTTAGCAATACAAAAAAAAATCAAATCTGTTCGTTTACCGTTAAAAATAAATTTTCTATAATTCGGCAACAAAAATATCTAGTTTTTTAAATGTTAATCTCTCACTTTTTAAAATTTATTATTATTATTATTATTATTATTATTATTATTATTATTATTGTTACTATTATTTTTATTTTTTTTATCTTTCAACTATTAATAGTTAAATTGTTGCGAAGGAATTCTGAAACTGAAGAAAGCGTGCGCAGATGATTTTCTCCCCCATACGTCACACACAGTTTTTGACTAAATAAATAAATATCGCTGATGGAGGCAAAGGCGTACTGTGTGTGTTAGTTTCAATGAAAATCAAGAACAATCTCGCAACGGCGGTAGAGGATTGGGATTTGAGGTGTGGGTGTGCTCAGCCGCGGAAAAGAAACGAGTCAGTAGCTAGGCGCTAAATGCAACTTTCGTGTCTTGCGTGATACCATGCTCTACTGAAGGCGGTTGTTGCTTCAAGGTTACGCTTAACAAAGCAATTACAGCAACAATTCTCCAAAAAAGAACGAAATGTGTTTATGGAGGTGATTTAGAAAAATTGCAACGGCTTCTTTTCATCGCCTCAATTTACTTTTTGGGGTTGTGACGTTCTACAATTCAGCTTCCTTGGTTCAAACAAGCGACACGAACGTTTGATATCCAGTTTGCAGCAATTGCTCATTGACGGCGTGCTAAATCGCTCGAATTCAGGAATGTAGCGTGTATATGGTGTCCTGATGACATCAGAACAACGTTTTTACAAACATATAGCCTGAAGTTAGACCAACACTATCGTGGATTTACATTTAACATACTGCTCGCTTTTCGCGAGGTATAGAAAAACTAGGAAAGAGCGAAATTACTTTTCGGTCAGATTTTACTTTCTCGCTACCGCTTATGCAGTAAAGCGAACGTTATGTCATGCTGCGTGGAAAAAAGGTGAACTTTTGGCAGAAAAAATCTTATTACAGGGCTCTGGTAAGGTAAAAGTGGATAACTCCAGTTGATAAATTTAGAAAAAAAATCCTGTATCTCGTGATGTGGCCCCTTGAATTTTAAACCGATATTTTAACTTTGGGAGGTACTTTATGAGGATATATATTAAGTTTGGGAGGTACTACATGAAGTCCTTGGGACAAGTTTTCATAAAATTAGCTCCATTGCTTTCTTCTTATTTTTTTGTTAGTTAAATTAGACAACGTTTAAGAGAACGGTGCACTTCTCAGGTTTGTTGAAAACCCTGATTTTTCGAAAATTGCAAGTCTTCCTACAACTAAAATATTAAAGATGGAGATTTTCCCCCTTAATGAAATCTGTGAATTAAAGACAGATTTTGAAATAATGTGAATGTACAATTTTAAAAACTGATTACTTCTCGCGTAATTTTGCATGAAAGTACGTGCTTTCGTAGCACTACATTTTAGTTGAACATGGGGATTGAGGTGTTAGTACACGGAAATACAACTCCAAGAGAGCAAAATAAACTAAGATTTTTCTTCAGCAAGATAATCACTTGTTTGGGTTTAATCACGATTTATTATTTATACGAGTGTAATTCTACATTTAGGCTAAGAAATTCGATGAGAGAAAATTTGATGAAGTGACAACTCGGGTCAATCGCGGGAAGACGCACGAAGATCTCTGAAACTTTCATACAGCACGATTACGACACTCATTAATTTGAGTAATTCTCCTGGAACGACTTTTCATATAAGGAAGAAGAATGGGCGATTAACGTCGTTCTGAGTCATACGTTGGAAATGGCCGAGGACGCCCCGCTGGGCTTAACGTCCGAAGGAAAAGGAACTGACGGATCTTGCGGTTCGCCACCGCCGCGCCGGCGAGGGTTCCGGAAATGACGTTCGGCGGGCGCCGCAAGCACGCACGAGCGAAATTTCACGTAGCGAACAACGCACACTCCCAGTAATTAGCATGCTTAGATACGTGGATTCGTATGTGGGTTATTTAGATGGCGACCCTGGAGTAGTGGTCAGTCACAACACATCCCACTTTTGAGCACGGGGTTCAACTACCTCTATGGCATTTTTTGTGGACAAAGCGAGTCCACGGAGGTATTCTCTGGGTGCTTCTGTTTCACTTGCTTATCAGAGGCTAGTGTAGCGTAAAACTAAGAGTGGGGAGCAACTGAGTTCTCTTATCCATTCACTTTTTATTTGTTGATAACATTTGGCTTTTAGACCAAAATCTTCGGTCTGTATTTAATTTTTAAATAGACTTTTTTGTTGTAGAAGGGATTGTCCCTGGCTTGCGCGCAATTTTCAACATAGTTTTGTAAGTTTTTCATATTTTTAGCTGTTTATAACTATTTTTTATTTTTTTGGATAATTTTTGGAAGGTTACTCTGTGTGCGCACGCGCGTGAGTGCGCGCGCGCGCGTGTGTGTGTGTGTGTGTGTGTGTGTGTGTGTGTGTGTGTGTGTGTGTGTGTGTGTGTGTGTGTGTGTGTGTGTGTGTGTGTGTGTGTGTGTGTGAGTACCGCCTTTCAATAGACCACCTTCCAAGGGTAACAAAATTGAAAGCTTCTTCACGTTTTTGCCTTCAAAACGTGCAATCATTTTGCAATTTGCGGTATTATTCACAATTTTTTGCATAATTAAAAATAATAAGCAAACATAAAATTTACTTTAATTTTCGAAATTTTGCGAGTCAATGATGGCTATAGCTAAACAAGAACTGATATTTACAAGTAAGTAAAACGTGTCAATTTTTCAAATTTGATATACCGAGACAATAATACTTTTTCAGAGATAAATACGGCAACAATATATTGATAGACTAATGTGTCCATGCGTTTGTCTTATCAGTATAGTTTAAAATGTATATTTTCTATTCGTCATTTTAACGGAAATAACATGTTTTATTATGTTAGGCTACGGAGTCTCTCAAAATTTTCAGGAGGGGGGGGGTCATACCTCCAATGCCTCGCCCCCTTCGTGCACGTCTATGCTGCCTATCATTTCAACATAGGTACAACATCTTTCAAATCATATCATGAATTATCACCCCTCCATCAATTAATTCAGCTCGAAAAGGACGAAAATCCTACAAGAACAGATTATCGTAATAAAGATATTATGATATCTTTCGAATATTTGGTGGCATGTTTCAAGTGTATTGTTCAGGGAAGAGATGCAGTGGGGATAACCTAGTCAAATAGAGAACATTTTTATTACACAATTTCTCTCTGGTAGTATTAAAATTGACAGGATGGCGAAGATTTACATGGGCTTTCTCATCATTAAGAACCTTTGTATCTGATGAAATTCATTTCAGCTTAGTTTCTCCCATTAAAGTGGTTTTTCACAGCCAAAAGGTTTAAACGATTTCATTAAGATAATATGCTTTATTGATTTATTTAATTAGAATATTGTAATGGGATGCTAGAAAGTACTGGATACAAGAATGTAGATTGAAACAGTGCAAAAGATGTTGGAGATTAAATGTTTATGAATTTTAAGCAGTTTTGAAGTCAATTTTATTATCAAATTCAATACTACAAATGTATCTTGTGTATATGTTCCTCAAGGTAACATAATAATATCGAAATATCTATTGTATACAACGCTTCCCTGGCAGTTTTCCTTCCAGGATTTGACAGAAAACGACGTCATTTACACAAACCCCAATAATTGTATTTTTCTCTTCACGGGAAGGGAGAACCTCTTGAGAACTCGGAAGAACCTCTCTCGGAACCTCCAGCTTGCGTAATTGTATAATTTACTATTCTTATTTAATGTTTATTTAAAATTTAGTTAAAATTTAATTATTGTATAATTTACTATTCTTAATTAATTCTTATTCATTGCTACGTGAAATAACTTCATGCGAGTAATAATTTGTCGACTTCTCTGTTGTAATAATGTATTACCTTATGTTTATGAAACTGCATTACAGCAATAAACCATTGCAATATTACTTAGAGGAAGAACGCTTGAAATTGATATTCAAACAACTATAAACAGGGTCTATGGAGATAAAACTACGTTGAGCAAGTACCTGACGCCTGCTTTACCTAACACTCGCAAAAACATTCAATTGTTCATTCAGTGCAGACTAAGTGAATCTAATGCACACTGCATTCAAACCGAATTCAAATGAACCGAATGCAAAATGCAGACAAAATGAATGACCAGCAACAAATACATAGTTTTGGAGGATGGTAAGTCCGACAATCTCAATTTCAATTTCTGCCTACTACGTCATGAAAAGTTAGTTACTTCACCAAATTGCGAGTGAGAGCGCTGCATTCTCTCGACAGCAACACAGAATCCCGCAAGTGGAAATTCCGTTAAAATTGCATACGTTCATCACTTCCAACGCAGATATATGATCCGCGTCAGCTCAATCCCACCACCCACGAACTCGGGGCTGCCAGGAAACTAGCGCACTCTATAAACACGCTTCACGCTGCGACCTGGCCTTTTGCGCTCCGTTTGGCCATACGTTTCTCGAGCCATCGCTGATTCCACGTGGTCCCAAAGAGCATAAAAGCCAGGAATTTAATTGTGCGGCTCTCAACGTTTTTATCTAGGAGGCGGTGGCCGCGCGCGTTCATTAAAACAGACCGCAGCAATAAACACGTCGCCCATAAAAAGCGTCACGCCTCGTCCCCGGCCAGTGGGGCGTGCGGCGACGCGCCCTGCAGAGGAGTGAGGAGGAGGCGGCCGTTGAGGTGATGAGGTCGAGGGTGAGGACGATGACATGGCGACGGAAGCAAAAAGGGAGGCGGGGATGGAGGCAGGATTGATTGATTGATTTTTTCGTGTTTCCGGGCGCGCCAACTGCTTTGGTCATTAGTTCCGTTAGTGTAGTGCATGTTTTTTCGCGGGAGATGGCGGTGGTCTTCCTCCGCTGGATGGCGAGATCCGGCGCCGACCTACCGTCGGCTACTGGGGTTTCCCCCTAACCAGGACTCTCCCACTTGCGGGGCACCGCCCCAGCCGGGACAAGCTCTAAGCTCCCGACCGGTCTCCCGGAATATGTAGTAGTATAGTGCATGTTAGTGTGTGAGTGTGTGTGTAAGGGGAGAGGATAGGACAAGGAAGAGGAAGGACAGATCGCGCGCGGTCCGTGGCCCGTTTGGTAGGGTACTGCTCCGGCATTCGCCTGGTGTTGATCGGAGAAACCACGGAAAACCACCGATCAGAGCAGCCGGCCGCTAGAATTCTCCTCCAGACAGCGACTGAATTCGACCTAGCTGAATAGCTAGTGTCGAAAATCCTGCCGCCGTCAGCACTCGAACTTAGGACTTCAGTTGATGCACTGAGCTATCGCTCCCGGTTGGAGGCAGGAGTAGAGATAGAGTCGGAGTGGATGTTTTGATTGATTAGGAATTCGGAGCTCATCAAGTACTTAGGTCATTAGTCCCGTAAGTGTAGTTCGTATTTTATCGCGGTGACCTCCCCCCGCTGGCTGACGAGATCTGGCGCCCACCCACACGTCGGTTTGCGGAGATTTCCCCATCCAGGTATCCCCCACCAACTTGGCACCTGACATCCAGGACATGCTAGGATTTTGTGTGGTAGTGCAGTGCATGTGAGTGTAAGTGCGTGTAAGTAAGAGATGAGGATACCGATCAGAGCAGTCGGTCGCTAGAATTCTCCTCGAGACAGCGACTCAATTTGACCTAGCTTTGTAGCTAGTGTCGAAAATCCGGCACCATCGGGACTTGAACCTTAGTATCTCCCAGAGTCCAGAGGCACTGCAGTGACATCAATTGATGCCCTGAGCCACCTCTGTCGGTTGGAGGCGGAGGTGATAACGAGAGGAGCCCAAGAGCTATCAGGGTTAAGGGAAATATTTGATGCGGTTGGTCACGTCGGTGGATGAGTATGATGGTAACATTGCTGTAGAAGACTGACTGTTGATGTTGGGAAGAAATCACTGAGATGGAGAATAGTGATAAACGGTGCATCACGGTAATGAAAATGTTTCATATCAATCCAATTGGCAATTCCAGTCAACACAAGAAAACTGAGGTTCGTTCCTGATTAGACAACAAGCGAGATCAGTGAAACTAAAAGTGATTTAAACGTTAATTTAAGTCAAAAATAGAAGAGTTAAACATACTTTAAGGAAAGTCATTTATGACAAAATATAAATCTGTCAAAAAAATTTACATCCGAACTGGCAAAAAGAGGCAAAATAAAACTTCCTCAAAATACTTTATTTTTCATAATTCGCACATATTTACGAAAAGCTTTTAAATATATTCATTAAAATGAAGTACGCATTTCCCTAAGTATCTGTTGTTTAATAAAAATGCTAAACAAACGTTCGATTAAACGCAATTGGCGACCGAATTCTGGTGGGTGTAAGCGTCCTACCTTACCAGGTTGGGAACCATTAGTGAGCACGTGTTTCACACAAATATCACACCAATTTATGACCTGCAGCAGGAAAATTGTTGCTGATCAAAACCACACAGAAAGCAGCACGCCCACTTCTAAAAAAAAAAGTTCTTCACTATCATATCACAAAAGTTATTGTTCCGTAAAGGAACACCTTAATGGCAAATACCTGTATTTATTGACAGACCTTCCTGAGGCAGCGCGTCAGCTGTATAGTAATCAATGGCACTGATTATCAGAAATCAATCGGTAAGCGAAGTATGAGAATAACACAATTAAATATTCGCATATTTCAGTCAAAGTCGAACCGGCTTCATTGTTCTTTGGATTTCTGCTGAGATTCTGTGTATCTTTCGAAACCATAGACACTTCTCACCTCATTGCAGGCGCCATAGTTTTTTTAATTGCTGCGTGTATTGGAAATTAGTAATAAAGATAAAAGGACCTAATAGATGCTTTTAAAAGTATCTGAACTAAATACTGTCAGTGTATGAGTGAATGCAGATAGTAGCAGCTAATTTTGGGATAACTACTAACTTCAGTAAGATTAAGTTCAATAAACATTACTTCATATTTTTAGTATCATATTACCTTACTTTATACTAGCATACCAGTGCGGGAACTCTTGCATGTTAAACCCCACCCTCTTCCTTATTTTTCCATTCTCGGATGAAGCCTGTAATATATCTTTTCTTCAAGACCCTCTTATCGTCCGTCACTTGTTCTGTATGTCTTCTTGTAATTGTTAACAATACAGTACACCCTTGTCAATGCTATTATTATTTTAAGTTATTACTGAGCAGAGAGATACACCAGAGGAATTCAATCGCGTAGAATATAAAGTAATTAGTTTAATTTCACATACAGTTGCAGGTTCTACAGGCTCTGAACGGGTGGGGTAGAATCGAGTAGCGTCGAATCAGCAAAAGTGTAATAGAAAGTTCAGGAAGATCTCAACATTTAGATTTCGATGTGAGAAACATTTGTTTGAGACTTTTGGTCTCACAATTTTAGTATTTAAGGCCCTAAATCGCTTCGTTTAGGAGTTATTTAACGATATAAATTCAAAAATGTAGCCGACGATCGCCGGTTGCATTTGATACGAACATTTAGATACGTTCTCTTTAAAACCAATTCTACATATTTTTAAAGTCAAAGTGCAATTCGTCACATCTCCGTGAAATCCTCCTTCTTTAGAGACCTCATTTATAAAGATTGGTTGCGTGTGAGAGCCGCAAAAGGTATGTATACTACTGAAATAATGTAGGAGACGATGGGAAAAGTTAATAAAATACAGACCTTGCTCACGCGTGATTCACTATTGAACTACTTTTCACGTTAGAAATATACTTCGCTCGAAAATATCGGGAGGGGGGTACACCCAACCTTCCACCCTAAATCTACGACACTGAATTGTGGCATTGTGGTTACAATCATAGAAGTAATTACAGCATGAGCATTTCTATTATTAATTCTGGATGAAATATTATTAGCAGTAACAGCTGTGAGAGGGAGACAGTTATGGCAGTAGTTATGAAGGCACTTGGAAGCAATTAATATAACTTGAATAGTAATGCGGTCAGAAGAAATGGAGCGACAGTTACCGTTACATTTTATTTACTTGTGCTTGTGATCTTGTATGTGACTATTGGCGGTAGATTATGTTCTCGCAGTGATATTTCAAGACATATTTGTAATTTTAGCTTTTATCGCTTAGAAATGATGAAGACAGTATTCGTAGTACCGAAGGAAATTGATGTAATGTGATAGACGTAGGAAGTACGATGATAAGGAGTCCCTCAGTCATTAATACATTGATAAAGACGGTCACAATAATATTTGCGAGGTTTTAACAGGCACAGAAAGACATTTATACTTTGATGGTTTGATTGCGTCGCTATTGTGATTGAAGATGAACATTGTTCGGTCGGTGATGCAAGGCTTCACGGTATTAGTGTTCATTGTCGGTCACGTGGAAATGAGGATGATCCCACGACATTGGAAGCTAGGACAGTACAGAAGTACGCCGTTGCGATCACAGTGACGGTTACTCGGAAACGGCGACGAGCCCCGTGGTGGCTCGTAGCGCCAGGGTGGGAAGCCGCGTCCATTAGAGCGGGGCACTCGGCCAGACCGCGACCCGAAGCGAGGCCGAACGCGCGCTCCACTGCCGGCCGCACGACCCTCCGGCAGGAAGCGCAATCAGAGCGGACTGCGGAGGCGGCAGGGGCGGAGCGCTGAGGGAAGAGAGCAGGGGGGAAGCTCGGAGGTGGGGGATGTGAGAGGTCGGTGGCGGCTGGGGAAGGCGGGAGGCGAGGCGGGAACGATGCGGAAAAAGGGCGGATGGGGTGGGGTGGGGAGCTGGGGAAATGACTGGTCACGGGGCAGGCTGGGGTGGTGTCGGGACAGGGGCAGGGGCGTGGCGGGGGGTGGCGGGGGGGTGGCGGGGGCGTGGCGGGGGCGTGGCGGGAGCGTGGCGGGAGCGTGGCGGGGGTGTGGCGAGGGTGTGGCGGGGGCGTGGCGGGGGCGTGGCGGGGTGCGGGGCGTGGCGGGGGTGTGGCGGGGTGTGGCGTGGCGGGACGTGGCGGGGCGTGGCGGGGATATGACAAGACGTGGCGTGGCGAGAGAGGAGTGCACATTAAGTCCTACTGACCAAGCCCCGTTAACCTACCTTCAATATTTAAAAAAGTCGACAAGATTTTTCGAGAAAATTATGTAAAGAGATATCATTTTAGGATTATTTATTTTACCAGATGCCAACAGGTTAGGATACAGATGCCGTTAGCCTGACAGGAGAGCCCACACCTTTGACCGTAGCCCAATTACCGCGGATGTGGAGGCGGGCGTTGGAGGCGGGCGTTGGAGGCGGGTGTTGGAGGCGGGTGTTGGAGGCGGGTGTTGGAGGCGTGGGGTGGAGGCGTGGAGGGGAGGCGTGGGGTGGAGGCGGAGGTGAAGGAATGCGGAGGCGAGAGCGGAGGCAAGAGCGGAGGCAAGAGCGGAGGCAAGACCGGAGGCGAGAGCGGAGGCGAGGGCAGAGGCGTGAGCGGAGGCAAGAGCGGAGGCAAGAGCGGAGGCAAGAGCGGAGGCAAGAGCGGAGGCAAGAGCGGAGGCAAGAGCGGAGGCAAGAGCGGAGGCAAGAGCGGAGGCAAGAGGAGGCGGAGGCGAGAGCGGAGGCTGAGGCGAGGGCGGAGGCGAGAGCGGAGGCAAGAGCAGAGGCAAGAGCGGAGGCTAGAGCGGAGGCAAGAGCGGAGGCAAGAGCGGAGGCAAGAGCGGAGGCAAGAGCGGGGGTAAGAGCGGGGGCAAGACCGGGGGCAAGAGCGGGGGCAAGAGCGGAGGCTAGAGCGGAGGCAAGAGCGGAGGCAAGAGCGGAGGCAAGAGCGGAGGCAAGAGCGGAGGCAAGAGCGGAGGCAAGAGCGGAGGCAAGAGCGAAGGCAAGAGCGGAGGCAAGAGCGGAGCTCGTGATACGAGAGGATACGGCGGGGTGAGAGCAGGGAAGGGATTCGAGGGGGGCGGGGCTGCCCGAGGTGTGGGGCGGTGACGCGTGCGTGACGTCACGGGGGTCGCAGTGCAGTGCCCGCGCGTGAGGTGGGTGGCAAGGGATCGCGCTGGGAGGACAGCGATCGCTCTTCTGGTTGAGGGCAGAGGTGAACGTGTAGACCTGTCACGTAGGACGCGTTAGCAGGCTGCAATGCTTGGCCTGCTCTGAAGCGGTTATGAGGCTGATGGATGTTCCTACACTAGACTGATTCAATTTCTGAGATAAGGAAACACTTATTATAAACTTGAAATACGGAGCACGTCCGGTAACTAGTAGTATTAAAATAAAATTGGAAATAAAATTAATGAAGTCTGGGAATTCTTGGTTGCTTGGATAAATATATAACAAACTTAGAGAAAACAAAGAATGTGAATCGATATGAAAAAGTTACTACTTGCGTATTGAGGGGAATAAGACAATACCCGAGAAACAGAACGACGGGAAATTTGGATCCTCAGACTTCATTTTCGACAGAAATTCACTTGTGCTACATTGGATTTCCAAGCACTTTGATAGGGCGTACAGCAAGCTGATAGGTTACATCAGTAAGCTTCCACTTAGTACAAGCCGTGAAAAGTTGGGGTTGTTAAGAAAAAATAAAACTTGCAAAATTAAAGATACCAAGAGAGAAGGTAATGATTTCCACGCGCTTACTTTTAACCACATGCGACTAAATCGACTAAATTTTCGTTCCAATCTAAGCTTTCGTCTGATCTGTTGTGTGTGACAAGCGGTATACCAACTTCTGAGCGTAGGAGGGAAATGGCATACGTCATGACATTTCCCTTTAAAAGGAAGACTATTCTGCCTTCTCCGCCACTAAATGAAGGAAGAGATGAGTGATCATGTGACAGTTACAGGACAACTATACGGTGCCTATCCTCTCCCGAAAAATCGAACATTTTTGGTAATTTTACCAAATTTATTCAAAAAAATTGCCACTTATTGATAACATCACATTCAAATGGATATTCCTATTATTCATACATTACATTTTTAAACATTCCGAGATCACATTTTTTCATATTTCAAAAATATTTAGATTCGAACTGAATTGCTGAAATTCTTTGTGGATATTCCCCTAGTAAATGATGATAAAATAAGATTATAGTTTATATGGATTATATAACGCGATGAAAAGGTAACTGTGTCACAGTGACATGGTGAAAAAACACGCTTCACACAGGAGTCTAATTTTCAGCCTTCACCTCCACGTACTCGAACGCTGATCCTAACCCTTGGTTCGTTGAGGACGTGTGTACTTTCGACAATTTTACGTGGACTTATTCGCAATGGAAACTAAAATGAGAGAGTTGAATGCCAACCGCCTGCCGTTGGCGCGGGGGGGCGTGTGGGTTCGGGGGTGCACTCGCGCTACCACGCCGCGCGGGGCACCATACATTATACAATGAGGGGAAATCGATAGACCTCTCTCGCGACGTGCGGCGGCGTGACCCCGTGCAGAACTCCGCCCCGCTCTCCGCTTCTCCCCGCTCCTCCCTGCCCGGCCGACTTCCTCGCGCACGCCCACCACCCCGCGGGGCGCGCCACGCCGGAAAAACGGCTTCGGAACGACATATGCACCTGCACAGAATAGGTATTTAAACTGTCATACTTGTGACACATATCTATGCGTGTTATATTTCGTGTTATCGACCATGGTCTTGCAGACCAACCGGCAAACGTGCCTCAGGACATCAACTGATGTCACTGCAGTGCCTCTGACTGGGAGGTCCTAGGGTTGGAGTCGCGGCGGGGGCAGGATTTTTGGCATTGAGTGCATAATTAGGTCGAATTCAGCCGTTGCCTGGAGGGGAATTCTAGAGGCCGGCTGCTCTGATCGATTTTTTGTGGTCTCTTCGATGAACGCCAGGCGAATGCCGGAGCAGTACCCTAACAAACGGGCCACGGTCTGCGAGTGATCTTTTCTTCCTCTTCCTTGTTTTTTGTCACCCCTTACACACACCTACACTTACAAGTACTACACTAGCACACAAGCAGGGAAACCAGTCGGGAGCTTTGAGAGTTTCCCAGCTGGGGCGGTGCTACTAGTGGGAGATGCCTGATTGGAAAACCCGGCAAGAGGACGGATAGCTCGGCGCCCGACTTCGCCGTCCAGAGAAATTAATTGATTGATTTTTTCGTGTTTCCGTGCGCGTCAACTGCTTTGGTCATTGGTCCCGTTAGTATAGTGCATGTTTTTTTCTCGGGAGACAAAGGTGATCTACCCCCGCTGGATGGCGAGATCCGGCGCCGACCTACCGTCGGCTAGTGGGGTTTCCCCCTAACCAGGACTCTCCCACCAGCGGGGCACCGTCCCAGCCAGGACAAGCTCTAAGCTCGCGACCGGTCTCCTGGAATATGTGGTAGTGTAAGTGTAAGTGTGTGTGTGTAAGGGGAGATGATAGGACAAGGAAGAGGAAGGACAGATCGAGCGCGGTCCGTCAGTTGATGCACTGAGCTACCGCTCCCGGTCTGTCCAAAGAAAGATCATCGCCATCTCCAGCAATGAAACATGAACTACACTTATGGGACTAATGTCCTCGGCAGTCGTCGCGCCCGGAATTACTAATCAATCGATAAACTGCCAGACTTGTTAGAAATGCCTATGGGTTTTTTTTATTTCGTGTTTTCGATCATGGTCTTGCGGTCCGTCAATGCCGCCGTCCGTAAGTTACATTGCGATTTTGTAGTTGTTGCTCAAAATGTTTCCACAGTCTGAACAACTGATCAGAATGGATATTATTGAGAGTTTTTAATCAGCATCACATCGTTATTTTGGTATTGATTTGTTGAGTGTTTGAAACAATAGCGTCTGAAGAAGAAATTTAGAGATGAATGATTATCGAGTTCCTTGCTAAACAATATTTTCAGTACAGATTTTAATACAATTCTTTCGATTTCATTTTCTTACACATCGATCCTATGCATCAGCACTTCCCACGAGCATAACTCATATTTGGTTTCCATGCTGGTGTAATGAAATTTCGTTGTCAAGAAGCGAGATGCATATGTTGAAGGTTATTTGGTTAATTTCTATCTAGAATAGGGGTTTGTTTTTGGATTTGAATCATTATCGTTTTTCACTTCTTTATAGTCATAAACCAGTACGTTCACAATACACTTTCTGAAGAAATGGAGGAAAAGAGTATATGTCAACCCTAAATAGTATTAATACAGTAAGATATTTCCATGCTGACAGCATACTGGCGTATAGTCGTATATCTGGAAAACAATAAATGTTCACGTAAATAGTTTGCTGGTAATACCAACGTGTTTCCAAATAAACCACACATTTCAAGCGCCAACAATTAATCATTGTTTTAAAATAAATAGAATGCATGAGTTCTAATTACACCTGTCGATGTTACTAAATGAAATGAATGTTTAGCGTTTTGTGGGTTTTAATTTTTCATTCATTTCATGCTTTTTGTTGGCAAATATTTGAAATGATTATTCAGAAAGAGAAAAAAAGCTTACATGACTTTCGGCTATTAACTGAAAATTCGAATACTATTAATCACATTTAATGCTTTATATATAATTCTAAAGTGTCTTCTATGAGGATTGACACCGGTTATCTCTGCTAGTAATTGAAAAAATGCGGAATGGTACCACGTCTGTTTAACGTGTATTTAAACTAATATATTGTGAATAGAATGATTTCATTTACCGCTCGTATTTCTGTTCAAAACAAATTGGAAAGATTATTTTTTATTCAACAAACAATGCACTCAAAGCATTTCGAATATTAAATAATATAAATAGTAGCAGCTGAATGGCTAACTATCGTATACTGACTGCAGAATTTAATAAAATAGTGACGAATTGAATTTAAAAATATCAAATAAAAAACAAAGTCTATACAAGATGCAGCACAAATTTCAGATCTGTCATTAATTGTCCGTAGTATTCGTTCAGCTTCTCTACACGCCTTCTCCGCATTTTAAATCTTAGTGCAATACTCCGACGGTTTGATTGATTGATTGATTTTTTCGTGTTTCCGGGCGCGTCAACGGCTTTGGTCATTAGTCCCGTTAGTGCAGTGCATGTTTTTTTCTCGGGAGATGGCGGTGAACTTCCCCCACTGGTTGGCGAGATCCGGCGCGGACTACCGTCGGCTAGTGGGCTTTCCCCCTAACCAGGACTCTCCCACCAGCGGGGCACCGCCCCAGCCGGGACATGCTCTAAGCTCCCGACCGGTCTCCCGGAATATGTGGTAGTGTAGTGCTTGTTAGTGTAAGTGTGTGTGTGTGTGTTTAAGGGGAGAGGATAGGACAAGGAATGGGAAGGACAGATCGCGCGCGGTCCGTGGCCCGTTTGTTAGGGTACTGCTCCGGCATTCGCCTGGTGTTGATCGGAGAAACCACGGAAAACTACCGATCAGAGCAGCCGGCCGCTAGAATTCTCCTGCAGGCAGCGACTGAATTCGACCTAGCTGAATACTCCGTCGGAATTATTGACACGTTCCTTCGAGCCACACTATTAACGAGCAATAGGCTCATTTTTGGAGAGGCCAGAAGAACTTAAAGAATGCAAAGATTCTACACCTAGAAGGGGATTATTTATATTATTAATTTATAGAATAGGACGGTAAGTTAAATTAAAACCACAGGGCAACATTATTATATATAAAATTACTGGGCAAAGTTTTTTTCAATTTCCATCGCTCACATCGCTGAAGAAATCTTTTCACATATGTAATTCCTGGCATTTTAATTCTGTTTGTACCGCTGCGATGCAAATCTGGACAGCGTTTTTAAAGGCTCAGTTTCATTTTACGAGAGGTGGGTACACACTTTAAGAAAAGAAAATTAACACAAGCAGTTTGAATTTGAAACACACAACGATTAGAATTGTGAATAAAATCAACTGGACAATATTGTTTTAATAAATAAATAATGTACTTGACTCGACATTTCGTACATCGTTATACTTGCAAAGTTTCTCCACATGTAATTCCACCAAAGTTTCATTCTATTTGTATCACGACCGACGCGATGAAAATGTGAATACATTTCTTCGCGCCTCACTCAGTTTCCCACTTTGCAAAACAGAGGGTTCATTTTCGGAGCGGCCGTGCGGAGCGTTACGAGATTGTGCGCATGCGCACGGCCCCTGCAACGAGCGGAGATAACGCCCCTGCAGAGCTGCTGCCGAACGCGCGTTTCCTGCCATTCGCGTCAGGGGCTTCCAGAAGCCGAATATTTAGCACTGCGCCGGCCGTAGCCCAGCTCTACGAGAGCCGATTCGCTGCGAGCCCTACCGGAGCTCGGCTTTGTCTAATTCGCTATCCAATGCACGCCGCTCTGAACCATCAAGTCAAGCGTAAAGGCGTTGAATGGCTCTTCAGTTTCACTGATTTCCACACCGGATCACCACATAACACAATAACAAAACCGAAAATACATTTTATTTGCATGATGCGTAATTAGCAATCATGTTTATAGCGAACCTAACGATCATGGCAACGATGTTTCAAACGAAAAAAAGGAAACCGTGACACCAACTAAATTATGTTATTAATAAGAATAAACAACATTATTTAAGACTTTTCTTTTTTGACATATGTGAAGTTTATACTACAACTGACCTATGCACATCTATCAAAATCAATAAATAAAATAAATAAAATAAAAGACTTTTCTTTTTTGGAACAAAATATCTAAATAGAAGATGAATGAGTGGAAATATCAAAGGTAAACGTTGGTCAATACAGGTATAGAACTAGCATTCTGGACGAATTTAAACATACAATGAAGGAAAAGAGATGCAACGAATCAGAAAAGAACTGAGAGGATGCGCAGATATTTCTTAAAAAAAATGGTAGGGCGAGTTGAAAATTAGAACGGGCCTACAGACGTAATAATACCCACTGTGTATACTGAGGCATTTGCTGACCACAGAGCAGGAGACATTGTGGAGATGGCGTGACGTCATGAAAAGGCTTGTCGGAAGATATTGCGACGGTCTCTTGCCCGAATTGAGGATTGCACGTTGAGTAATTTGCGAATAATAAAATAAGTGGATAATTTTTATTGCTGCTGAATGAAGTCAATATTAGTAGGAGTGATTAATTAAATGAATAGGTGTTAGAATATAGAAACATTAAATTTGAAAGGATTATATTACTTGCGTTCAGTTAAGTTTTGTGTTTTTTGTTTTTATGCGGAAATGAGATATGAGAAAAAAATGATGTTTTGAGTCTTTTTAAAAGTGTCTACAGGTGTCCATCAGTAATCTTGACAATAAAAACATTACTGTACTGGGAGTAATTTCACTGAGACACCACAACAAATGTAAGTGGATACGAATCAAATTTTTAAAGCAAAGAGTAAAGCGAGAATAAAGGTTACAATAGATTTTAATACTTACGCTTTGTTCTTACGTGCAATGCGTTCCCCGAAACAAGACATTCTTTGGATTTGAATGGAAATAAAATACATACGATTACGCACTCTTAGGTTGACAGCAACTACTCATAGTTAACTTGTGATCCCCAAAAATTATTAAAAAGTCCGTGATAATCGCTATAGGCGATTTTTAGCACCAGGCGTAAGGAAACATGCTTAAACATGATCTCAGTGGCGAATTCTCCGATACACCGCGTATACTGCCAGTACACCTAGTAATTATAACTTATAAGAAGTATTTCACAAGTTGATAATCCTCTAAAACGTTATTGAGATTTTGAAAGCTTTAAAACAGATGCGAAAAAAACTCTCTTTTGCTACCGAGAGCGTCAGTCTTCCGCATCCGTAAGAGCTAAGAAGTGCGTTAGAGTAAGAAGTTTTAAACAGTTCTAAATGCTCTCCAGAAGATTCGCTTGGCGAAGGCACCGCATGCCAGCTGCGATAACCTAGGGCTCATCATGTTTCAAGGGCGGGGAGAGGGTAGGATGCGCGTGTGGACGGTCAGTAGGCACCGCAAAATATTGCGGTGAACAGTTCTTCTCTGGTCGTTCGTAAGTTATGCTTCTCTCAAGGTTTTGTGCAAATGGAGTGTGTTAATGATCCAGAAGTTAGTGGTTTGTGTAATTGTCTTATAGAACGATTATTAAGAACGGAATTTCATAGCATTGGGATTTCAGAAAAGCTCAAAATAAAAGACAACGGTAGCTTCCATAAAGTGCGGTATACCATGCAATAATGTTCAGGATTCGCCAGTGACTATCACTCTCGCGGCTCAGACATTTTACGGTCGTAAGAAGCAACATAAATAATCGCATTCGCGACATTGCGTTATGCATTATACCAAAAGAAGCATTTCAAGCGTTGAACAAAATTGCTTAATACATTAAAAAAGAGTGTAGGCAAGTGCAGAGACATTTGAACCACGGCTCGAATAAAGAGTAAAAAAGTCTCCATGTTGAATGGAGTTTTAAATTTTCTAACCCTACATGATGAGTACACACTCTGGGATTTTGAATCGGCTTTTCCTGACTGTATAGGGAATATCTAATTTCAGCATTCTTAATGTGCATCAGGAATCAACTAACACGAAGATATGATTCACATTCTTTTCGCGAATTTCTTACTTGTCATCTTTTTAACATTTTACATTAATTCTTGTCAGTTTCTTTGAGTTGGTAAGGAATAATTATATTTGCCTCACATTCTAGAAGGAGTTTATTAGAGTGAGAAAAATGTAATTTTTCCTGTTTTTAGGCGGACGTTTTTCCGTTTGCAAGGTGATCGTAGAGACTTCAAGCGTGCACTATTTACGAAGGTAAGGAAGTCGTAAAAAGTCGCGCCTTAGGCATAAGGAAAGACGTTATGACTTCAATGTCCGTCAGGTGACTATCAGTGCGTAATGTCGCAACCTTATACATGGCTGTAACACTCTCTATTATTCAAATGGGGATGTAACTGTCCTAAACGTACGATTGTATCTGATCTGCTGCGTGTTCAGTTGTGCCTCCCCTGTGAACTTCCAGCCACCAACTTCGAACCCAGCCAGCGCAGAGCTGCTGCCACGACGCGTGGGGGGTGTTCGTTCGCCGGCCGCTATCTGCAGTTGTGCCTCCCCTGTGAACTTCCAGCCACCAACTTCGAACCCAGCCAGCGCAGAGCTGCTGCCACGACGCGTGGGGGGTGTTCGTTCGCCGGCCGCTATCTGCAGCGGGGGGGCGATGCGCGGCGCCGTTCCGGTCAAGTGTGCCGACGCTTCCGCCCCCCCCTCCCCGCCCCCGCCAGCGCTCCTTTCTTCTCCGCTCCGCCCCCGCCCCCGGCCCTGCCCCCGCCGCAGGCGCTGGGCTGTACGAGGAAGCGGAGCGAGGCAACGCGACGGTCGAGTTCGTTCCCGCGTCGAAGAGCACGTCTCGACAATAAAAGGGGGGCGTGGCGCTTTGCGATAAACCGACTTTTCGCTTTACTTCGTAGAAAATATCCACAATTGAACACAATATAGATGACAATCATCATTAATGACTTATTTTCAAAGCGTTAGATAAAAGTGTCTTTCACAGATCAGGCAAGACTCTTTAACATTTACACACACACACACACACACACACACACACACACACACACACACACACACACATTTAAAGCTTGATTTTTGTTGATGTGTGCCGTAGCGTCACTAAGAAGTATTTGCGCAGGCACGAGATGGTTTAGGTATTAATGTTCTTCTATTTCCAAGCCAATTGACTTCTGCAGTGGTTTACCTTCGCCTTCCACCGCTTTCTCGGATGATGGTAGAGGTGATTGTGACGAGTGGATGATGATACATGAATGAGGGGCGGGAGTTCAGATAGGAGGCATGGTCGTATAAGAAGCATAACACACCACAATAGTATATACCGTTTCCCTCCAGACTCTCCCTCCGCTTACTTCTAGACGCTGCATCAATTCCATACGCAAATTAGATTGATTTTTTAGATATTGTAAATAAAGTGGCCAGTGAAAGACAGATAGTGAAAGACGAATACCTCAAAGTTGAGTTGTACGAAAAGAACATAGTTCGATATAGAACGATCACATGGAACATTACGTGCGATTTCATCACTATAAAGATTTTATAGATCAATTTGATTATTTTTCTATGATGAAGCTTGTTTTTCTCAAAAACATCCACACTTTTATACGAAAAATGTTTTGTAAAATTACTATACTCAACAAAGAATGATTTATTTTAATGTTAAAGAAGTGCATTGACCTTTCTCATTTATATTGTTATTTGCACGACCCATGCTTTCTTCTAAGATTCATATTTTTGAGAGAGCAAAATAGCGATTAAGTTGAACACAGCTTTATGTAATTCAAACCCATAATCCTCTTATTTACAAACGTAGACGAAATGACAATGCCGCTACGCATGCTGACGACAGAGCAGATGTCAGCTGCTGATGCCAGGGCAGGTGGATACAGCAGTTCCAGTGACTGGTTATGATAATCGGCCACGTGAAACAGAACAGTAGCTTGCGGGAGTTGAATCGTCCGTGGTTGCAGATTTAAATGGAAGACTAGCAAAGCAGAGTAATTCAGCCAATGTAGAACTCATCTTCTCTGTGATTTACGCTACGGGAAGGATTCCGAAATGAAGAAGGAATACTTGTTTTCGTGAGAGGATATTTTCAAGATGTTTCTCACTCTAGTCGAGCTTCCGCAATCTGGATCTAACTCTCACATTAACTAGTTTCTCATTAAGGTACTTTGATGTGTTTTTCGAATTTTTGAAGAATATATTTTGCATTTCAATATATGACCGCAATGTAGTTTTATAATTTATTCCATAATACCGTTTCATTTCTCCTTTTTTTCTCCGCTGTTAACACTAAGCTTCGAGGTAAAAGTCTACATAGCTTCGGGGCAAAGTTTTACATATTATTGGGTCTTAAGTTTCGACAGAGAAAAGTTCTCGAACTTTTCTAATGAGACATCTGGTTAGAAGCTTTTGATAATAAAAATGCAGTAGAAAAAGTGTCAGCAGTTGTTTCCCTATTAACACAGTATGTACAGACTGAAGAATAGTTTGTAGGTATTAGGCTTTTGCTGACTCACAGACCATCTGAACAGGTGCGGTGGTTATTACGTAGCAGGTGTAGTGTGAACGTGAACAATACAAAGAGGTTTCCACGGTCAACGGTTTTCTCAGAGATACATGGAAACATTCAAGGGCAAAAAAGAATCGGAACTGCAATAAATATACAACTGCAGTACACAATGAGCTTTTCATGAAGGTCTGCACAACTATAAACTAGTTATACTTTTCAACTAATATCGTTTTCTGTGCAATGCGCGATGTCAATGAAACATAGTATTATAAATTTACTTATTGTGCGTGTTAAATGTAATGTGTAAAGTGAAATAAGCACTTCTTATTGTGAAATAAGAAAAAAAATATACAACTATGTTCACAGAGATAAAAAATATTTCCTTTTAAGATTCAAGTGATTGATTCATTGATTTATTCATTAGTGATTCCGGGGGTGTCAACTCTTAAAGTCATTAGTCCTGTAAGTTAATTCCACGTTTCATCGCTGGAGGTGATGTTCCCCCGATGGATGGCGAGATCCGGTGCCGACTTATGTCGGCATGCGGGGGTTTTCCCATCCAGGTATCTCCCACCAGCGGGGCACCGCCCCAGACGGTATAAACTCTAAGCTCACGACCGGGTTCCCGGCGTGTGTGGTAGTGTAGTACATGTGAGTGTAAGTGTGTGTAAGGAGCGAGGATAGGTCAAGGACGAGGAAGGAAAGATCGCGCGCGGTTCGTGACCCGTTTGTTAGGGTACTGCTCCTACATTCGCCTGGTGTTCATCGGTAAAACAAAGAAAAACTACCGATCAGAGCAGCTGGCCGCTTGAATTCACCTCCAGAGAGCGACTGAAATCGACCTAGCTGGATAGCCAGTGTCGAAAATTCTGCCACTGTCGGGACTCGAACCTCCTACAATGATTAGTTGATCCTCTGAGCCATCTTTGTCGATCAAGAAGGTGGTTATTTTGTAGGGGGATGGCAATGGTGAGAGCTGCTGTGATTAATATAGGAATGTTGATGTCGATGCGCGATTGCGTCTTTTTCCTGGGAAGCGCAAGCGTTGAAAAGGCATTCATCGTCAGATGTCTTAAAATATGTACAATAAGGTAGCTAAAATTCACAGCCATCAAGGCAATGACCTTTAATTTGGATCATTTTTGACCGATTAAAATTAATTATTAATCGTTTAAACTGAATTATTATTTTGTTAATCACTTGAATCAACTTTATATACGTTCGCTAGATTATGGTACTTCAAAACAAACGTTTATAGATATTGAATGCTAAGCAAGTGCATCACACGTATAGTATTGATGTTATTTTAAAATTTACTTCTCGTATTAACGAAGAAAATCAAACTTTAAGTGCATCTTTAAACACTGAAAAACACATTCGCTGTACTATTTAAGACAATTTTGAGATTCAATGTCATATCTAAGACAATTTTGAGATTCAATGTCATATCTAAGACAATTTTGAGATTCAATGTCATATTTAAGATAAGCTTATATATGGTTTATTAATTTGGTTTATTAATAAATTTCGACAAAGTTCTATTTACCAGCCAGGTTCCTTGAACCACAAAATGTTAATATCAATGACGACACATGTCAATTAAATGTCATATCAATGACGAAACATAATTAATATGGCATCATAAAAAATGGTATCGTTAATACACAAAGAGAAATCGTAAATTAAGTTGAATCTGTTTCACTTCAGGCATTGGCTTTTACATTGTCCCATTGTTCTTCATAAGTTACGTAACCACTAGTAGAATTATTTATTTATGCATTTATTTAATTGTATATTTATTTGTACATTTAATTGTATATTTATTTTATATTTATTTGTATATTTATGTGTGTATTTATTTGTGTATTTATTTGCGTATTTATTTGCGTATTTATTTGTGTATTTATTTCTGCATTTATTTGTGTATTTATTTCTTTATTTGTGTTCTTTTGTGTTTATATGTTTAATTTATTTATTTAATTGAATATAGGAACCCTTCACCTCCTAAGATTGTAAAGGCTCATGGGTGCTGATGTAACGGGTAGATTCCGGGCCGAAGGATGTGCGCTAGCCATCACGGCGCGAACCTCTCTCCTGGACGCACATCTCTCTCTGTCGCCCTCGCGCGAGGTGCGCTGATGGATTGCGGGGGCGGACTGCGTCAGGGAGTGCAGTGCAGTGCAGTGCAGTTCAGCGCCTCGCACGGTCGATGGTGCACTTGTTGAGTCGCCAGCCGCAGCGCCGCCGTCCTTGCTTTCGAGCCGGCTTACAGAGAGTATTATAACTCATAGCGCAAGCATTCATTATTATTATTATTATTATTATTATTATTATTATTATTATTATTATTATTATTATTATTATTATTAGTGATGGTGTTCTGCAGCAGCAAAATTACTACTGAACAAAACCTCGCAAAATGGTTAATCAAAAAGTAGCATGCACGCTGTCCATGGACAACAAATAAAATACTCTTAAAAAACACTGCTACAAATGAAATATTTTGACAAAAAGTCTTCAAGAATACTGCAAAAGAGACATGAAGGATAAAGCAAAACTTCAGGAATAGATTCCTCATATTGAGAAAAGAAAAAAAGATATATACAATATCATTTTGCCAAAGTAAGCGAGCGGAGACAGAATGCGTGGAGGACGATGTAGATGGATTTTGCGAGAAAACAGATTTTACAACTAAATAAGGAGATACTACATAGTACTTCTGTAAAATGTGGGCCACCCAAGGAAAAGCAGGGACCTGGGGCAGTTGATCCAAGGGGCTCCTTGTTTCAAACAAAAAAATTCCTCCTTGCACAATTCTTAAACAGAATTCATTTCTCCATGCGTTCGAAAAAACTTTTAGCGTTCAATTGGGATTAGAGATCACTTTATTTTTCATTTCTTTTGAATGAAAAACAATAGGTGCCCTAATTAAGTCGGAGCCTGGGGCAAGTGCCCTCAGCTGTCCACCCCTTTCTGGACGAACGTGGTTTGCAAAATTGAGGAAAAGCAATAACTTATTTTAATTTAAAACCCAGAATATATTGAATCATTTTAACAAATCGCACTTATACCATTCTTCCGTTGTACAGAAGGAAGCGAACAATGTTTGCTTGTAGCGAAAGGCGCTTTTACGGGGACAAAAACAAAAACTGTGGTGCTCTCTCTCATACAAACACACATACACGCAATCTGCCTTATGCCGGCTTGGAAAGTTTGTTCTTAGCAATCCAATACAATCAGTTTACCGCCAGCAAAAATAAAATACTACCTTGTACAACTCAGACCCTGCATTTTCGGAATCCCGCTGTAATTACCTTTTCCCTCCCTATTCCAGGAAACAATTCATTACGTTTGGCCGTTGTCCTATGTCACAATCTGTACGTTCCTCTCGCGTTGTTGAACCCATCTAATGCGAATTTTGAATGCAAACTCTCACCAAATTTACAAGCTTGGCGGTCTGTTGGTGATGGTCCGAACAAGGTGGCAGTAAAACCTCATTGCAGTTGCAAACTCGTGCAATCGAGGTCACGTGAGAATGAAAACCGATCAAAACACGTGCGGAAATGAACTGTCAATCTACGCTTTCTCATTACGAGAAGTTAAACATATGGAAGTTCGAAAGTTTGAATATATATGAAACTCTTGCGCACAGATGTTCATCGTGCTTTGAAGGAAACTTGTTTCATTTTCAGTAGCATACTGTTCATGGCAGTAAAATATTTGAAATCGTAGTGGAACAGAAAATAAAGTATTGTTGAATTTTACATTCTTCTGAAGAATAAATAATTAGGTTAAAGATAAAGTTACAGACAAGTTAATAAACAGTTCACAGTGGTTTCGTTGCGTCTCTTCTCTAAAACTTATTCTCTAAAATATATTTTAATTTAAAATATATTTCTCTACGTGTTAATAGAGTATTGAGGACTCTGGTGATGAAATTACATACATTTTACTTGTTTTTGTAGGAATAGGTTATTTATCATCGATTCAGTTATAAAAATTCACCCGTTAAATTGCCAAATAAAAAAGATTGTAAAAGAATGACGAAAACATTGCCTGGTTTAGAAACAACTATATCTTGTTATAGGAACGTATTTTCCAGACCAAATTGTATTCCCGTATATTTTCAGCAAGAATCATTTCCAGAATACATAATTTCGATACGACGACCTAGAGGCAATATTTCGAAGTAGACTCGCCGGTAACTCATGGTTCACAAAACGTATCGACGTCTCGAAACTGCCTCGACCGTCCGCGTCGACGCCATGGACACGTCCCTACGGCGGGCCATATAACTCACCGCGGGCGCGCCGCCTGCCGAGGGAGAGAGTCGGGCAATAAAAGATCCCGCACGTCGGTCGTCGCGACGCCGCCGCCGACGCCGACGCCGTCACCGTCGCCGCCTCTCCCCTTTCACGCGCCGCCGATGGCTTTTCGGACATCGATCCGCATGCGGACCGCGGCTGCAGCCGGCGCGCCCGGGCTGCGACGCCGGGTCCGCCACGACGGCGCCTGCCGGCCGCGCCCCGCCCCTCCCCGCCCACATGTCGCGCTTGTCCGCCCACACATGGCGTTCCCCCTGCCCGTCCCTCACAGACTCATACTCGTACGCTTCCACCCCTCCATATTCCCAGCGTGCTCTCTCACTCTCGCTTCCAGTGTCCACTCACTGTTCACACACATCACTCCCGACCCTCGCCATCGCTCCCAATCCTTGCCGTCGCTCCTAACCCTCACCATCGCTCCCAACCCTCGCCATCGCTCCCAACCCTCGCCATCGCTCCCAACCCTCGCCATCGTTCCTAACCCTCGCCATCGCTCCCAACCCTCGCCGTCGCTCCTAACCCTCGCCGTCGCTCCTAACCCTCACCATCGCTCCCAACCCTCGACATCGCTCCCAACCCTCGCCATCGCTCCCAACCCTCGCCATCGCTCCCAACCCTTGCCATCGCTCCCAACCCTCGCCATCGCTCCCAACCCTCGCCGTCGCTCCCAACCCTCGCCATCGCTTCCAACCCTCGCCATCGTTCCTAACCCTCGCCATCACTCCCAACCCTCACCATCGCTCCCACCCCTCGCCATCGCTCCCAACCCTCGCCATCACTCTCAATCCTCGCCGTCGCTCACAATCCTCGCCATCGCTCCCAACCCTCACCATCGCTCCCAACCCTTGCCGTCGCTCCCAACCATCACCATCACTCCCAACCCTCGCCGTCACTCCCTACCCTCGCCATCACTCCCTACCTTCTCTCACTCCCAATCCTCAATCATTCCCGATCCACCTACGTCGTTCCCCTCTTTCTCCGCCCTTTTCGGAACCTCCCTAATCCTTTCGAACCCTCGCCGTTCTTCAGCACTTTTTCTGTCTCTCCGCACTGCAGCAGGCCTCCCTCACGAGTTGCAGTGGCTTGCGCGCTGGCCCCCTCGGCATTCCCCCACGCGCGTTGTACGTGCAGGCGTAGGCGTCCCACGTCTGTTTACGTCAGCTCGAGGCTCTCGAATTACTTCCCACATCGCCCTCGCACCATCCCCGGCGCGGGCCGCCCACGCGCTAATCCCCCGCTCCCCGCGCTGCCCTCGGCGGCGCCGCGCCGCCGCACCCAACTTCCACGCCTGCGCATTGTTTTCGCCTCGCTGCAAGTTGCTCCTATTTGTTCGTCGTGTCCTCCCACGTCTTTTGTAAATCGCTTTCAACACGTGATACTTCGTGTCAAGGCTCTCAGCCCAAAGAAAAGGACCCAGATTGCATTCAGGGCAGTATAGTGTCCACCTGAAACTTTCAAAGTACATTGGCTGATCGATTAAGGAACAGATCGGACTGTGAACAAATCGATCTCTTAACACTCCCGCGAAAGACAGTTTTGTGATTGTATCAAATTCCTCTTACACCGTCTACGGAAAAAGCGACGTGATTTAGATGATTTGTACAATAGTTATGCTTTGCCATTGATGATCAAGTTTAGAAACGAGACTTGGAAATTTGTGTTCACAATCAATATCAAAAAACATTCTGAAAATTCTGTTCATCGTGTAAACTCCGTAACAAAACAAAACCGACGACACCAAACCACACCATCAAATTGCTGGACTGTGAATGCATGAATGAATTATTTTTCTTAAGCCAGAATTGGCAGTGCCCCACTTGAGGGAGATACCTGGTTGGGAAAACCTGCACGCCGACAGGAAGGCCGGCACTCTCCTTCCATTAGGGGAAGATCACCGTCCCTTACTGAATCAATTATGTAAACAGTTGTCGCGACCATAATCACCAATCAATCAATCTTCTCCTTAACATTTCTCATAATCTTTGAACGGGTCGAACCAATTACTATGTACCTACCTGGCATCCCCTCCATAAAAGTGTCGGTGTGGCGAGCTTGTCACCCCCGCAACCTTGATTACACCATCCCTTGATTACACTGTCAGAAATGTCACTTACATTTAATGTAGGTTAATGTATTGTACATGAAACGTAATGTAACATTGTACATTAAAATAGCTTAATGTATTTTTACATTAAAGTTTATGCCTAAGTTAAAATCAGTGTAGATTTAATGTCGAGATTCTTCCGTTTCCCCTGCCTCTTAGCATTCATCTCAGTACTTTAATGTAATTTACATTAATGCAATTTACATTAACGTAATTTACATTAAAGTAATGCGGAAATTTCTCACAGTGTACCAAGCGACGCCCACGCGCCCGGATCTCCCGCCTTCGCATCGCTTCGGCGTCGAACTTGCCACGCCCACTCGTTGTTTTCGCTTCGCCGAGAGTTTTCAATGTGTCATCCTCGGAGCGGCCCATGCTCTTCCAACGTTACGTGTGGCGCATTAATCTGTTCTCTCTCTCTCTATCTCCCTCTGAGACTAGACGCCCACTTCAGATCCATATTGCTCTCCACTCCTCTGCTCAGTTCCAAGAATGGATTTTTTTGCACACTCACATCTCGAGTTGGATTTCAGGACAATCTCTACTTCCATCGGGGAAAGGTCACCACCACCTCCCGTGATAAAAACATTCACTACACTTACCGGATTAAATACCTAACTAGTTGACGTCCCGCAATCATCAATTAAACAACCAATCGATTTTCTTAACATTTCACCTAACAGTCTGAACGGATTGTGTTCGTTTACCAATCACACGTGTGCCTTCCCGGTATTCCCTCCATAGAAGTGTCGGTTGATTGATTGTTTGTTGGTGTTTCCGGGCTCGTCAACCACTGAGGTCATTAGTCCCGCGAGTGTAGTGCATGTTTTTTCATCGGGAGGTGGCGGTGATCTTCCCTCACTGGATGGCGAGATCCGGCGCCAACCTACCGTACACTAGCGAGGTTTTCCCCAACCAGGTATCTCCCAACAGCGAGGCACCGCCCGAGCCGGGATTATTTCCAAGTTCCCGACCGGTCTCCCGGCATGTGTGATAATGTAGAGCATGTTACTGTACGTGTTTGTGTAAGGGGTAAGGATAGGGCAAGTAAGAGGAGGGATAGATCGTGCGCGTTCCGTGGTCCGTTTGTTAAGGTACAACTAGGGCATTCGCCTGGAGTTGATCGCAGAAATCACGGAAAACTACCGATCGGAGCAGCCGGCCGATAGAATTCTCCTCCAGACAGCGACTGAATTCGACCTCGCTGAAAAGGTAGTGTCGAAAATCCTACCGCCGTTGGGACTCGAACCTAGGGCCTTCCGGTCAGAGGTACTGCAGTGACATCAATTGATGTAATGAGCCCCCGCTCCCGGTTAGAAGTGTGGGTGTGTTCAGCTTGTCTCCCCAGCAACGGCGCGCCTCTAGATTACCTTCCAGGCAGCACCCACGCGCCCGGAGTTATTGGCCGACCTCCCGCCACCGCGTCGCTTTGGCGTCGAACTTGCCACGCCCACTCGTTGTTTTTGCGTGGGCGTGAAACTCCTTCGCCGCGAGTTTTCAATGTGTGATTCTCGCAGCGGCCCACGCTCTTCCAACGTTACGTGTGTCACATTGATCCGTTTTGTCTCCGTGGGCAGACGCCCACTCCAGGTCCGCATTGCTCTCGCTACCCTGTTTAGTTCCAAGAATGGATTTTTTTGCATATTCATATCTCGAGATGGATTTCAGGACCGTTTTTAGTGTGGGAAGTTTCGTATTTATTTCCTAGATCGAGAAATTTCTAGGACTAGGCCGAAAATACAAGTATGAATTACAAACCGAATACACAAATAGTAAATGAAGTCAAGCATTAATAAGGGAAAAGGACCAATAGTGGCCGAAGTTCGGAACATTTTCGAGTTTACTCAAAGTTATTGAGTACAGTGCTAAATTCGTAATATGCAACTCAAATTATCATTATCATAACTCGTTTTGATTAGATGCCTTGCCTAAAATTGGTCAATTTTCGATTAGTTATATTCTTTTTATTAATTTACTAGAAGAGTACCCGGCGTAGCTGACGCATTTTCTTATTCTATTGTGATATTATCTATAAATAAATTATTTAAGAAAATTAAAACAAAAAATGTAAATATGATATGTATTACCATGAGACATGATACATGGCTAAAACGTTCTCAATATCCATATTTGTAATAATAATAATAATAATAATAATAATAATAATAATTTATTGAAACTGTATAGCAGCGTTACCTATTACAGTTGTCAACAGTAATAGGCCATTTACAGAGAAATTCTTACAATTGTAAGATTGTAAGAATTGTAATATTCATATTTAAAAATATTCTAATGCTTTGTTGGCGATCTAAATAAACAGTTAGCTGCAACGACAATCGCTTTCGGGTGATGTGAGTCAGAATTCCTCATTCGTATAAAATAAGGATTTTTTTTACCATTTGCGCGCCAAGCTAAAACCATCTATCACGTATTCCTCGATAACTTCTAAATTAATTATCATTTCATGACTGCAAAGCCAAGCAGCTCTCTAATCCGGAACTGAGCTTTCTTCCAAAGTGATGTCTTCTTGAAAAATAATTTTCAAAAAGGGAAATTATTCACATTTAATCTCATATTTCAAAATAGGATTCAACGGTTTTAGGATATCGAATAACATAGGAGAAACGCAATTTTTAACACAATATTTGGCAGCATGTTGGAGAAATATATTAAGAATGTATTGGTTCAAACATTAGAATACAAACAGAAATGGAGATGCTTTGGAAAAAACACATTCAATTGTCAACATTCTTCCAGGGAATGGAAATAGACGAAAGGAAGTGAATAAATAACAAAAAGGGGAAGAAACGACAGAAAAGAGTAAGAAATAGAAAGATGATGAAGAGGAAGAGGATGCCGAGGGAGAAGGGATGAATAAGAAGCTGGAATACGACGCATATAAATGATTTTGAGTTTCTTTGTCAGTCTGAATCTGGACCAGCCCCCGCCCTGCAGCGGACTCGCAACTTGTGGATCGCTGCAAATACTGCGATTTTTACTTTGCTGCGCCTGACATTTTATCAGCTGTTACGATGTCATCCCATCGGGACCTTACACGTCACCACAGTGACGTCATAATGGTGGCGTTCAGCATTCCGATTGGATGACACCGTAACAGCTGATTTACTTCAATCGGAGCTCTGCATAGTCCCACTGCAGAGTCTGCCAAGCCAGCGTGGCCTCCGCCCGGTCATCGACGTGCGCTCCATCTGCGCTCCGCTGCCGAGTGCCGCGTCCCGGGCGCGGGGCTAAACGACGAATAAGAGAAGTACGTGACCTGACCGCAGAGAGCGCCCACCCACGACGGGACTGTCGCGCTGAATCGGAGGAATTTGTTCTACAGCTTCCGCTTCCGCTGGCCGCATTGACGCAATTGCTTCTAGAGCTTCGTTCAATCTCTCAACCAGATGGTATGGGCAGTGGCGACCGTTCTGCGTTTCAGCAAGCCTTTTGAAGGTGGCTTAAGGACGTTTTGTTAAAGACATGAGAGATAAAGGCACATTTTATGAATTTCTTGTATCACCTATATCATTATTCATCATCATAGCCGTTGTCATCGCCATCATCTTTATAACTCGGTATTACACAGTATTGGATATAAAAGAAAGTTCGTTAGGCTTTTCTGCAGGCGCGTCATAGAAAGTGCATGAGAACTGTTACTCGCTATTCGGTTGTGTCCATAACACGACAACATCTTTGACAGCTCTTATCCCTGAACATTCCTGAGTGTTATGCCAATTTCTCTGTTTCCTTTGTATCAGCATTCCGCCTCCGACATGGTTCTAGAAGAAGAAAAAAAGTAGAAAATAGATTTTGATGTACAGAAAATGGATGATTGTTATAGGAGACACCCATCAACTTTTTAATAAGATTGAATAATCTAATTCAGTGCCTGAAGCCAACAAAGATATGGCATTTTAAATACTAATGCAGCACTCTTTCATGCTTTTTAATGTGTGAAATTTCGTGCACTGCTTTCCTAAAATTTAATTTCCGTGATCGGATTTACTAAAGTTAATGCAGTTTTTACAGGAAATTTATGTAATCGGAATACGGATCTACAAGTAGCCTTTTGATCCTATGCTTTTCCCCGGACAATCAGTTACGCTTGGTATCTACCACCATTACAAAAGCAGACGATAGAAATAGAATGTGCCAGAAACTACATCAGTGCTGTGAAAATTAATGTAATTTGGGACTCTCGCTAGTTTATTCATTCGATGCTCATTTTACTGACGCGGGTCATTGGACGGCCAATGGCAGGATTGCATACATGCATTTATAATATTATACATACATACATTTATTATTCGTCCCCAAGCAATATTTTAATAAAACTAAATGTCAAGAGACAATATGAATCATAGTGGATTGTCATGGGTAACAAATCTTTTGGACTTTTAGAAAGAAAGCATGTAGAATTTTAATTTACGATTCAGACAATTGTAACTGTGTATTTGCCAACAATGTTACAAGGCAAACATATATAACTGAAATAAATCAATTCATTGGAAGATCAGTACCCGTCGTCAGGTAACTCCGATTATCGCACTTTTGCACATGTCACGGAAATTTGCTGAGGGAGACGAGAATGAGCAAGATCGGTCAGTAGCGTGGATTGTATGTTCACTGCTCTTCTGACGTTTTTTTCTAATATTTATCAAAAAACTCTTACATGAGAATTTCTTTAACGAAATGTGCTGTTCAGATTAACTACTCAGCACTTGTTTAGTCCGTAAATATACGGTCTGAAAGGAAACAAGAGCGTTTTTTATAGCACCACTTTACGCGCAAAATTTAAAATGCACGTTCCAATTCAAAGGGGCAAGTGTTTCATGAATATTCCCTTCAAGTTCTCTACCTGGCGAATGTCCAGTACTTCGTTCTTTGACGCCGCTGCGCCTCTCGTCAAGAGGAACTACTCTTAGGGCCAGTCCACTCACTGAAAAATAACTTAATTCAACCAGAGTGGATAGTTATGTTACCACTTCGCCGGTGAATTGATTCGTTAGTTTCGTCTATTTCAGTCTGAATGAAATGAATTGGACCTTTGTTACATTCGATGCCTGTGCCATTATAGTAATCTATTCAAGTGGCGTAAAATATCACGTTTATAAATATGATTGAGCATGGAAATTGTTTTGATATTTTGCATGCATGGTTTATTGACTGATAATATTATATAATAATATTATAAATTTATATTGTTTTTTTCGCATTCTTATTCTTCTTAAGTGAAAATTAGGTATTACATATTCGAGTCCAATAATTTAAGTTCCTACAGCAAAATTTGCACACCATTCGCCAGAATTTATTTTACGAGTAATGGCATTTTCTATTCAATTTAAATTATTTAAGCCATAGAATAATATTTAATACAGAAAATTGCTCTATATAATATTAGTCTTCATATACATTTTTACTCTATCACGTCTGAAACAAGATGGGTTAATGCTTTAGTGCCGTAGTAGTACTCTGTAGTATCAAAGAGTCGTCACCACGAGGCCAGCTCAGATTTTACGAGAGCAATAAATAGTGGACGAATCAATAAACATTACGACGCATGTCCCATATTCCTGAGGGGAAACAAATATAGACGGAAACATACACTATAACATGGTCGTCTTTTAATAACCCTTGAAAGCATCCATCGTTACGACTGCAATCTCGCAGTGCCGAACTTCCAGGTAGTTTAATTTAGGAAGCTCGTTTCCAATAATCACTTCGCAGAAGAAATAAAAGCCCGCGACCCAATATATATGAGCATTCGGCAAGCCAATTTTTCATCGTAGGAAGAGGAGAAATTACCTTAAACTCGATTTTCGAAAGCGTACAAGAAATATTTCTCGCCCGTCGCAAAATACCTCGCAAAATCAAGCAGTGATTGATTTTTAGATATTAGGCAGTAAACTTTAGATAGACATTGCAATATGGATGTTGCTATAAAATGTATTTGAAGAAAATAGTTAACAACTGTTACAGTATTGGAAAAAATGTAATATTAAAAATAATGTAGATATATCATGAATAAAATATCAAAATATTATATCATTATTGAAACGCGCAAAAATATGAATTGCTAGGAATTAAAAAAAGTATTGAGCTACTAAAGATTCGGAGTATCAATTCTTGATTTTGGTAGTGTACCATCCACTTTATTTGTAAATCTATAATTGGAAATCAATTTTTGCACATACTTTACAAGATTTCAAGGAACACTCACATGAGGAGAAGGAAGTCGTCCTGGGCAATAGTATATAAATTATTTTGTAGGTAAATTATGAATTGTACAATTGTTTACAGAAAAGTCTGCACTAACACAATCAAACTAGACGCTTGGAATAAGATAATGATAAGAGTCTTCAAGTGTCTTTTACAGGTAAGGCAACTGAAAGTTCATAGAATTTTGAAAAACTAGATAATCAACATAAAATAATGTGTTTTGCAATAAACGTTACTTGGAGTTAATACCAGAATCCGAAAGGTTAGAACGCGGTAGAATGTAGTTCTTCACGGTTTCTCCGATCAGCACCTAGCGTAAACCGAAGACGTATCCAAACAAAACGGGTCATGGACCGCGCACGATCTAATCTTCTTCTATATCGTCTCCTCTCTCACTTTCACTCTCACTCTCTCTCCCTCTTCTCATACATGCACACATTCGCACCCAAAAAGACATACACACTTGCACACGCATACATATAATTACACTTATACACACTTATAGTCCTCTCGGTATGTACTTTTTTCCTGGAAAACGTTTATAAAACGTTTTCTTCAGGTATGTTGAATTAACCCAGAGACTAGTACTTACAACATACCCAAAGAAAAAGATTGAATGATTTTTTCCAGGTAACCCCCCTTTTTTAGTACCTACCGACTGGACTATTATGTATAGCATGTACTACACATCCATACTAAAAATGCCCCGCTGGAGGGGGGGAGGCGATAGCTTGAAGGAAAAACCTTTTATCTCAGACAGGTCAACATCGGATCACACGTTCCAGAAGGGAAAGAACACCACCACCTTACGGGACCACACTTACGTATATCATGCACCACACTTACGGGACTAATTACCTACGTTGTTAACACACCCACAATCAATAAATACTTGAGAATATAGTTTCAAAAGCGTTTATTCTGTTAATTTCGTGGTCCATTGCCGCCAGTGCTAACAAACGATGAATTTGTTTCCAAGCAGTAATTCCGAGGAAATAAAAGAAGTCTCCGGTATGCGATTTGCGGGCCCCGGCGTGCCTCGTTCAATGGATTCGTTCCGCTGACCTGTTGCTGGCCGCGTGCCACGGTGCCACGCAAATCGCACTGCGAGAGGGCGGCGCGGCGACCAGCACCACAGTCACAGCCACACTGCATTGTGATGCCAAGAACGGGTTTTCACAGTATAACTTCTGTTCAGGAAGGCTTCATTTAAAATTTCGATGGTTTTCAGGGTGTTTTTAGCGAGGCTAGCTGATCCAGTGCAATTTCATCGCACAAAAAAAGACCTGTAAAAATGGTACAACTGAAAAGTACTATATGCCCGATTCAGAAAACCAGAAACGCTCAAAAATATTTTTCAAGTCGCTCAATAGCTATTTCCGACGACTAATAAATTGAGAAGTTTACAAATTCTGAAACAACATAGCAACTACGTACCGGAAAGATAGAGTTACTTAAATATGTTTCTAAAATTGTAATTGAAATGCTTTATATTTCCCAAGATGTATACGTGTGTTGTGGACTATATCAGGAAATCCTGTTACCCACTTTAACTAAAAGTAGTGCAACCCATATAATTAATATCACTGAACATTTTTTTGTAAAGAAACAGGTTTGGGGTTGGCTCGACATTACGTTTACGTACTTCACTCGCTAATCTTAGCATTTAACAACGCGCATTAATCTTTGAACTTAAAAACGCTATAAAACATTTATTGCTATTAAGACATTGCGATTAAGACAACAAACTACATGGAATGTATTAGGTCTTGAAAATGACGTAATGAAGAAATGTCGTTAGATAAGCGTTCATTCTATTAATTTTAAGATGATATTTAAATTTAGTGTTTTTACTATTAAACGTGTTAATAAAAGCAAGTTATAATTCTGCTAGGGCTATCTAACTTTTATTTAGGGGAAAAATTACGAAATTAGGTTGAGTATAATTTCAAACTTAGTTGATACCAATTAGACAAAGAATATTAATACAAATTTTGAAAAAGTGGTTTTTGGATTGATGCTATTTTCTGAACAATTATAATTTCCAGTATTTACAAATATAAACAAGTAGTACTACATTTTTGAATTATTATTAGTTTTATACACGAGAAAAAAATAATTGTCAAATTCATTTATTTTTTTGTAATCATTAGAAACTTTATTATACCGAACAGTCGCCAGTGTTTTCGGCTATTGACCCCCAATCCATCCCGTGATCATCATTGACCTCCTTCAAAATTTCATTTACCCAAGGGGTCGATACTGACCACATTGGGAATTGCTGTGTTAGAACAATGATAACAAACGAGATAATGGTTACATGTGATTCGTACATGAATGAGGACGCCGCCACGTCACAATCACAATGGAGACCCCTTCTGAGAAAACGAACCCTCAGCTCTGTGTTCTTGGACGCATGTTCAAGCGACAACGCCCGAGGCCGATGAAGATTGCTTTTAAAGTAGTAGGGAACAAGAGTGTCAATTGAATTCTGTTCTCAAGGATTATATAAAACATCCGACGTTTTCAACGTTTGTATCCAGGTGTTTTCATGAGAATTCCATAATTTGTGTTACAAACGCCGTTTGTGTCATAAACCGTTTCAATGGAAAATGTTGGGATGGTTATCATGAAGTATTCCTTTTAGTGAAAGTTTCTTGGAGAAAGTTTTCTGAATAATTTATTGTTTTCGAAAAAAAGAAATGGATAAAAACTGCCGGTATCAGTGACGGCTGGTGCTGAAAACCAGCTGTGCCGTCCGTGATCAGAGCCATGCCTAGCTTTTCTAGGGCAAAAATATTTAAAAACCCCTCTGAAGCACAAGTACAGTTATTAAAGTATTTTGATAAAATTATTTTAGAAAATGTTTAAACTTGTGAACTAAAATTACGTACAAATCTGTTTGAATTATTTTTCCTGGTTTAAAATACACTCTCGAGAAATTGATAATAACTACACATGATATTTTATTTATAAATTGATTTATATTTTATGCGATAATGACGATTTTATTTCAGTGTTACTGCATTCGTGTGTTTCGATTCAGTGTTCCTGCTTTTGGGTGATTATACAAACATAAACGTCGAAAATGAGGCGACGCTAGAAAAGTTTATAGAATTATAGACTCTTCGTAGTAAGTGGCTACAAATTCACCAATCTGGAATTATTTTGCCAATTATTATTCCGTTGTATATAAAATTACATTTCAGTATCTGTATAATAGATCTAGTGTTAATATCTCTATTGCATATCTCTTTACTTTAGTTCTAAAATTGATCTTTCGCGAGACTGTCGTGTTTTAGATGCAATTCTATGTATTACATCATATACAGCAGATTTCACATTTTGATAAACGTTTTGACTGTCTTAATTTAAATTGTTACCTTGCAAGTATTTCATATACACTGTCAACAAACTCTGCAAACCATTACTACTCATGACGGTTATTTTTTTTCAAATTTTAACAAGGTAGTTGGGGAAAATATTCGTAGTTTCCTCATATTGTAAACAGTATGTAGCAGAAGATAATATGTATGATCTGAAAAGATGATCAGTGAAGGTGTAAGGACGAATCAATTTCAATCGAGGTGGTCATTGACTTGAGATGCCTGTGTAAGGACGTCAGACATCGGTTCGCATCCTCTCTGCGTATCCTACACCACTCAACGTGTCATTCTACGCCTCGCCAGAATATATTCTCACACTGGGAATTTCCGGAAAAGGCCACCAACCTCGTAGCCTTTAAACCTCAAAGGTCAGGGAAACACCCACCCTGAAGCACATGTCATTGACTTAGGGCAAAATGGGACGACGCATGGGCGAAAGGGATGATAAAGATTACAGTTTTTGTGATATTAATTGAAACATTCAATTTCGCTTCAAATATTCAATGTCATGTTTTACGCATCCTGACGATCAGGGAGCAAAATACAGAGAAAAAGGACAATTATTCTTAAAAAAAAACAATATTTATATTCATTTACAAGATACCAATTATCAATCTGATATTTTTCAGAAAATTGAATGGGATTACTAAATCTTTTGATATTCTTCGGATGTTTTCGGTGTAACAATTTTCCTATCTGTCCTTTGAGCTCAAAAAAATTTGTCCTTTCGTTCTACAATATTCAACCAAAAAAGGAAGAACACGAAGAAGAGATGCTTTCAAGTTATTGCTATGCATTGCTACTTATAAAGTATTCCACTCACGTATTGCGAGTACTTGTGATGCAAGCAAGAACCCTCCTCCCTGCAGTCCTGCAAGAGTAGCTGAGGGAAAGATGTGGAGGAGGTGGGCAGGTACGATAGGCAAAGAAGTTGCAAAAGTGATGCCCCATAATAGATGAAAAAATGTGGAAAGTCTCCAATATGGCAAATGGGGCAGTCGGAATCGCAAAAGTATGGTTAAATATGGTATATTATTAGGATTGATTGAGAGGGTAAGAGAGGTGTAAGTTAGGGAGTGCTAATCAGTTGCAAGAGAAGAGCGAATTAATAATTGCACGGACCGTGGGCAGAAGTCGAGCAGAGGGCGGGTAGGAGCCGAGCAGAGGGCGGGCAGGAGCCGAGCAGAGGGCGGGCAGGAGTCGAGCAGAGGGCGGGCAGGAGCCGAGCAGAGGGGGGGGCAGGAGGCGAGCAGAGGGCGGGCAGGAGCCGAGCAGAGGGCGGGCAGGAGTCGAGCAGAGGGCGGGCAGGAGTCGAACAGAGGTCGCACAGAGTCGTACGGCCCCGTCGGCGGAGCGGCAAGCCGCCACGGTGGCGCACCGGGAGTTCCTCAAGGCACCCACTGCGGCGCTCGCGATGCCCATAAAACCCAACGGGCTGCGAATCCGCCGCCTCAGCGCCCCGCGGCGTGGGAGAGAGACGGAGAGACCCGCACGCGAGCGGAGGCGGGGGCGTTCTGCGCGAATGCCACAGGAACGAGGGTTCTACGAGCGCACTACCGGCAACAGACGGCGTGCCGCGGGAAGCACTGCTCGAGCGCCAGCGAATAAGTGGGAATTTAAAGTGGAGAGTCGAGAAGAGACGAGTACAAAATGGGACTGATGGATATGTGAGAAACGATCCGAGCGCGGCATGGCAGATTTCTTAGCTGAACGGGAGGAAAAGGATTTAGGAGACTGAAAGAAAGAGAGAAAAAAATCCCGCCGAGGGGAACGAAAGGAAATTGAGAATGTGGTTCGAGTGCTTTCAGTGAAAGACAAATCCGAAAGTAATTGAGGGCTTTATCGTCCACGAGCGGAAGCAATGAAAATGATCTTGAAGTATTGAATCCCTGTATACGGATGAGATACTTTTTGCTGCAACTCGTTACGTTCTTGAAATGGGCCGGCCGCTATTGCATGGAGGCTGATCTTTTAGAGATAAAATAATTTGTACTTTTCAGTTGTTTTTTCTGTATTTTTGTAACTTGGATTGTATAATAATAAACAAACAGAAGCTGCAATATAAATCTTAACTAAGTGAATGTTCATTTCCAAAGGGTATTCGAGCAAATTTACTGTTTCATTATTCAGGAAACAAGTTTTTACATTTTACGGTTAAATAATGTATATTTTACTTTTACTTTATGCCTGTAAGTTCTCTTTAATTAGTTCCCAATTCGTTCACGCTTCTCCGAAAAACTGCAATAAAATTTTCTCATTGTATTAGTTTTCTATAATACGACTTTCCCTTGTTCACATCGATTTCTCTGTCACTCGAGTAAGTTTTAATTAATATCTAGTAGAGATTTTGTTTCAGAAAAAACATAATAACTTTTTCTTTTCGAGCCACTTCTACAATTCCTTGAGAGATGCTTAAATCATGTTCGATTAAAGAATTTATTATTGTGTGACTATCTAAAATATAAATGTGAAAGGAAGCGCTATTCGTTCATCCCATTTCTTTCGGCGAATTTCTGTATCGTAGAAAGTGAAAATGATGACAGTTATACTATGAATCAGCAGCGCCTCTGCACAGAAAGCGCATCGAAACGGATGAATGGCCCCCCGCAAAGGGCTCATCGCGCACGCGTATCTCCCGCAAAACAAAACAAAAAACGCCGCACATTTTACCAGGGAGAACCGGCAGACAAAACGCCCGGTCAGAAACATGACAGGCACAGCTTTGATTCCGACGTAAAACGTCGCGATTCAGACATCCGCACCGATCGCCCACAATGGCGCGTGTTCCGTGCCGCGCCACAATAGCGCGTGTGATGAATGTCGGAGGGAGGGGAGGGGGTGTGGGCGCAGAGGTGGCATCACCCCGGCGAGACGTGCATTCACCGGCAGCCGCCCCCAAAAGCGCAACGCGCACCGCACTTACGTCCGCATGACGCCAGCCGCGTCGCCACGCCCGCCGGCGCACGCTGTCCGCTCTCTGGGGCGCACGCCGCCGCGGCCCGCGCCGGCTGCCGGCCGCAGGAAGTGGACGCGATGGCCAGATTCCCCACACCGCCCCCGCCGCCGCCACCCCGCCTCCGCCGCCGCCGCGCGCCGGGGTTCACAACCGGGTCGCGGGCACAATGCGACTAGCGCAGGCACAAAGCTCCGCTGTTTACAATAGCGAGGCGCGCGCGGGGCGGCGTGGGGGCGGCGGGGGTGGCGGGGGTGGCGAGCATGCGCGATGTCTCCACGCGGCCGCCGCCGCCCCCACTCTGCGCCCGGCGCGGCGCGGCCCGGCGGAGGCGGTGGCGGCGTGGTGAATCGAATCCTCGAATCGAATGACGCGGGCGCGGAATTGCCGACGAATATATGAACTGCGCTGGGCAGCCGGCGCGCCGGGGCGGTCTATCATGCCGAAGCGACGCCACGGCCGCTAACGACGCGGCCCAGGGAACGGGGAGGGGGCGCGGGGGTGGGAGGGGGTGGAGGGGCGAAGGGCTGCGGTGGAAGCGGCGCTCGATACCGCGGCCGCACGCGCCACGCGGCGCCTTCGTGACGCAGGTCAAGGCCGGACGCACGGTGCTTCCGCGGAGGCGTGCTGCCCTGGCGGACGGCTCGTCATTGGGTGTCGACGCTCTCCGGTGTCCGAGATGCTCGACATGAGAGCAATATCAGGTGAATGCCGGAGTAGTTCCCTAACAAACGGGCCACGGTCTGGGCGCGATCTTTTCTTCCCATTCCTTGTCCTATCCTCACCCTCTTACACTAAGATGCACTACATAACCACATATGCCGGGAGACCGTTCGGTAGCTTTGAGTTTGTCCCGGCTGGGGCGATGCCTCGCGGTTTTGGAGATACGTGGTTGGGGAATACCCGTCTACCCAACGGTAGGTCGGCGCCGGATATCACTATCTAGCCGGGGAAGATTACCGCCAACTCCAGAGCAAAAGAATGCACTAAACTGACAGAAATAATGACCTTATCCGTTGACGCGCTCGGAATCACTAATCAATCAACTGAGATTACTGTGGGGGCCACGTAATGGTCAATCAAGAGCAATTGTCTTCCATCGTTCCCGTTGAGGCGCGCCGTGGTGTACTGGTCAGATCGCTCAACTTCCATTGCTTGGTTAATTGATTGATGTTTCCGGGCAAGGCAACCGCTAATGTCATTAGTTCCTTTAATGTAAAGAATGTTTTATCTTGACAGGTGGTGATGTTCCTCTCCCCACTGGATGGCGAGATCCGGCGCCGACCCACACGTTGGACTGCACGGAATATCCCCTTCCAGGTATCTACTTCAGCGAGGCAACGCCACAGCCGAGGCAAGCCTTACGTTCCCGACCGATATCTCGGCATGTATGGGAGTGTAGTGCATCAAGTGTTTGTAAGAAAGGGGTGAGGAGAGGACAACGAAAAGGAAGGAATGACCGCGCACAGTCTATGACCCGTTTGTTGGGGTATTGTTAAGGTATTTGACTGTTATTGATCGGAAAAATAACGAAACGATTATAGTAGCTGGTCGCTGGAGTTCTCCCTCAGATGAAGGCTAAATTCCACTAAACCTTCGTTACCATTGGGGCTAGTATCGATCTAGAATCGGTAATCTGCTGCCTTTGCGACTCAAACCATAGGATCTCGCGGACAGGGTCACTACAGAGATAACAGTAGTTATCATCTGATCCTCTTAGCTAACCCCAACCGGTTCCATCGCTTGCTCCAAATTCCTGTTGACCGGTGTTCAAATATCGGTCGATCAATGGAAATCTGTTCTTTAAATTTAGTTTCAGTGGAAGATTTTTGCAGAGTTTAAAATAGGTGAAGTAAGAGATCTGAGGTAGGTTGTGATAGAATTGGGTGGAGATAAGTTATTTGAACTCTAACTGAAATTATTTGTGGCAATGGGCATTTGTGATAAACCAGGGCCTTTGGTGACTGGTCAAGTAATTTATTTTGGATAATTTAATGTTTGTTGATATTAATCTTGGCAGCATTGATCCAGATTGAGCTTGCATATAGTAGTAAGAGCTTTACGATCGTTTTGTATATTATGAGTGCAGTTTGCATGGAAGGTAGGCGGAGCCATTGATTAAAGACTTGGAGTAATCTATTTCTGGCTTGGGTTATTTTGAGGTTAATATGATGATTTCATTTTAGCTTTGAGTCCACGTGAAGATTTAGGTTTTTAATCGATATGAATGGGAGTGTCCACTTATGGATTCATTGTTGATTGACAGAGGCACTGAAAGCGAATAAGAATAATATTTTATAACAAACTTAAATATATATATTGAAGTTTTTAAGATGATTAGCTTGAGGTCCGCGTCCAGCTGAATATGAGACTGAGCGATATTTACAACGAGACAAAAGAGACCACAAAAAACTACCGATCAAAGCAGCCAACCACTAGAATTCTCCTCCTGACAGCGACTGAGCTATGTAGCTAGTGTCGAAAATCCTGCCATCGTCGGGGCTCGAACCTAGGACCTCCCGGTGAGAGATACTGCAGCAACTCACCTCTTCGGTCAGTGTGTATAGGATTTGAATGATGGTTATTAACTGATACTGCGAAAGTTAGATAATAAGCAGATTATTATTTGCTTTATGTAGTGTGGGGAGTCAGTTTTTAACAAATTATATGTTAGAGTTTTGTGCCATACTCTATCAAAGGCCTGTGTGATATCTACGACTACTAAAGAAATCTTATAGTGCTAGAGTAACATTACATGTCATGCAGTGAGATTATTCATGGAAAGAGCAGAAACCATTCGAGAAGATGATCATCCTATAATTTTGTTGACGCTATTTTATGATAGCTTTACTTAAATTCATTTATCTTCGAATCAGGCGCCTTCCCTACTTAATACAGACAAATTTCGAAAAGCTATTCGTTGGGGGAACTCTAATTAGAATGTGGAAAGGATCTATCCGACGGGAATCGTCCCGGAATGTTCTGGGAGAAATGCAGTGTTTGCGGTCTATTTTGGGCGTGGAAGGAAGAGGAGGAGTAATTATTCAGGTCATACATCACTTCGTGTAATTATCCTCGTCCGTAACTCTCGAGCTTGTGATTAATGCCCAGCCAGATTGCAATGAGCAATCACGAAATACAAAGTCGTAGGGAAGTCTAAAAAAGTGTAACGATATTGAATATGTAAAATGTAAATGAATGCATTCTGCAATCTTGTATGTGATAATTAAGGTCTTGCAACTAAAAGTGGCAAGTATTGCCAACTACAACTAAATATATATTGCCGTTACGTATGTAGCAGATGCGGCAGAGAGGATCTAGTATACGAAAGTGACCTGAAATCTATATCGTACTAATGTGTTAACAAAAACTTTCATTTAAAAGCTACTTCTTTCTGTTACATAGAATGCTCTCAAAATATTCTCAGAGAACTACATATCGGGCCGTCTATTTACATGTTTGTTCCTACCTCCCGTGTATTTGGGGTTACTATTTTGATTTATTGCACACCACTGCATGTGACCTTATTCAGTGAGGCTCGCGCGATATTTTGATGGATTACCGAGGTTTTGTTTAGTTGAAATTATTGGATGTAGTTCTCACTAGGTGGAAATTTATCCACTAGTATGAATATTAATTTTCTTTTACAGCGGAACATCAATATTTCGAATCTAATTGGGAAGCAGCAAATTTGCGTTACCAAATATTTTAACATAACGAGGTTTGACAATTGGATTACGTGTGCGTAATGAATTTGGAAAAAAAATGCAAGAAATCGAATAATTCGAGAGTTATTAAATATCAAATGGCCCAAGTTTTACTGTGCTTGGCTACTTCACCACCTACGAATTTACTGGATACTTCTCAGTACTTCTTATGAAATCATTTTGAATCAGTTATTGTTAATAATTTTTATACCCTACTTTTAATATTAATATTACAATTTTTAATACCACAGGATGAGAAAACTATTTTTACTACTGAAACCTTTTGAACATAGAAAAGTTTTGCTTCAGTAGTGAAACAAATTTGAGAATGAAAGGTTCATATGAAGCATGAGGAAAATAACACGGACTTTTTTATACAATATTTAACTACACATTATCTACATAAATATTCTAAGATTTCATTTTCAACTCTTCCCATATTTTCTAGAAACACAAATATCTTAAGAAGTTTCAAGGAATGGTTATCAATGAACGTCGCGTCACCACCTACTTAGACCTTATCTGACCCAGTTGTGCAATGTAGTGCCATGCTGCCTTAACAGCTGATATTACGAACGGTTGCAAAGAATTCAAAACGGTAAATGTGCTTCAATAACTGGAATTGATTGATCACTCTTCACAGAATCTACAGTAGTCTTGCTAATAAATGAAAACGGCGATCTTTAGCTTACAACATTTTTCATTTTCGGAGTGTTTTAAATAGAAGAAAACTGGACTCTCAATTGCTGACACCATATTCACGACAATTTAGTAAACTTAAATATAACTAACTTTTGTTTGAACACTTTCCTTTTGTATGAACATGAAAGAGAAGGTGGATGACATATTTGCCAAGTAGGCGACAGTTTCATTTGCTTGCCGACTTGTGAGGCAAATATCAGTACAAGTACGAAAACAATAGCTCACATGTATTATATTACTTGTATCATGAGCTGTCCAAGCTCTGTTTCACCTAGTAGACTCTCTCTTTAATGAAATTTTCATCCCGACAGTCGCGTTTAGATAAAGAATTACTCCTTAGATTTATTGTATGCCATGATGCCTACGCGCTAGATTTTCAGAAAGTGAAGAAAGAATAAGAAAAGACGTGTCGGAACGAAGAAAACAAAAATAGGGGACATTGATGAGGAAGGGAGGAGAGAGAGAGCGAGCGAGCGAGAGCGTGAGAGCGAGCGAGAGTGAGAGCGAGCGAGAGTGAGAGAGAGCGAGAGTGAGAGAGAGCGAGAGTGAGAGAGAGCGAGAGTGAGAGAGAGCGAGAGTGAGAGAGAGCGAGAGTGAGAGAGAGCGAGAGTGAGAGAGAGCGAGAGTGAGAGAGAGCGAGAGTGAAATTTTCATCCCGACAGTCGCGTTTAGATAAAGAATTACTCCTTAGATTTATTGTATGCCATGATGCCTACGCGCTAGATTTTCAGAAAGTGAAGAAAGAATAAGAAAAGACGTGTCGGAACGAAGAAAACAAAAATAGGGGACATTGATGAGGAAGGGAGGAGAGAGAGAGCGAGCGAGCGAGAGCGTGAGAGCGAGCGAGAGTGAGAGCGAGCGAGAGTGAGAGAGAGCGAGAGTGAGAGAGAGCGAGAGTGAGAGAGAGCGAGAGTGAGAGAGAGCGAGAGTGAGAGAGAGCGAGAGTGAGAGAGAGCGAGAGTGAGAGAGAGCGAGAGTGAGAGAGAGCGAGAGTGAGAGCGAGTGAGCGAGAGAGAGCGAGAGCGAGAGAGAAAGCGAGAGAGAGAAAGCGTGAGAGAGAGAGCGAGAGAGAGAGAGAGAGCGAGAGAGAAAGAGAGAGCGAGAGAGAGAAAGAGTGAGAGAGAGAGAGAGAGTGATCATGGGTGTGATGAGGTAAAGGTATGTGCTCAGAGGCGGGCGGCGGAGACGGGGCGGCGGAGACGGGGCGGCGGAGACGGGGCGGCGGAGACGGGGCGGCGGAGACGGGCGGGTATGTAGACTGAGTCGGCTGCTGCGATTGCATTAGCCAAACCTAATGAAGGCGCCCCGTCGGGACCCTTAAGCCACTCCGGAAGATCGGCAACCGGCCTCGGCAAAGGACCGCCGCTGCTCCACTTTCGGGCGCGGAGGGGGGCGCTTAGGATCGGGGGCAGCCAACGAGCACAAGTCGTCGAGGACAACAGAAGATGGAGGGGGAGGATGAAAGCGAGTGTGAGGGAGGGACTGATGCATGCGCATGTTGACATGGGAATAAACCCAAAATGCAGCGTTTCAGAGATGAGAGATGCGCTGAAAATAAGGCACATGATAAGAGGAGGTCGAGGGTGTTGAGGAAGAAAAAGATGAATGAAATATAAGGGTGGAGTGGTCAAAGCGAAGGAGTGTGACCCCAAATAATCATGATTGTTCATACGAATATTGTACAATTGTATATTTAATCCAATTCTTGGAGATGCGTTAAATTACGAGTTTGTGTGAAAGTTAAGAAAACATGTACTACGAAAACGTTCTGAAAGAACGCACTCTCCCAATTCATTGATAAAAGTTTCATCATATTTTAGATTGCAATTACCGTGTACAAACCCTCAGATATCACTCTAAAAACGAACCCAACGAACAGCAAATGATTTTAACTGCTTTGATTGCTTAACTTAACTTGCTTTGACAGCTAGGAACATTTGCATTTCACTACCCATCTGAAAAACAAATATGATGAACACGATCATTATTCGCAACAATTTATAGAGACACGTAAGAATAATTTCACTCACGTTTGCATGATTACATCAAAGGAAGTTCCTAATTTTTGAATGATTGTTCCGTAATAAGGTATTGAAACTTTTTTAAGTATAAGTCAATAAATTAAGAACTCAGAGATTAAACCTAATCCTACACATAGTCTTACGAAAGCATAAAAATTCATTACAAACGTACCGACTCTTGCCATTTAAATATTATATCTTCGACACTACAGAAATTATTGTTTGAAACTCAGTTTGTAAAGAAAATACATCAACACAAAATCAACAATCAAAACCTGCATTATATCCCGTATGTAGTTGGTGGAGAACGTAGAAAAATCGTTAACTTTTGCAATTTTCGAAAATTAAGAGGTTTCGATGAACATAACACCTGAGTCATATTTGTAAACGTTTATAGCTCTATTTCAGAAAAAACTAATGGTAGTTCATTGTCGCGTTTTTTGTAACTTTTGCAATTTTAAAAAATTCCGAGAGTTCAACTATAATTTTAAAAAAGTCGTCCTTTTTATGAGCGTACTTTGTACTATCGGAAGAAACAATACAGAAAAAATAGTCGTGTGAGAGAAACTTGTTTATAAATTTGCCTTTATTTTACGAAAAAATGCAAGAAAACAACTGATATTTAGAAAGAAATGTCTCTACGCCCCGCTCCCCGCTCTCTGCGCCCCGATCCCCGCTCTCCACTCTCCGCGCCCTGCCCTCCGCTCTCCGCGCCCCGCTCTCCGCTCTCCGCACCCCGCTCTGCGCGTCCCGCTCTCCGCTCTCCGCGCCCCGCTCTCCGCGCCCCGCTCTGCGCGCCCCGCTCTCCGCTCACCGAGCCCCGCTCCTCACTCTCCGCGCCCCGCTCTCCGCTCTCCGCGCCCCGCTCTCCGCTCTCCGCTCTCCGCGCCCCGCTCTGCGCGCCCCGCTCTCCGCTCACCGCGCCCCGCTCTTCGCTCTCCGCGCCCCGCTCTCCGCTCTCCGCGCCCCGCTCTGCGCGCCCCGCTCTCCGCGCCCCGCTCTGCGCGCCCCGCTCTCCGCTCTCCGCGCCCCGCTCTGCGCGCCCCGCTCTCCGCTCACCGCGCCCCGCTCTTCGCTCTCCGCGCCCCGCTCTCCGCTCAACCCCGCTCTCGCGCTCTCCGCTCTCCGCGCTCGATCGCCGCGCCCCGCTCTCAGCGCCCGTACCCTGCTTTCCGCATTCCGTCCACCGCCGGTGCGGCTCCGGCCGTCCTAGAGGAGTTAAAATGTAATGCTCCGCCGGTGCACGGGTGCAATTCGCCGCGCCGGGGACCGAATCCAGATTGTCTTTCGAATGCACGCTGGCATTGACTGGGTGCAGGTACTCGACCCGAAGTTGCGGCGGGAAGTCTACCTGCGCTAGCAGCAAGGCGCGGACAGAAAGCAAAGGTCGCAGAGTGCCCCAGGTACACACGTGACTTGCATAAGCGAATCGGATATGCATCCAGGTGCTGCGAAATCCCAGCAATGAAGAAGCAAGGCAGAGAAGGAAAGTCTAGCAAAAAGTAAGATACACAAGAGACTTATATTTTCCAGGTCATTGGTACGGGGCAAGGCTTTTAAGATGAGTGAAAAATAAAATTAAAGGAAAAAATAAATGAAAAAGTGGATGGCTGAACGGGAAGCTTAAGAAGAGAGAAGAGAATAAAGTGAAAGGAACAAATATGAATACATCAAATATCGTTAAGTAGAGATGCAAATGAGTAACGATACATTAAAACGAAAATAATTACGAGAACAAAACCAATCACCGGTAATTCGGGGGAGAGGGCGGAAAGAGCCGACGGGAAGAAAAGAGTGTGATATAACGGTCATGAGGAAGGGGAGGAGTATGAGGAAATAGAGAGCAAAACATATGGGAGGAAAGAAAAAGCTACATGCGACGAGTGATGATGGCAGGGTAGGGAGGAGGCAACGAGAGTTGGAGGGCGGAGGATACGGCTGAGGCCATCACGTGAGCGGGGACGAGCGCGCGGTTTAGCAGGGGTCGTGGGCGGGGGCGGGGCCGGGGCCGGGGCCAGGGAGGGTCGCTGCGTGAGATTTACATTCCGGCGACGCCGCCCCCGTCCTCTCCCCGCCCCCGCTCGCGGTAGCGGAGCGACGTGGCGCGACCCAGCGCGAATGGCTCGTTCCGGCGCCGACCACCATCGCCCTCGCCCCGCCCTCGCCCCGCCCTCGCCCCGCCCTCGCCCCGCCCTCGCCCCGCCCTCGCCCCGCCCTCGCCCCGCCCTCGCCCCGCCCTCGCTCCGCCCTCGCCCCGCCCCGCGTCTTCAACGGGCGCGAGGTGAAAATTTTATGGACGGACGTTGCCACCAGGCAGCTGCGCCAAAGGCTCCTGGAATTTAATATCAGTTTCCCTCCCCAAAGAAAAACGGGCGGGTGAACAGCTGCACACTTCGCCCCGCCCTCGCCCCGCCCTCGCCCCGCCCTCGCCCCGCCCTCGCCCCGCCCTCGCCCCGCCCTCGCCCCGCCCTCGCCCCGCCCTCGCCCCGCCCTCGCCCCGCCCTCGCCCCGCCCTCGCCCCGCCCTCGCCCCGCCCTCGCCCCGCCCTCGCCCCGCCCTCGCCCCGCCCTCGCCCCGCCCTCGCTCCGCCCTCGCCCCGCCCCGCGTCTTCAACGGGCGCGAGGTGAAAATTTTATGGACGGACGTTGCCACCAGGCAGCTGCGCCAAAGGCTCCTGGAATTTAATATCAGTTTCCCTCCCCAAAGAAAAACGGGCGGGTGAACAGCTGCACACTTTCTAATGCCCGTATTAATTTCTGTTATCGATTCTATGTATTTGCTTTCTGTTAGTACTTGCCGTTTCAAGAGGATCGACATAATGTCTTCATACTGTTTTTGATGTTTGGCGCACGGTTGCGCAATTTTCGTCGCACGTTGGACCATTTCAAACTTCTCAATCAATCTTGGAGTGTAAGTGAAACCGGAGAATAATGATGCTAGCCATGACTTTCACTAATAACCAAATCATCATAAAAATGTGGATTATGTGGAGAAATCTGGGAATACGGAGATACACTAGAGAATATCATTGCGGTTCATTGTAGAATTTTAGGATTGCGGAAAATTAACGGTTTCTATTTCATTCTTTTTTGGTATTTTTTAAATTCCTTCTGGAAAGTGTAGAAGTAGAATGACGCTTAATGAACCAAGTTTACACGATATATTGTATTTGAAAAATTTAAAGTAAGAATTGACATTTAGCAAGGATTGAATAAGGAAGCAACAATCTATTCGATTTACCTAAATAATACCGCTTACACAAATGTTGTTGCACAGAGAGTAGAGAGAGTTTAGTGTTTAGAGAGTATCACAATCATAAAGAATTTGTGTAAATTGCATATATTACAGTAGAAAAACAAACATGTGAGAAATAATTATAGAAAATGTGTTTCAAAACCTCTCCTGAGTTTTTTATACTCGCGAAACAAGAATTTCAATGTTTATTGTTTTAAGGTTTGTCATCATAACTGACTTTTACTCTTACATTATTATTATTATTATTATTATTATTATTATTATTACTATTATTATTATTATTATTATTATTATTATTATTATTATCCAGATTTCTTAAATAAACGACATTTGAGCGATGCTATCTAATAGTAAATAATTCCTGCGCTTTTTTAAAATGGGTCGTTAACCGTCAATCAAGCAGAAACATACCAAACGATCAATCGCCCTTGCAGTCCTTAACAAAGAGTTGGTCGTACAATTGTATTGGTCGTTAGAAAAGAAATAAAAACGATGGAATTCCAATCATATTGAGGATTATCTACGGTAACAATTTCCGAACCACGATACGTATGTTGTAGCCAGGTTTTCCTTGGCTCTCCAAATGAAAAAAGGAAAGAATAATCGGAGAAAGACAAGTCAACCTAATTGTTCTCTACCGATCTGTTAATGTCAATTCACATTAACTGCCTTTTCCTTACCCTTGCAACGTTCATGAGTCTCGTAGTTTTTATGTAATTATGAAATTGTAACTGATTTATGCTAGGGATTAGACGTGAATTTATAAAATATTCTAGTAGAATATCATAATGGTAGAAATTTATTTTACTTACCGAAATGGTAAGATTGCATTTACGAGAACGCAACAGCATTATGGAAAGTTCTACTTTAAAAGGAAACATGTCATTGTATTTTATGCAAACCCAATAAAATATTCAAAATAATGACCGATCCATGAGCGGGTCTGATCAAACAAAATGTGCGGCGACCTTGCTTTGTGGTCACGGCCGTCGGAAACGCGACGTCACCCGATAAGAGAGAAGGAGCTTGAGCTTACGTTACACCACCTGTCGCATTGCAACTCACCGGCCGGCAGTTGCGCACCTGCGCGAGCACGTCCGCGAACATCGGCATCTTGCGCAGGTCTTCCAGAAAGGGGTTGTCGTCGTCGTCGCACTCCACCATCATCTTGAGGGCGACACACCCCGGCGACCGCGTTCACTGCACTACACACTCCCACACATACACACACACACTCTCTCTCTCCCGACACTAGTCACGCACTGTTTGGATGGATCACGCTCCACGCTCCACGTGCTAACACCCGCACGCACTCTCTCAACCGTTGCCGGCGGGCGACTAACGAAAAGAAGTCGGCTTCGTTATCACCTTCAGCGTGGGCCTCGGCGTTGTTTAACGCTCGCCGGCCGGCCCGCACTGCGAAGCTCCTGTGCCGGCGGTGACCTCCGGCTGCTTTCGCTTCTCTGATAACGCAATAATAACAATGAGCGGGGCGTCGCGGTGTGGCGGGGGCCCAGGCAGACGAAACAGGAGAGTCACGGCGCTCGGCGTCTAGTTCGGCGGCGGTGCTGGCTGAGGCGCCTTGCCGGTGTCTTCAGCGGGCTGGGCTTATCAGTTGCGCGAGGGGGAAAGTTGGCCGGCCTGCGACCGCGCAGCCAGGTATTTTACGGCGACCTGGCGGCGAGGAGACTCGTGATAAGGAGGTATCAGTGCTTCCCTCTTCCCCGCGGCCAACGCCCGGTTACGTTCGCGTTATCGCTCCGCCGGCTGACGCCGAACGGTTAATATGCAACGCCCTGGCAAATTGAGGGCCGGCGGGTTTACATAGTTTTGAAAGGTAGTTGAACTCTCACAGAGTCATGTATAATTCATAATTTTGTTGAATGTCCTGCCACGATGTTTAAGGGGAGTGGGGATCGCAAAGAGGTTGGTTTCTTTGGATGTAATCTACGTTACTATCTATCTGTTTAATTATTGAATCTTTTGCATTGAAATGAAGACTGAAATAATTCGTAGGTTTGGGGCAATATCTTAAAGAATACTCCAGATCAACATTATTCCTAACATATTGTTAATTTATAGTGCATGAGCTAATTACTTACAATCAGAGAGCGATTGTATTTATTTACGTAATAACGAAGCTCTACTGTTTAAAAATTTTTTTACTTAAACAGGAGGACTGAAAAGATACATAAAAGCTCATCCGTTGTGATCTAGTTTAAAAAGGAATTCACATTCATGAGTTAGTAAAAGTTACATGCACCGATACAGATAAATGTTCTTTAGCGCAATCTGATTGAATTGTAGTCAACTTTTGTCAATTATATCTCTCCTCATTTGCTTCCCTATCCGAATTTCTATTTTCAAACATTCCTATCGTTCTCAACTTTTCCCCTTCTATCAACATGATTGCTTCCGCTTCCTTATCGACTATCGTTGCTTTTTCTTCAACTTAGTCAACCTATGTGGCTTTCTTTGCACACTCTGCTATTCAAGACTTCTCTTTTATTCGCTATTCATCCACAATTTTTCGTACCACTCACCTCTTATTTCTCCCTTGCTCTTTACGTTTCTGTGATTTCACATATTCTTATGTACTTCGTTTTTCAACAACAGAAAATATAAACTACTAACGTAAGTTTTTTAAATTGATATCTCTCTCATTTCCCAAATTAAATTTCTTTCAACGACGGCTTTCTTTATTGAGACCCACGTGCTGGCTAAGGGAGGAACAAAATTACTTGGTACCTCAACTTTACGCCACTTATCATCCAATGCAATCTCGTACTTCAACGCAATATTTTTAATGAAAATTCCAGGTACACAGACAGTTCATTAAACAGAGTTTTAAACTAAGATTTCTCTACTCCAACTTCACTGTACCTGGAAGCAACAAAATAATGTACCGCCTACGTTATCATTATGAAGAAGTTGGCTCCTAAGAGCGAGGTCTCTCAAGTTTGCGCCAGCACTTAATTCTACGTAATGAAATGTAAATAGGACGCCAGTTATGCGTAAGGTACTGTGTGACGAATCTCTCCTGCTCTTGACGGTACTTTCAAGGGCACCCTATCACGCAAACCTTTCATTAAAAGGTACTTAAGAACATCAAATGGCGAATTTGCCTGCTCCCTAGGTCCCATTTATGTTAATTTATTTTCGTTTTCGATGTTCACTTTCGAACTCTTTTGTGATGTGTTTATTAGTGTACAAAATACCATTCCCATTGGTTGTGGATTCATGTTACTGTTTCATTTGTATGCTAGATGATCAATGTTAAGAACTGTTTCATTTAAATTTGAACCGATTACATTATGTCTCTTAGCAAGAAGAAATCTAATTTCCGGGCTATGAAATTTCTGATGACCTGCATTTGTTTTTCATCAATAATCAAAGAATGAATTTCTACTTTGAACTATTTTGTAGAATCAAAGATTATGTAAAAACTATTAAGCAATATAAACATTTTGGTGATCTACATTATCGATCTACACTTGCGTCTCACATACTTCAAGCTAGTCCTGCCCAAGAACAAAAACTTCTTCAAATAACAGGGCATTTCTACACTACAACTTGAAACTTCAACTAAAGATAAAACAAACATTATTCTTGAATACTATGTAAAATGCAAATTCTGCGACTAAATCCAATTCTGAAGTATGTTGGCGCGTCTTCTTCTGCGATACCCATTTACCAATCCGTAGAATTTCTATTCTTATGTATTGATTTTATTAGAATAAGATCCACTTTTAGTTTATAAAACGAGTAAAATAAATAGACCATCCTCAAATAGAAAATAATTAGAACATTTTTTAATTTTCATTGTGTTCAACCCAATTACTTCATAAACTCGGGTTACAGAAAATAAAAAAGTCAATTTTTTAAAATTAAGTTTTTATTTTTTTAGTTATATTTCAGTTGGAGATAATGTGAATTCCTGGGAATTGGTATTGTTAGGATAAAGCATCGCACGGGGATTATTTTTTAAGAATAGATTTAGGAATTTTATGTTTGAACTTTTGCATTGGAAGTTAGTGAAGATAAGAATGATGAAAGTAAGGTTAGTAGAAACGAGAACATTGAATTCCTAGGTATAAATGTAGTTAAAAATTGCTCACAAATCAGGGAGCATTAGTAATTTTAATTAGCATACATTATCTTGGAACGTTTGGAGAAGTAGTTAAAGAATGGGAACGGTAAACATTTTAAATTTCATATATCAATACTCTACCAGTTATTAGTGAAATCTACGAAAATGTGGATTGAATCATCAAAAGACATTATCACTTTTTAGTCAGAAGTGCGCTTCTAATAAATGATGTTATCTACCCTCTGAGGTAAGCATGGAAGTAGTCATTGATTACTTGTACATTAGACACGCATATATCTACTTCTAAATATATACGATTTTGCGAAATCATTTGCGCGAAAACGTCATGACCAGGTTTAAGAAAATACTTTCGTCATAGAGGAATCGATTTGTTATCATTACAAAATTCCAAAACACTTCACAAAATATTTGGCCTAAGGTGATTAACCCAGAGTATATGAATCCGCAAATCAACTACTTCGTTTCAAATAATAAATATTTTACGTCAACGATTTGCTTTCCCATTCTACTACTATTGTCAATAACGATAATGAGAATGATAACGATAATCCAAATGTTTCCCTTATTTGAGTTTGAAAGTAGTGTATGATTGATTTTCTGTTTATTTCATGTTCTCAGGCGTTTCAACTTCTATGTGTGTTCATTGGTCGCGTACGTAGTTCATGTTAGACAGCAGGAGGTGGCAGTGTTGCTTCCCCGATAGAACTCGAGATTCGGTGTATGTCTATATGCCAGCTTGAAGTCCCTCCTCCCCAACGTGGCACTGGCCCAACCAGAACGTGCTCTACGCTCCCGTCTGCTTCACAGGCATGTGTAACAGTGTAGTGCATGTAAGTGTGCATGAAAGTGGGGAAGGCCGTACGCGGTGGTGAGGGAGGGTGGGAAGGTCGTACGCGGTCCATAGCTATTTTCTTAAGTACTTTTTTAAGTAGCTAATTTCTTAAGTACTTTTTTAAGTAGCTAATTTCTTAAGTAGTTTTCTTAAGTTCTTTCTTTAAGCAACTTTTTCTTAAGTAGTTATTTTTTTAGGTACTACTCCGGCATTTGCCTAATATTGATCTGCCGATGGTATTCTCCTGCAGACTCTGGTTGGAAAGTAGTCTACCATATTAGCTCATATAATTTGATATCAAGCAGCACTATGTACACTACATAACTTAATGATGATATGATCGTTCCCTGACTCAGTATAGAACAGTTCCTTGGATATTCCATGAAACACTGTTCCACGGTCAAACAACCATGAATAAAGCTTCACCGATCTACTCTAGGATCTGCTTCACTGCAGCAACTTCTACGAACACTTGCCCCTACGCAACTGTTTCGCGCCTGCCGTGAAGAGGGCGTGTGAGGAAGCCCCGCTCGCTTCGTGGCAGCGGTCCAACTCGGTCGCCGCGCCGCGACGCGCCGCCTCTTTTATCTGATTCGCCGCCGCTGCGAGCGCTGTGGAGCGCGAGGCGCCGCGACGCCCACGGCGCAGGAAGGGCACACGCCCAAGTAACCGTGTTCATGCAGATGAGTTGACTGTACAGCAGCGAAAAGCGACAGAAAAGTGTGTTGGAAGTTTTTCTTGCTAGTGAAGTGTCGATTATGATGTTCGGAAAGAATTGAGGGTTGGTTCATTCAACAAGTTAGCGCAGTATTTCGTTTTTGTTTGGCGTAGAAAAGAAAAAAAAAGTCTCACACACTAAATGATGTTGAGTAAGAATTGGGTGAATGGTTCACTCAACAAGTTGTCACAGGGTCTCTTTTTTTACAGTTAATATAAAATGTAAAATGGTTCTAGACAACATTTTTCAGTTGACTTCTTTACGTATGTAATAGTAATTACTATTAAAATTTTTGAGAATTTATTTTGTATGAGGTGTATTCTTGATAACAGAAACATGTGCGAAACAATTCTAGGAAAATGGCAAATAAATTTCCCCCTTCCATTACTGGCTGAAGAAGTCCTTTCGTAAAATGAACTTCACAAGACATCCCGGAGGAGATGTAACTGCTTGAGAGATAATAGTGCCTAATGAATAAAGAGGGTGAATTGGATGTTTATTTCCTACAAACAATAAACAAATTAAGAATAGAATTCCATTGAGTATTTATTATTTAAAGTTATATTTCAAGCAATCCGAGCTGGGATCATTTCGAATAGAGTTTCTAACTGTTGTTTGAGATGGAGATTCTGACAATCGTCAACAAATCTCGGAGAAGGTCATCGTTATAGCTCTTCAAACAAACCAGTGTGGCACCAAACGACCAATAAATCAACTCGTGAATAATACATACAACGCCATCTTCCGAATCCACCGCGAAGTTTTCATTGACGTCAATGCGGCCATAAAAATGCCATGCTCGTTCTGCGTTGACACAGATATGTTCCTGCTGGGTTATAGGTTACACATCGTTATCTTGACGTTAAAAAATCTATTTCGCGTAAGAAATTTGTCTTTTGTTTTTCCATTTCTCTTCAATTCTATGCAATAAATCATTTCGAGTTTCACTCATCTCTCGGTTTTGTACATTATTTTATTTTGTTTAATTTACGTACTTCTGCGTTTTTATTTAAAGAACACGAGTATTAAGGGGAATCGCATATACATTTCTAATTGTACGAAACTATTTCGCAGTATTTAAAGCGAAGGCACGACAAACCCTGCTTATATACATATTTCAACTGTTACTGATAATTCACCAGTATTATGAATCTGTTAAACATCGGGAAAATGTACAGGTTGTTAGGAATTTAAAAGTCAATAAAATAAATGGAATGTGTGGTATTCAGTTACTTTCATAAATGGTTCCAAAAGATTGGAATAACATCTTTAAAGTAAAATGTCTAACTTCTTTCTATTACTTTCTGAGATTGGTTCACCTTTTTTATAAAAAAATTACGAAAATCTCTCAAGTAGTAGTTAGTATTAAATACTGCTTGTGAGTAGTAGTTACATTTTCTGTCCACGTACTTCATTGGTAAACTTTTTTTGAGTCTCATTAACAAATACAATAAAGTAAAACCTCGTTCGGACAGTTAGAAATGTCCGATTCAACAGAAAGTTTAAACTTTTATATAACGGAAAGTTGACTTCACGAAAACTTGAACTAACACTCTCTCGATAACTCTGGCCAGAAGGTTCTGATATTTTCTCAATTGATGTAATGAATCCATACAGTGACAGCATGCCATAATCCTTTCACTCGAAGTAAATAAATTTACTACCTTATGTCGCAAAAACTCATTATTTTCGGAAAGCGAGAGTAACATGGAGTTCATGCAGACAATAAAGCTCTAATGGACGTACGAATGTATATTATCTACGAGAGTGAAACCATTTTTACATTAGAGAATATTAGCTCATTAGAAAGAACTTTAAATATATATGTTTTCAGGCGTCTCATCTGCTATGATCATTGAAACCGATAGTGTAGTGAATGTTTTTATCCCGGGAGGTGGCGATGTTTCTTCTCTGCAGGATGGAGAGATCCAACGCCGGCCATATATTTGCAGAGGATTTCCTCCTCCAACTATCTCCACCACCGAGTACCGCCGCAACCAGGGCAAGCTCTAAGTTCCCGTCATGTGTGGTGGTATAGTGCGTGTGTGTGTGTAAGGGATGATGCTAGGATAAGGAAGAGGAAGGAAAGATCGCGCGCGCGCGGTGTGGCCCGTGTGCTAGGGTTCTGCTTCAGCATGTTGATCAGAGAAACCACGATAAACTACCTATCAGAGTAGCCGGCAGCTAGTACTCCTCACGAAGCGGCTGAAATTGACCTAGCTGTAAAGAAATTTCGCCAAAGACGGGGCTCAAAACCGAGAACTTTTCGGTCAGATTTGCTGTAGAGGCAGCAGCAAGTCCTAGATCGGCGCTGAATCAGCCGGTGGATGTTAACGAAGTTCAAGAAGTGCGCTCCGTACTGTATACAGAATGTCTAGATTTCCCCGGATCAAGAGCCAGCACCCAGTGCACCTTATAGAGCGTATCGCAGAATGAAAGTTACAAATTTCTAGGGCGTGTAGAAGGGTAGAAAATGATAATTTTTCCCCCGATGAACATGTAGTGGAAAATTTCTTATAACGAAATTATATGTATTTTACATGTGGCATTCGCTCCTGATTGCTAGGCAATCCAGTATGCAAAGATGTTTGACAGGTCGATTTCTAATGCAGTCAGGGTGACTTCATGTACCTGCTCAACATTAGCGCATATGATGCAGACTAAAAATCAGTAGCAAATGACTCTTTGGAACTGTTTTCATACGAGCACAAAAGCCTAACACATGGCAAATGATAAAAAATCTGTAACTCCTAATCTGGCACGTTGAACGATGACCTCATCGCTCGCGGTCATCACAGCTCGTGGTTTGTATTAGATCAGGGTAAGTGAGGACATTCTCTAACTATACTACCTATAACAGTACAGCGTCCAATTACAGAAAGAGGGGTGTAATGTCGAGTGAAGTCAAAACGGGGAGATTGCAGTTAATTTTGTGAAGATGATGTGGAACCGGTGCCTACCCGCATATCCAGATGAAGATTAAAAAACAAACAGTGAATTGAAAACAGTGAAGGAAGAAGAAAAAACTAAAATACGTGGCAAACAGTATTCGTGATGTACAGCGCAAACTGCAAAAAAACAAAAAAAGTTGACTAAGCATAAAGTAAATTCATGCTGTAACGTTCGTTTGTCCTGTATTCCGATCATTTCCCACTTGCATCTCCGAGAATATTTAACTGTTTGTGTGCGGTGAAATTGAGATTCGGGGGCTATTCAACGCCGTCGTCACTTGCGAACTGGGCCGCGCGCGGGCTTTGAAACCCGCCGCCCCGTCCCGTCCCGCAGCGACGCGGCGCCCGTCCAAATGCCGCTCAGGCCGCGCGCGCAGGGGCTGCCTGTCGCCGCTGACGAAGACGAGGCAGCGGCGGCGCCGAAACAACGGCATTTCCTCCCCCGTCCCTGCAGCGCCTCTGCCTCCGCAGCCGCCCTCTCTGAACCTTCCTCCTCCTTCGCTCCGTGCCCCAGCCTCCACTACCCTTTGACCGGGAGCGGTAGCTCAGTGCACCAACTGATGTCACTGCAGCGCATCTGACGGGGAGATCCTATGTTCGAGTCCTGACAGCACCAGGATTTTCGACACTAGCTAGGTCGAATTCAGTCGCTGTCTGGAGGAGAATTCTAGAGGTCGGCTGCTCTGATGGGTAGTTTTCGATGGTTTCTCCGATCAACACCTAGCGAATGCCGGAGCAGTATCCTAACAAATGGGCTACGGACCGCGCGCGATCTGTCCTTCCTCTTCCTTGTCCTATCCTCTCCCCTTACACACACAAACTTACACTAACATGCACTACACTATCACATATTCCGGGAGACCGGTCGGGAGCTTAGAGCTTGTCCCGGCTGGGGGGTGCCCCGCTGGTGGGAGAGTCTTGGTTAGGGGGAAACCCCACTAGCCGACGGTAGGTCGGCGCCGGATCTCGCCATCAAGCGGGGGAAGATCACCGCTATCTCCCGAGAAAAAACATGCCCTACACTAACGGGATTAATGACCAAAGCAGTTGACGCGCCCGGAAACACGAAAAAAACAATCAATCAAAAAATCCACTACCTTTTGTCCTTTCCGCCTGTTTACTCCCCTTCCCAACACTACTCTTCGACCTCTCCCATTTCCCTCGTCGCCTTTCTCTCTCCTTTGCTTCCTCCCCCGATTCCACACTCACCCTCGCCCCCGCCCGCGCACGCTCTCTCAACTCTCGCCTTTTATTCTGCTGCTATCGCAGCTTTCGCCTTCTACTCTGTCTTTTCCGTTCTCTCCACTTTCTATGCCATCCCAATCCTCCGTGTTCTCCCCTAACCACTCTTGCGGATTCCACTTCTTCATTCTGCATTCTTCGCTGTCGCATACTATCCCGATCCTGTCTCTGCTTTGGCGAATGCCATCTTAGCTCTCACCTAATTTTTTTCGCAGCCCCTGGAGCATTCATTTCGGCGTTCTTTCCACTTTTCGTCCTTTCCTCATCCGTGCTATTCTCCTCTGACATATCCTTCCCTTGAACCTCTTCCCCTCCATCTACGCCACGCCTCCTTCCGCCGACGTTCGCATGCACGTCCTGTCAGCGAAATCTTCTTTTATATTGGCTCGCCCACCTTCTCAGCTCCCCCGTTCTCTCCTTTTCCTCTGGCGCTCTACTCTCTCCAACGCCTATGCATGCTTGCCTTTCGCTTCCTCATATATAGTTCATACGATCTTCGCGTCTCCTTCTTCGTCGTTCTCATCCCTCCGTGTTCTCCTTCACCCCTGTGCCACTGCCCCCTTCGCTTCCACCTTTGTCCTCGACACTGTCCTCATCTACTCAGATGCTCCTGCTCTCAGATGCTCCTGCTCTCTTTCACCCCCTCTGACTCCGTTCCTAGTCTGTCCCAGGCGCCGCTCTCGAGCCATACCTCCTGCTGCTTGCGTGCCCTCCCTTCTGCCCGAATTCCAGACCTGCCTTTGAATCCGTTCTGGGCCAGACTCCCTCCCCTCTCACGCCCCGCCCCGCCACCTACCCTTCCTCCTTCTCCAAACCGACGTCACCGCCCTCCTCGACCTCACCTCCATCTCCAGACCCGTCCCCGCCCTCGCTTCCGACTCCCCCGCATCGACTGAATGCAAACGCGGCCCGCGCTGCAACGCGAGCCGTCATCTCGGCCCCCAAGAGGCTGCTTCGCCAACACCAATGTAAACTATGGTCACTTTGGAATAGAATGATTGACGGTTCACCGTAGTGTGCACAGCAACCAATCATTGCGCTCTAATAGGCATGGAGTTGGCTGTCTAGGCCTTAAGATCAAATGTTTCACACGAAATGGCTCCCGAGATATGAGATAATGTGAAACATTTTTGCTTTTTATCAAAGAACGGGAACAGTACACTGGATAAAATTATCTTACTAGGTTAAACATGTTACTTACTATTAAATTTGAAAGAATAATGAGGGGAAGGGGAACTAATCCTGGAAATTAATCCTCGTTAGGTTTGGTTGAGATTTGGGCTGTCCTATTTTGTTTGTTGAACTCGTTATGATTTACCATATGTTTAGCAATCTGTAGAATGAACATGCGCCTTCATACTGATTCAATAAGTACTGAATTGATGACTAGGAGTAATAGCTTGGCATGTCCCTAGGCGGGTAATGACTAGGAAATCATACCTTGAGTCGAATCAATCAGTTTTAATTACATAATCTTGAAATACAACCTACATTCAGAATGTACAAACCTTTCTCATACCACACAATGCAAAGATCTTCACACTTTATACACTTCGTCATAAGTTACAACTTATCCAAAATTTTGCAGCGACTTTAAACACTGTTCCCAGTAAATTTAGAGCATGGTGAGATATTCATCTACCATTTGTCTACTTAGTTCGTCTTTTAAATCATCTTTCATTTGCGTGCGCAATTAGTGGGTATATTTCTACTTTCGATTGCTTGTGGGTGTCTTTTCACGTACGCAATCGTTCAGTAGTAGATACTTCGTTGGGTCGCCTGGTTCCAACAATGGACAGAGGGCAACCTACTCCGGCAACGTTAGAGAGTCAAATGTTTGGGCAATTGCTGTTGTAAGGGCCAGTCCACACAACGTGGTGAAATAACTTCCATAGTCACGTTATTCCTTACAAAACTAGTCTAAATGTTTAGCATATTTTTTATGACCATTCGTCATAATTCGAAGTGAGATTTGTCTCAATCATTTGCATAGAGGATCTCATCATTCTTTAGGAAAAACTTGTGAAAACTCGAAATAATTTACGATGAATTTAAGAGGCTGATTGCAGTGATATAGTCTAAAGTAAAAGACAAGCTGTTCGGGTGCGTTAAAAGTGGTTTCCGTTTCTTGTATCTGTTGTGGAGACAGTGTATATAAATTTCGCGACGAACTCTGCTAAAGCCTAGCTAGACGAATAATTTAAACTTGTCTAACTAGCCCTGACGGTCAAAATTGCTCGAGAAGCTATGAAACTGCGGGAGGATTTATGTGGGTGGGGAAAGTTGCGCGTTTCAGACAGAGAAACACTATACTCACAAATGGGCTGTCTGAAGGCTTTAAATAACCTCATTTTAATTCTTCCAAGCACTTTAAAATACAAGGATCGTTATCGTAAAATTACCTTGCAAATACATCCACTTCCTTTCTAAGCTTAGCGACGAGCAATTGCAATGTAATCTTTAAATCTTTGTCTCTCTTGCGGTAGGCTATTATTGAAAAATATTAGCGAAGGTTGTTAAATAGAATATACGTAAGTAGAAATACTTTACAATAACGTACACCACCAATAAGGCTGTTATCATTCAAGATTCATAATTAACTACTACATAACTTTGTAAAGAATGTTAAATTACACATTTAGGAAGTTTTAATTGGGATATTGAAAAAGGAAAATAATGGCAGAGATTAGCTACCTTACTTTCACCAATGAGTAAGTATAATGGTGGGAGAGAGATTTAGATGGGCAATAAGAGAAACAAATGTTCTAGACTAGATAATAGTATACTAAGAGAGGACTTGGAATCTTCACGAAAAGTCTTGTGAATGCTGCAGCGAAGTAAGGTAAGTACTGCATTACCAAGAACTACAGTACCTTGAGAGGTTATTCAATGCCAATGCCACTATAAATATAAATGATTTTAAAACCCTCTGAATACCAATAAGGCATTTAAAGTTCAGTAAAATTATACTCTCAAAATTCTAGAGACGATCTGATTCATGAGATCAACAGAGATACCTATTTTTTGTATTAAGGTTAGAGTTTTTGAAGTAACAAACTTGGATTTTTCTTTTTCACAGTTCTTCAACACGGAGTAAATTTATCATATTTTTTAGTATAATTTATTTTTAAAACATAAACAAACATTTTAAATATTACAAAGGTTATAAATATATTTTGTTGCAATATATTTTACATGATGAATGTAAAGTTGACGGAAAACCTCAGCAGTTTAACGATTAACATTAAAGATAGTGACAATGGAATCAATACATTAAACATATATCAAATTTAAAATGTAGATAAAGACATGGATAATTATACAAAATACAACAGATCACACTGGAAGACACTTTTGGTAAACAATGGATTTTATATTATTGCATTATGTTTCAACTTAAAGCCTTCCTTTCACAGACACAATAAATATGAAAGCAGAATACTTCAAAAATTAAATCAAATCTTTTTTAAAAGTTTTACATATATTCTATCAGCAGTACCATTTTTCAAAATTTGAAAATGAAACTAAAATTTATACATATTTCCAATCATTTAATTGAACAAATTTATTACTGAAAATTGGAGACCAACCAAATGTTAATAATTCTCAGGAAGTAACCGCTTCAAAAGTCAATGGACCAACTCTGAGAAATATTTACACAAACAGAAACAAGAAGGGGCCGCTGCCTCCTTTTCCGCGACAACGACCGCGTGCGACGAGGGCGTTCCTCCGCGCGGGCGAAGTGCCGAGAGGCGCCTGGTTCGAGTGATCGATCGTTGGGCAGGTCGCTCGCCTCTTCCTCCTCCTCCTACTCCGCCACCCGATGCTAAATTAACGACGCCAGAGAGGCGCGTACGGGACGCGATGGGAGGAATGGGTAGGAAAGGGGGAGTCAGGGAGGCGAGCCGGGACGCGTCACGTCGTATTGCGTCGCTTCGGATCGCATTGCGTCGGATCGCGTCGCGTCGGATCGCGTCGCGTCGGATCGTGTCGGATCGCGTCGCGTTTGATCGCGTCGCGTCGGATCGCGTCGCGTCGGATCGCGTCGCGTCGGATCGCGTCGCGTCGGATCGCGTCGCGTCGGATCGCGTCGTGTCGGATCGCGTCGCGTCGGATCGCGTCGCGTCGGATCGCGTCGCGTCGGATCGCGTCGCGTCGGATCGCGTCGCGTCGGATCGTGTCGGATCGCGTCGCGTTTGATCGCGTCGCGTCGGATCGCGTCGCGTCGGATCGCGTCGCGTCGGATCGCGTCGCGTCGGATCGCGTCGCGTCGGATCGCGTCGTGTCGGATCGCGTCGCGTCGGATCGCGTCGCGTCGGATCGCGTCGCGTCGGATCGCGTCGCGTCGGATCGCGTCGCGTCGGATCGTGTCGTGTGGTATCGTATCGTATCGCGTCGTATCGCGTCGCGTCGCGTCGTGCTGCGTCACTCTGTATAATTTGCAGCGCCGCGGCGACTCTGCTCCTGCGGATGTTTTCTGCCCTATCGCGCTAGCCATCTCAGGCTCCGCAGATCTACCACCAAACTCATCCAGAACTAAAGTCCTTTTTACATGGCCATTTTTCATCATTTTTCGCGTGTGATGAGAGTTTTGTGCACTTTTGAGAGCGTTCTAATGTGTTGAATTGTCATGTGAAGGGATTGGTGTGTTGAGAATTAAAATATTGTCTGATGTTATCTCGTTCCATTCTGTTCTAAAGTAACATAACTTACATTATTATAGATGCAATGTTCAACCGTTTAATCTTCATTATCACGCTTACGTGCAGAAAACGAAATATCCGCGTAAAACGCTGGATCTCGTTCATCAAGTTTCGATATTCAAAGAGTACCGCGTTGAAACGAATGTCCCTTTTCCATCCATTTTTTGTATAGAAAAATGATGAAAAAACGACTGTGTAAAATGGGCTTAAGAACCGACTTGACAGCGAACACTTAAACGACAAGCTTCCTCAAGTTACAGATTTTTATTCAAAAACTGCCCTTATTCTCAATTGAGAACAATGAGTGTCTGCTTATTTATATAGGGGCTCGTGCTCTTAAATTACCCTATTCGGCCTATTTAACGGTATATTCTTACGCTCTCGTACTTTGACTATGGGAAACGATGACAATGATTTCACAAAATATTTTGAGTCTTATGCGCCACACATAATTCTGCGGAAAGGTACACCTACATGGATACTATATTGAATGTGGACAATTCTCGAAAGCACACAGGTCAAATTGAACTTTTTGGGGGCTACAATATAGTGTTTATACACAACACGTGATCACAGACATCCACGAAACAGGTCGTGCAAATGACACGTTGCCACGTCGCCATGCCATGAGGAGTGAACTTCTTTATCTGTCATGTTATTTTAAATTATATCTTTCTGTGTACGTGTTCCAGTGTTCCCTAAATGTCAACTTCGACTCCGACCATATGTCACCCGACCTACCACAGTCACTCGTGAATTGGTTCGCCGTTAGTGATGCACTCTTTTTAAGCGACATATTATCATCACTTCCGCCAATCTCGCAGGCCGGTGACCATTCTACCTTCTACTCCAGATCTACAGTAGACATTCCAGCGATCCACTTGAATATTCATGTTATTCTATTGCTACCAAAAACACTTGAACATTAGCCTCCGCCACAACTTTTGCCACTTCAAACAGCTCGCACTCATTTTTTGTTGAGTGCGCGAAGGGAACCGAAGGAAAGCATAAATGAAAAGTTTGCTTCCATGTGGATTTATTTAATACATTGAACGGTCGATAGATTTCATTATTAAAGATATCATTCAATTTGCCTTCATCTCTCCAGTGGTAGTGTTATTAAAAACCCGAAGTCACTTTTCAATTATTTTGTAATCTAGTAAAATTATTAACAGCTAAATTGACGTATTGATAAGGCGTAGTAGTTGGAAGTATACGTAACAAAAATGATGTCATTTTCTTTTCCAAAGGTATACTGTGAATTACGATTTTCCTTTCTTCACAAATATTGTGCAGGTACTACCATTTACACCCGATGTTCAAGAAATGCAAACAAATTATGCTGCAGCCCTCAAAAGCAGAAAATAATAATATATTCATATTGCTGGGAAGTATATTCACAGCTTTCTTCTTAAGTAATTATACGACTAAGAACTGCAAACGTCCCAAATCTATTTATTGATTCAGTGGTGAGTTGTAGTTGACATTCACATATTTGAAATTATTGAAGGCGTTGTCATTGTCAACAATATTAATTATATTGTTGACAATGACAACGCCTTCAATAATTCCAAATCTATTTATTGATGACCTTTACCGTTTTTTTTCTATTCACCCATATCTGCTACGAAATGACCATCCCCAAAATCGCTCTTCGTAGTCGAACTCCAGTTTTACCCACAGTGCCTTTTATACGCGACCTGCCTGTCCAGAGCCTCTCCCCCCCACCACCACCCCTCCGCCCCCCTCCCTGCGGCTCCGTCGCCGCCACCGCCGCCGCCGCCTCGTAATTAAGCGACGCGCCGCACGCGCGCTTCTTGCAGAGAAGACTCCGAGCAGAAAGTTGGAGACTCCCATTAAAGGCCGCAGGATCTGCATAGCTCCGCAATACGTTCCACGCGCCTTTTTCCTACGTCGCATTTTTCGTTGCCACTAAGTATTAGCTAAATGAATTATAGAGCAGACGTTCCTCGATTAGTTTCTCTCATTAGTGATCTCTATTTTACTATTATTAGAAAAAATAACAACGTATTAAAATATTAATTTTGATCATCTCATTAAATTCGATCCATTAAAGGTGGAAGGTGATACAAAAATTTGATGTAGTCTTGTAACATCAAACTTGTTGCAAAATTTGGTCATTTGTAAATCATAGTCTTAAAAGTAAGAATAGGTTTATACTCGATTTCAACAAGGGATGTGACTTGTTTTTTTTAAACGTGGAGACTCAGTGTTCTACTTTACTAAACATAATATATTTCTAAGTATTTATTAAGCAAAGAACGGCTTAGTCTGTGTGATTATCACTATAATTTAGTCACTTTAATTTTACATACACAGTAAATCCTCATTAACAAGAATTACGAAATAATAGGAGTTTGTGGTATAAAAATTCGGGTTATCCGAGCAGTATTATAAATGTCCGTATTAACTTAATCTCTTGCCGGAACTGAATTTTGTTCGTGTTACGGTGAAATTCGCGTTGATCGAGTTTACGCTAACGAGGATTTACTGTGTTTGTAAATCCTGCACCTGTCCGAAGGCCAGTGTGTACTCAGAAAAACTAAACTTCGGAAAAAAATTGAAGGTCTTCTTTGGTAAATAATGGCCTACGATGACTTGAAATAATGACATGAAGCCCAAAGAACCTCAACTTTTTCTTTTTAAAAGAGTAGGACATACCGTTTCCGAGTTACGCTAATTACACACCCAACGTGTGATGCGGGTTTATATCGCGAATGTTAGGAGAGGCGCTAAATTTAAAAATGAAAATAGCTGTAAAAAGGAGAATAGGAATTGGGTCTTTTTGTTTAATAATATGGCTCTCTTTTCCTTCGCGCAAGGTGAATCTGTCCAATTAATATACTCACGTAGACAAACGAAAGTGCGAAGGCGGGGGACCAAAGAAATACGATTTGCATTGGAAATGGAGCAGAGTGGGCGGAGTGGGGGTGGAGGGGGTGGGGCAGGCCAAGTTGGAGGCTCGGAAGTTTCATTAGCGACCGGCGCTGGGCCGGCGCCACCAGACAGGGCGCGAGACTGCGGTCGGAGCGTGGCGTGGCGCGGGGGTGGGGGCGGGGCGGGGAGGGGAGGGGAGGGACGGAGGATGAGGGCGGTGGAGTGGGCGAGTCCTCGGCGAAGTTCCTGGAGCGCAGTCTGGCGTCGCCGGCTGGCGGCGGGCGAGTTCCATTTCGGGGCACGACCTGTGACCCTCCACCTCCGGCGCACACGAACCTGCCCCCTCCGCCCCGCCCCACCCGGTCCCCGCACTTCCCCGTCCCTCCCTGCCCCGTCCGGCACTCCACGGTGACCAACTACGTCCTTCTCCGCCCACTGCCCCCTACCCAGCCGGCCGCGCTGCAACCCAACCGACTCTGCTGCTCAAGACCTTCCTCGCCTCGTCACGCTCCGCGTCGTCCTGTCCTTCTGCCCCCGCCCCTCTGTTCCCAACTGCCCTATCTCACCATCCCGCTTAGTTTTCTTCCCTTCCACTCCGCTCGGTTCTGCCCCGCCTCTCCCCGACCCCCTCTTCCTATGCGGCCTTTTCTCCGCCCCGCTCATCCCCTCTTCGCGTGGCTCCCCTTCGTTCCACTCCGCCCGCTCCGTCTGACCAAACCCGTCGCCCTGCAACCCACCCGCTTCCGTTGCCCACGACCTTCCTCGCCTCGTCACGCTCCGCGACGTCCCCTCCATCCGCTCCCCGCCCCTCCCAGCTATGGTCCAGACTGTCCTATCTCACCACACCGCTTTGCCCCGCGTCGGATTGTTCCTCTCCGCTCCGTTCTGACCCTCCCCGCCACGCCTCTCCCGGTCCCCCTACTCTCCGCGTCTCTGCAACCCTACCTCGCTCCGCTTTCACTCTTTCCGCCCCTCTCCTTGCCGCTTCGCTTCGTTCCGTGCGCTACCCCTTCTCCCAATCTGTCCCACCTCACTCCTCCATGTTCTGTCCCGGCTCCACCTTGCAGGAACTTTCCCGTCCCTCTCCGCCCCGCTCCGCCCCGCTCCGCCCCGCTCCGCCCCGCTCCGCCCCGCTCCGCCCCGCTCCGCCCCGCTCCGCCCCGCTCCGCCCCGCTCCGCCCCGCTCCGCCCCGCTCCGCCCCGCTCCGCCGCGCTCCGCCCCGCTCCGCCCCGCTCCGCCCCGCTCCGCCCCGCTCCGCCCCGCTCCGCCCCGCTCCGCCCCGCTCCGCCCCGCTCCGCCCCGCTCCGCCCCGCTCCGCCCCGCTCCGCCCCGCTCCGCCCCGCTCCGCCCCGACGACCCCTCCACCCCGCTCCGCCCCGACCCGCCCCGCTCCGCCCCGCGCCGCCCCGCTCCGCCCCCCTCCGCCCCGCTCCGCCCCGCTCCGCCCCGCTCCGCCCCGCTCCGCCCCGCTCCGCCCCGCTCCGCCCCGCTCCGCCCCGCTCCGCCCCGCTCCGCCCCGCTCCGCCCCGCTCCGCCCCGCTCCGCCCAGCTCCGCCCCGCTCCGCCCCGCTCCGCCCCGCTCCGCCCCGCTCCGCCCCGCTCCGCCCCGCTCCGCCCCGCTCCGCCCCGCTCCGCCCCGCTCCGCCCCGCTCCGCCCCGCTCCGCCCCGCTCCGCCCCGCTCCGCCCCGCTCCGCCCCGCTCCGCCCCGCTCCGCCCCGCTCCGCCCCGCTCCGCCCCGCTCCGCCGCGAGGTTGGTCAGGCGACGCCGCGGCCGCGTCTCCGGCGAGGGGTCTTTGACCTGCCGGCCTACATACCTGTCGCTCGGTGCGCCTCGCCCGCGCCGCCGTGCCCTATCGGCGGCCGAGAAGCCTCCGCGTCCCGCGCATCCCCAGTCGCCCTCTCCGCCAGCCACTCTGCCAAAGCCCAAGCCCCGCCCTCCCATCTTGTGGTAGTTAAGGTCGCATCGACGTCCAGGTCATTAGCGACCACTACACGGCAACAAATCTAATAATTTAATCTCGGAGACGTTAATATGAATAGTCTGGTAACTGTATTTTCAACAAATATTAGGAAATGAGTGCCAAAGTATACAACATCAAGTAATTCAGGCACTCGTGACTAGATAATGATAAGCCATCTTATGTAACTTTGAATTATCCCACCTGTAAAAGAACAAATTTCTGTACATCGTGTGATCTACATAAAAAGTATTAATTGCATTAACAGATACTGTTAATACATTAATTACTGTTAATAATATAATATATTACTGTATTATATAAAGCTGCATCGCTTGTGACTTACCGACCTTTAGCAGAAAAGAAAAGGTAAATACGCGTCTCAATAGCTAGGAACTCACTCGCATGAACATCGAGGTCATTAGCGACCACTATTGGAGTTAACGTTCTGGTAACTGTGAAGATAACACGATTCGGTGATGATAAGGGGTGAAAGGACGAACACAAATTCAACCATGTCAGAGGCAGGACTCGATTTACGACGAGGCCACCGGCCCCGTGTCTTTGTTCCCATTGTTGGCACAATTTTTAGAAACATCAAGGACACAATCCGAAATAACCTCCCTCGCCGCTACTTCGGCACTTCCACCACTTTAACCGCCACATGCACTTCCTCTGCCTATTTCTATTTCCGCTTTCCTCTCTTCCCTCGAATCCTTTCGGCGTCACTTTCGTCCATGTCGTCAGATTTATTTATTTATATATTTATTTATGTAGTATTTATGTATTGAATGTTAAAAATCAGATGTGTGCGTGGGGTAGACGTTTGTGGCGTCGTAGCGAAATGAAGACGCAGACACGAGCTCTATTTACAATTGTTTATTTACGAGATTTTTACACCTACGGACGCCTCTGGGGCTACGTTCGCTATCTACCTCCGTGACTCCCACGCACACTGCTCCCCATCCTCTGGCTAGTGCGCCCTCCAACCACACGCTTGGCCGCACCGGTGCCCAGACAGTGCTACGCACTCGCGGTGTAACATCCGCCTTCCGTCTAGCAGTTGCGTCCGCACGCGAGGCACTCTCAAAGCAAAGCCCTTCCTTCTGCGACTCTGCTCACTTATTTTGGCGGTCACGTGATACCCCCCCCCCGCCTCCCTGAGGAGTTGGCCGCCCGGCCAACACATGCGCGCTCACGGGGGGGGGGGTCGAGACTCCCCCTCAGTTGGCCCTATGCTCTGCCTTTGCTCCCATGTGGCGGTCAGCCGTCACTACCCTCGTAAGCCCCTGCCCCCCGTGCATTCGCCTCGGGCCCCGCCCCCTCGGAGCCCCGCTGCCCGTGGAGGAGGCGCCTCCGCCTGCCCTCAGATCTCGGCGCCGCAGACGTTGGCGGCAGTGTTGCGTCGTGTCGCATTGCCTCCACCGCCGCCGCCGCTGGCTGGTTCTTTCTGCAATGAATTATCGGTGCGGGTTTGTGGGCTGGGCTGGAACAGTCACCTTCATGACCTGCCTTACCCGAGACAGGTCTTACCCTCCACTCAGGTTTCCTAAGCCGTTTCTCCAAGACTGTGCGTTATGTCAATTGCAGCCTCGGCACAAGTCTTGTGTCCACTTACACATTCTTGTTACTATTCATTCCGTTAGTACCTACATACTTTTCAGTGATGTTCCGTTGACTAAGGACATTCCATAACTGGAATGCCAATTCGGGAATGGAGTCGGACGCCCGCACGATTTACTTCAGGAAATGAACTCGTCAGTGCATCCGTGTATACCGAGACCAAAAGTAAAGTTGGAAAATGAGTACATAACAAATTATTTCAGTGAACTTTCGATTCGGTTTCAACAATTTCCACTTAACATATTTTCCAAATTTCGAACCACCAAAAGAGGTGGCTCAGGGCATCAACTGATGTCAATGCAGTGCATCTGACTGGGAAGTCCTAGGTTCGAGTCCCGACGGCGGCAAGATATTCGACACTGGCCTTTCATCTAGGCAGAATTCAGTCGCTGTTTGAAGGAGAATTCTAGCGGCTGCCTGCTCTGATTGGTAGTTTTCCGTGGTTTCTCCGATCAATGCTAGGCGATTGTCGGAGCACAACCTAAACAAACGGGCCACGGATTGCGTGCGATTTTTCCTTCCCCTTCCTTGTCCTATCCTCGCCCCTTACGTACACCCACACTTACGTGCATACCACTACCACACATGTCGGGAATTTAGAGCTGGTCCCGATTGGGGCGGTGCCTCACTGCTGGGAGTTATCTGGTTGGGGGAAAATCCCGCTAGCCGACAGGTAGATCGGCACCAGATCTCACGAACCAGCGGCCGAAGAAAAAGCATGCACTACACTTACGGGACTGATGACCTTATCAGTTGATGTTCCCAGAATCATTAACCAGTCGATTAATCACAGTCGTAGAAAAGAAAAGGAGTAAATGAAGTAACTGGTTAACCATGATCTTTTTTGTATTTAATTAATTCCATAGTAATAAAAAAGCATCGTAATGAAATACTGACGTTTATGGAAGCTTTCAAAAGATGTAAATTTTCCCTTCATAATTTATGTAAACATTGAAACTAAGAGTCATACATTTTGCTGCTAGAGGCGGCTTATGCATATGGAGTTGAGAACACGAGAGCCTCTCCCATCTCGCACCTTCGTGATACAATTTACATGCGCCGAGCAAGCACGTAGAAATTTTTTTTTATTTCACAACCCAGTCTATGATCCATTGTTTTGCCTTGATTTTGAATGCCGGAGCGCCTGGTGGTTCGCTCAAGGGAGTCCTTCCGCATCGGGAGAGTCGAGGGACGTTCGAAGGCCCAGCAAGCGTAGCGAGGAGTGTGCGCCGCTCGGCCTGAGCGCTTCCTGTGTCCGGGCGGGCGCTCGGCTGGGACCCACAGGCCCTTGGGAGACGGACGCGAATGAAATGGCGGCCCCGGCTCTCACACTCGCCGAGAACGCGCCGCGCCGACTCCTGAAATGTGCGTTTGCAGCCACGTCATGGGTCCATTCTCCGTGCAGACGTCTTGTCAACAAAGTTTCAGTGTGAAATCACTTCTTTCGCGAGCCTCAATGAATTGCCTCAAACATATTAATAAGATCAGAGTTTTCACCGTCGTCCCTAATACTTAACTGCTACGATTTAGGTCATTCTAAAAGATAACACATTTTCTGTATTCATAGGTATTGCCTCTGAAGTAACCCCTAAATGACGGTAATGCAAAATTGAATTTTTCATATTCGATACTTTGTTGAGTTGACACAACTTACAATCTTTGGTTAAATTGGTGCAAAAATACTCATACTCAATTGCTGATGATAGCTAAGTCACGAATCGTCTCGTTGGCATTTACCTTTTCTACTTGTATGCAATATTTGCATTTTTTAATAAAGCTATTTATTTTCTTCGATATTACTATATGTTCCTAAGATACGTCTTTAACAAATTCCTGTCAGTAAATCTATTTGGTATAAAGTACGCAGCAGTTGAAGACGCAGGTTAAATATTATTATTATTATTATTATTATTATTATTATTATTATTATTACTATTACTATTATTATTAACTAACTTACAATAATTATTGAATTTATCTCAATCTCACATTCAACGAGCATTTTCTGGAACTGGAAACGAACAGCGGTGCAACACGTAAATGACATAATGATCAGTGGACTACGGGAATCGTAACCGGTAAAAGGAGTGAATGTTGACTGTCTTGTGAAGTTTGGATACGGTAAGTGAATAGGTCAATCCTCAAGTTAATGCTTCTCGCAGCAACTCCTCCCAAAACGAATATATTTGCCTCTGACATCAATATGTTCATTTTTGTTGTTACAACATACTATAATGCACGATTTCTGTTGTTGACATGAATGATAGCCAGCAACAGAAAATATTATCATTGAGTTATCATCTGAATTCATTAAGCAATAAGTCCATTGAGGTGTGGACTAGTCCCTGAAAATTGTAAAGAAATGTAAAATTACTACTCAATGCGGCAGCAGAAAGATGCGGTATGAATTAATATAATTTGTGGTAATTTATGCATATTTGAATGACCTATCTACAATCGTTTAAAGAATTTTTTTTCAAAAAATCCTGTGGGATTTATTCCACGAGGACAGAAAACCAGGCGATAAAGTAGTTTTTAATTTCTATGTTATTCGCGAATGGTTGTGAGTTAGAATGTCGATAAAATAGAGGGCAGAGAGAGATTGGTCCAGAGTGAAAGCGTCCGGCTCGCAGCGAGCGACGCCCGCCCGGCGGGGGGTGCGTGGGGGGGGGTGGCTCGCGTGCGGCCGGGGCACCGCCCCCTCGCGGCGCGTCCTTCGCGGACACCGCCACCGCCCCACCTGTCGCCCGCAGGGAACTCGACACCGGCGGCCTCTTCATTCATGCGTTGAGAGCCATACGCGGTGGCCGCTGGCCGGGGAGCGGGAGGTCACTGTTCTCACGAGAATGTGAAATCCGCGCGAGAAGGAAGGAGCGATGCGATGTGCCGTATAGAGGTGGTGATGGAGGTGACACTGGACGCCTTGGACAAGGTGACTCCCAGCGCGAGGTTGTGGGCGCCACAGGCGACTGGTTACGAAGTTACACTGCATGGTGGAGTTACTACTTCGTATGATTTTTAAAACAATTTGCGTGGCTCTTACAACGCATTTCTCTGGAATTCTGTCAATCACGAGTAAGCACAATTGTAAACCCATGTGCGTTGTATTGCTTCGACAAAGCCAAGCAGTTGCCTCCGAGCTGTGGAAAGAACCGCCTCCGAAATTTGTCGGTGATGGCGTTGAAGAAACAAGCCAATAACGTCGGCAGTGGGCGCTGCGGCATGTTACCTTGCTTTATTTTAATCGGCGGTCCGCGAATACGTACTCTCACACGGCTTATTTATCAAAATAGAAATAGTGGACAATGGAAGTTGCTTTCATTGATTTTACTGATATGAAGGAATTCAGTTGGTGATAATGGTATGCCTAATACGTAAATAGTGATTCATAATAACAGAAGCGGGGTCAGTGATATCGCATGAAGGGGCTAATGGCAAAGAAGAGTCTTTGACAACGTTTGCAAGGCGAAACATCCGGTGTTGGTTCTCCTGAATTCGCTGGTGGCATCCGCGCCTTTAACGGCTCCTGTAGCTGGCTTTTCTGCGGAGTCGGCGGAGGTGGCAAAAGCCACAGCAGCCGGCGGCAGGGGCAGAGGTGAGCGGACGAGCTGCGTCGCCGGGATGACTTCGGCGCGTCGGGCAGCTGGCGGCGGGGGCGGAGGGCAGGCCAGGGGGCGGGGCCGCGCCACGCACCTGTCCGCTCGGCCCCGGGCGGTTCCGCATTTCGGGAAGCGGCGCCGGATTTTTCTGGAGGTTATTATTTTTTATTTCATCTCTTCTGGCTTTACTCGCGAACCACAGAAGGCCGGTTTGGCGCATCCTTTCGCAACAGGTGCTTCGCCTTCAGCAAGTCGACGCAGACGTATTTTAGCTGTGCTGTAAGGGAATGCATTCCCACAAAAAATCTCGCCGTGTGCCTGAATTTACGGATGCCTGGAGGTGTTTTAAGAGTTTAATTTTACTTTCTGCGGAGCAGGTAAATGGAAAGATTGTGAAATGTGTTTTATGTAATGACGCGCTTTTGCCGTTCTGTCCCCGCTAGTCTCCTGCGCGGGGCCCCTTCCCACAGTCGCACCCGGAAGCCCTTCGGGCGGGTCAAGGTGTGGGGTTGAACGCCGGAGTGGGAGAGGGATTTGCGTTTCGGGAGAGTGCGCGAACGTGCCGATGTTGTGACGCGGCGGCGTCCCGTTATGCCGAGCGTCGCGCGTCCCGGAAGCGCGTCGGGTGACGCGCGGGCGCCGTTCGACGGCGCGCCCCATCCCCCCCCCCCTTGGCCGGGCCACGTGGGCAGTTTCCATTGGAAGAGCTGATTTCCAAAGAGGCGCCGAAGCACTACCCCAACAAGCGGGCCACGGGCCGCTTGCGATCTTTCCTTCCTCTTCCTTGCCCTTCCCTCACCCCTTACACCACAATCACACTAACATGGATTACACTAACACACTTGTCGGCAGCGTAAAGCTTATCTCGTCTAAGTTGGTCCCCCGCTGGTGGGAGACACCTCGTTGGGGAAATCCCCGCAAGCGAAGTCGGATCTCGCCAGCCAGCGAGGGAAATCACCGCCACCTCCCGCGATGGAAACATGCATTCCACTTGCAGAGCTAGAGATCTCAGCAGTTGACGCGCCCGGAATCACTAATTAATCAATCTAAAGTGACGTTCTTGTAATTTATGATTAGATATGGCTTTCGTTCACCATAGAAGTGCCACTTGGAACACTATATTTGGCAGAATGATTGTAACATTAAAAGATTTATTGATACGTAAAACCAGAAAACAAACGACACTATGGAAATATGCTCTTCAATTTAGCTTCGAAAATAGAGAATTCTCTTATGTGCAGGTATCTTAATGAAGTTAGAATCAAAGTTCCGTGTACGAGAGAACAGAATGCAGTTCTCTTCCGGCATCGATAACCTCAATCGGGAGCGATAGCGCCTTTCCATTCCGCTTCCCGCGTCCGCCTCATCCGCAGCCTCGAAAGAGCTAAGGCTTGTCGCCCGCAGGCGCGCTTTCAGGCCGCCACGCGCGGGCGCTTATCAGCTGTGCAACGTGAGGCTTCCTCCCGCGACAAGGACGCGCGCGCGTCGTCGCCCGCCTGCCTGCCTGCGCCGCCCCGCGCCGCCCCGCGCCGCCCCGCGCCGCCCCGCGCCGCCCCGCGCCGCCCCGCGCAGTGGAGAAAGGTGACTTTGTGGCCTCCCCCCTCCCAACGGCCGGTATTCGACCCATTTTCCTAACCTCCTCCACCCCTATCCTTACCTCCGCCCCCCACCCCCTCTCACCTACGCAGCCCGTGCCTCCACTTCCTGTTGCACTGTACCCTCGAGTCGCTTACCTCGTGGCTTACCCCTGCCCAATACCAACCCCCCCCCATCCAATCTCCTCCCCTCCGAATTTTGGAAATTAATACGGAATTTTGGAACATATTTCGAAATGACGAAGTAAATCCAAGAATTGCAAATTAAAAACATTTTTTTAAAAGAAATCTCATTAAAATAAGTTTTACAATATTGTGTTTCCATATTTATGATTTGTCGAAATTTATACTTTTAAAGGAAGAAAAGGATTATCTGTATTATATATTTATTGGCTTCTGTATTTTAAGACAATAGAGAATAGGATACTGCATAACATTTAATTGGTATGATATGTAAAATAATAATTGATATGAAAATGTCAAATAAGCCCGCTATATGTTTTGCAGTGCCTTAAACTTGATTGTCTTAAAAACGTAAACCAATAAAAGCCGTTACAAATTCATAAAGTTTCCCTCTTGTAATATTGTTTTAAATGTTCTGCTAATTTTAGAGGTTCGTGCAAGAAGGCAGATTAGTGCCTTTTTCCACTCTTATTTCGAGTGTTTATTGCCTTTTCCTGCATGATTTTGATGATTTAGTGCTATTTAGTCGCCAAGTTTTTAGCGCCTTAAAACATCCGCTGTCTAGTCGTCCATGTGGGTGTAGTCTCGAACGTTGTCGGTGCCTTCGACACCATGTATCACCGCATATCATCGCCTGCTCATCCCAGTTCGCTCATTGAGGCAGGTCGGGTGCAGGTGCTTATCGCTGAAGGCCGTTCGATTACCTTGGAGGGGAGTGGGTCGCAGATAAGCCGGGATTTGAGTTCCTGGTGCGGGGTGTTGATGTTCTTATCGAGCGGCGTCTGGCGAGTGACTGATAGAGCTGTTTGTTTGGAGCTGCTCTGCGTTGGGGACACGCGGTGACGACGGACACCTACTCGGCCCCGAACTCGCACTTGTTCGCCTACTTTTATCGCTGTAGCGGTGTAAATATTTACGAGCGTGTGTATGCAAATAGATAAAAGATCACCTGATACTTCTGTATGCCACTACTGCTTATCGTAAAGCTTACTAACACAGCGGGTTCGTATTATGATGACTGAGATGCAGTCGATAATCTTATGATGGCGTTTATGTTCCATTCACCACTGCGCTTGTTCAATAACCATAATAATATGAATATTTATTGATGATTGGAATCACGGATATAACATGTATTCCACGGTAATTTTCAAGGTTTCCCTTTTGTTTCGTTTCATGAAAATGCGCTTAATGTAGAAATGTGTTTAACTGTACATTTAATATGTATCAATTTCTCTGTTGTTCGACGCTCCTCGTACCTCTCGCTCTTTTCGCGCCAATGTTGTGGGTGTGTTGCGCGCCTCAAAAAAGCCAGTGACCTTACGACAAGATGTCGCCAGTGCGAACACATGTTGCTCCATAAAGAAGCGCACGCGGTCGTAAACGAAGAGCTATTGTGTGTCATATAAGATGGTTATCGCGGGGCAGTGGGGCGGCTGGCGCCGATGTAGGTTTAGATGGATCGAAACCTGTCGGCTCATTCACGAGCGTCGGCTCATTCACTGTGCAGAGGCGAGGCGTCGTGAGGTGAATAGGTTGCTGTGAAGTAGGTTTACCGCTGTTGAGTTGGACGTGCTCAATGATAGAAGACCCGCTAGGCATCGCAGTCACGCTGAACCGTCTCGTATTGCTTCGCGTCCCGTGCGGCAGAAGAGACAAATTGGAAAGCCACGTAAAGGTTCCTCCAGAATTTTGTAACGTTAGGTATATGCAATTAAATACATGGTATTTAATTGCATATATGGCAAAAACATTTTCAATTCTGATGTTACAATGTGTGAGATTGTGCAAGAACAACATCTCCAATTACGTTGAGCTAATGAGCATTGAAGTAAATGAATGGAATATGATTAAATGTTGACTAATGTAAGTAATCTTGGACTGAAGTAAATCATAATAATAAATTGTTATATTAATATTTGAATACTTACAACACGAAAAGTTGTAAAGTAGCGAACAACATTAAGATTGATTTTGTATGGGGGTGTGACATGAATGCCTAAAGCAGCCTAGTCCAGAGGATTAAAATGTACTTAGATGTATGAAAACTGTATTTAAATCACCACTAAATTAAAAGATTATGTGTTTTTAACAATTTCTGCATTACAATATTGGTGCCTTCTTTCTTGAAAAATTATGTGAGACACTCTTTTTTCATAAACATATTTAAATTAAGCTTAATGAACCGGCAAATTAATTGGCATGACTTATTCGTTTTAATCAATTTCACCCATTGCAATCTTTCATCACTTTACTTATAATTGTATTTTGTTGCAGGTATGTACGCTGGATATCCTGATTCAAAAGTGGTCTCAATTTGTGAGTATAGATCACCTAACCGCAGTTGTTATGAGGACTAAAACTAATGGATTTGAATTGATGCTTTCGAAAACAAATTTGAAAAGGGAAAGAAAATTTGGAAATTGAGTCATACACAAATACCTTTGTACTTGCACTTGTCATCTGATCCATTCACTTTTAATTCATTTGTATTACACATACTAGAATTTTTAGAATAAATGTTACAAAGGTTTGGGCATGTCGAGGAATCAAAGATCACTTTTTCAAATGAGCATGAGGTCGAAAATTCCATTCATCGAAGTAACGCATACGACATGTGCCTCCGATCGTTAGGCAACTTCTTATGCACGTCACATTCCGAGCCAGTCTAGAGGAATTCGTGTATGTACCGAGCAGTAAGAGTTTTTCTGTTGAACATTCGCCGTTATTTCGTGCAGCATCACATACATTTCTCTGTATTGCGTAAGAAATAGGGAGAAAGAAAAAATCATTAGCTTGGCACAAAATGGCGTCTCCAATATGAAAGCTTTACAGGAGCCTGTTTATAAGGAGATCGTCAGTGACTTGCGTATGTCATCTGTCCATGTATCATCCTGCCTCACCACTTTCGGCTTTGCTCTGGTCGATTCTGCTTACTGTTTTTGCCAGCCATTACGTTTTTTCTTCCTCTGTTCTGCAGCTTTAGTTACCAAACCGTTGTCTATACCTTCACTGTGGGTTGTTCTTCGCGAATCGTCACCCAATTTGCCCGCGTCTGTCATCTCCGCCTTTCCACCGCCTTGCTCGACCGCGGATCACCGCGAGAGGTGGCTCAGTGCATCAACTGATGTCACCGCAGTGCGTCACACCGGGAGGTCCTAGGTTCGAGTCCCGACGGCGACAGGATATTCGACACTTGCTTATCAGCTAGGTCGAGTGCAGTCGCTGTCTGGAGGAGAATTCTAGCGGCCGGCTGCTCTGATCGGTAGTTTTCCGTGGTTTCTCCGATCAACACCAGGCGAATGCCGGAGCAGTACCCTACCAAACGGGCCACGGACCGCGCGGGATCTTTCGTTCCTCTTCCTTGTCCTATCCTCTCCCCTTACACACACACTTATACTAACATGCACTACACTACCACATATTCCGGGAGACCGGTGGGGAGCTTAGAGCTTGTCCCGGCTGGGGCGGGGCAGCGCTGGTGGGAGACACCTGGTGTGGGGATGGCGCCGCTAATCGACGGATCTCACCATCCAGCGAGGAAAGATCACGGGCACCTCCCGATGTAAAACATGCACTACACTTACGGGACGAACGACCTCGGTAGTTGACACGCCTGGCATCACAATCCATCGATCGACGGCGCAGCGCTCCTCGGCGCTTTTACTGCCTTCGCTCCCTCTCTCCCAGGCGTTCGTCGCGCCGTCGCGTCGCAGCGCGAGGCCAGCGCGGCAGCCTGTGTCGCTTGCGCCGCCCCCGTCGCCACCGGCGGCCGCCTCTCGGTCCGCGTCGCGTCGCGTCGCGTCGCCGCTGCTTTATGCGCCGCGCCGCGCGCCGTGCGGTTTCTCCGCAAAGTGTGTCGCTGGGTTGCGACAGTCGGCAGCAGCGGCTGCCGCCCGCTCTCGCCTTTTCGAGCCGAGCCGGATGCTGAGCGGTGTGCTCCCGCGGAGTCGCCGAGTGCGTGTTGCGAGAGGAGCCTCCCCCCCCTCTGCCTCGACCTCAGCGATTGCTTCCGCCCACGCGCCCACCTCCTTCATCCCGTCACAGCCACTCCCGACGGATTCATCTGCCGGTGATGTGTTGTAGGAATATAAATTTGTTGTAGAATTCTGATTCCTAAAAGATAGGCATGATAATGGCTAGGCCATCAAAAGCATATTATCGTTCAAAAAATTGTGGTGACCGTAGTAAAAATATTCAATTTCTTCTTTCATGGCCTTCTTGATATTCATGGTCGTCACCTTTGCCATCATTATTGTTGTTATTGATACCACCACCATTGCGCCTTTATTTCTGCATCTGTTATGGGATTTCTGCATCTTCGTATCCCGAAGGCATTGAAGGCTCGGGGAATTGTTCTTCTGCAAAGAATCTGTTTGTCAGAGATAGACCAGCTGTAAAGGCATTAGATCGTAAAACAGTCTGTTTTGTCGTAAGAATAAGTCGTGAAGCAGAAAAAAAGTTCAGAAAAATAAATGGAGGAAAATAATATGAAAAAGGCAAACAAAGAGTAAAAGGAAAATGTCTTAGTCGATAGCAGTTAAAAATAAACAATTTTTTACAAAGTAGCCCCTAGTACGTATTAAATGCAGCGATTTAGATTAAAAATAACCGTATCATGAGAGCAAACCAATGTACGTATACTAGATAATAATAATAATAATAATAATAATATAGAACACGAGAAATTACCAGCTTATATCACTCGAAGGAAAATTTATGTTGTAGGGTAAATGGCCCTGTTCTTGAAGTTCTTTATTACATTTTGAATGCAACTGGCTTATTTATTCTTGACATAAAAGAGCGACTTGTATGCACTAATAGGGTTAAGATGAAGCTGAGGACTTGGAAAGATTTTACGAGAAAGTCTCATCTGTGCATCGGCGCGAAGAAAGTCGCAAAATGGGGCAAAGTTTATGCTCTCATAGCCTGCGAAAGGCCATGTCGCGTGCACTTCCGCACAAAAAGCTGCCATCGGCCTACACGCGTGCTCCAGACACGAACATCGCTCTCGTTTTCTTTGAAATCTCATTAGAGGGCGGCGTCGCCGTGTAGCGCGGCGCCAGGGCGGGGCGGGGCGGGGCGGGGGCGGGACGGGGCGGGGCGGGGCGGGGGCGGGGCGCGTTTGTCGCCGGAAGCAGCTGGGGGGCGGAGGGGCGCCGCCAGGCTGCGCGCGGGCGGGCGGCGACGGGGCGCGCTGACGAGACACGACGCGCCAGAAAGAAGAAGCGACACTCTCAAAACAGCCAGGCCAACATTTCAGCTTGGAGGTGTCAATTCACTGGGCTAGTGTTGATTGGAGTTCCTGATTTGTCATTCAGTTGGACGATAGCGTTTGGAAATATTCAGAATTTATACACGATTTTTTTTGTGATGTGTATGTGTTAATTGATGAATCAATACAATTACTATCTACATTTATTAGTCAGAATATATTGCCTAAATAAACTAATTTTATGTGGTTCATTGAAATTTGATGGGCAAAACTGCTGCTTTGAAATCGTTAACATCTAGTTTATCGCCTTTCTGATACCAAAGTGAACCTATGAGGTGAATTACATAAATTTAATCTCATTTTTTCATCTGTAATTTCGTATATAAATTGTTTGAAACAGGTACCCCCCTAACAGCTTGTGAAGCCAGTGTGTGGTTCAGAAATAAAGTAATCAGTGGTTCGATAGAAATAAGTTAACTAAATGACCTTTCACCGGAAGGAGGTGCTTCCGCCAAATGAAAGCTTAGGAAGAGCCGAAACAGCCTCGTAGAAAAAGTGGGAGTTACATGCTATTTAAAAGTCCCGGCGACAGGAAACGAATCTGAGCAACAGGAAGAGCGACGCAGATGGCAGGGAGCACACGAGACCGGAAGCGTCTTAGCTGCTACATTTTACAAATCGTTTGCTTTTGTGAAATATATGTTGAAATAGGAATTTGTGGGTGTGGCTGTCGTAGCGATCAGTAATCTTTATAGCCGGGGCTTCCACTGATTCAACATGCGGGAATCATGGATGGCCTTGAAGGAATAATTGTTTATCTTTTAGTGATTGACGACACCGGAAGCTATACTTGGGTTTTCGTAACGTGGCGGATGACAGGTCATTTTTACACCTCCCGTCTTATAAAATGTATCTTTATAACACTGATAAGCGCATGTTTGAGGCCATGAGCCCCGTTGAGAAGTACGTTTGCGAATTAATTAAAAAGATTCATTTTATAAGGTGGGAGGTGTAAAAACGACCTAATGTCATCCGACATGTTACGAAAACCCATGTATAGAACCTGTGTTAGATCACGAACGATCAACAGAAACTGTTGGAATTCGTATTCGAATGTTGTACTTGATGACCCCATTTATTTACAGAAACAATGACTGTTATATAATTCAAAGATTTATTTTTAATATCATTTTCTCTTTAATAGTAAATACAATGTACGTATCTTACGACTTTTCAGCTTTATTTGAGATAAATGATTTTACCGACGGGCGATGATAATGATATGTTATGAATAATTCTAAAAATCGTGAAATGAGAGAAGTTCCCCAAGAAAACCTGCGACGAACGCGCTGTGTCCACTGCCATTCCCTCACGGAGCGACCGGGGGTCGGACGTGGGTATCCGCGGGTGGAAGGCGGGCAGTCCGACCTATACCCCGGTGGGCGCCCTCTGAATTCCGCGAGTATTTCGACCCATTTTCTAAACCGCATTTCACCAGCCACGGTGCAAACGTAACCTCAGACTGGAACAAATGACTAGCGTGTCACCGACTCACTTCGCTCCCATCGTCTCCAGGCTCATGAATCAGCCGGGCGCTCCAAAAGCCACCATAGCGTCACGCTACAGCGTTGGCACTTCGCCTCGCTGGCGCGGTTGCCATGTGCCAGACCTCTCACAAGGTACCGGTTGCGACGCTGTCACATCACTCGAAGGTGTGCTTATTCTTACCTGGGACGTTTATTGCCAGTGAATCATATTTAATTACATTGAAAGATTTGGCAGGGTTCCTTCGAATGTTTTTCCAAAGGCATCATCGGTGAATGCGTGCGAGTTAACGATGTACTGAAGTAAATTGTGGAAACCATAGAAAGGAACCTTCAATAGCTACTTCTCTTTACATTCTGATTTTGTCAAGCCGCTTCTCCCTCAGAAAATCGAAAACATACGTTTCTAGCTCCGTTAAAAGAGTTAAGAACCAATTGAAATTGCTGAGATTGATAGAGGGAAATCCATCGGTGGATTGGCACCAGCAGGCAGTGTTCACCAGAGGCCGCGCCCGCCGCCGTCGCCGCCCCACCGGGCTATTTGCGAGCCGGGGGCAGGCGGCGCACCCGCAGGCTATTCCGGGCGCAAGGTGAGGGCCGCGGCGGGGGGCGGGGCGGGGGCGGGGCGAGGAGGCAAGCGGCTGGGGGCGCCCGTCTGCTTCCGCCTCACGCCCAGGGCACCGGAGGAACTCTGTCGCATACGATGAAGAAATAAGTCGTCCGTGCTGCTTTTTTGTTTTTGGTAGAAAAATGTTTTAAAGGGATGAAATCACGCTACAAAACTGGAAAATAACGATTTTTTGTTCTCGCAAATGTACTTACAAAATGTATGTAATTCGGTGACTGCATTTTATAGTCGATGTTAATAGACACAAAAAGGAAAAATTCTGAGGAAATGCAGGAGAGATGGTTTCACGCCTTTGAAGCTTTTTTTTCAGCCTAATAGCGCGCAAGTCTTCATTAATCATCCGTTGAAGAGGGACTCATGACGTCTTCTTATCAGCTCCACGTGACAGTGGAAGCTCGCTCGAACAGTTCAGGTTCTCTTCGAATACAATATTTGGTAAATATGTATGTTGGCTTGATACGTTAAAAGATGTGCTATTTATTCCACATGTATTTAATTTTATTTTCGTTAGTGTATTAAGATGGATGATGAAGTAGATGTAGCAATGAATGGGGAATCATGATTGCCTCGAAATTGTTTAATGAGAGGGCCTTTTCAGTCTGCCTTTTGCCAGACCTCTTCACATGAAGGAAATGGACGGCAAGTTGCTTACTTTTGTTCACATTCAAGTAAATGTCATCAAGAACCTCATTTACGTCTCTTCCCTACTCATTTTTTTCTTTTCTTCATAGACACATCGGTAGTATGCAGGCACATGGTAATTGCAGTCAGCTGTTATTTCTTTCTTGGGAAGCGCATTGCAGCTTCATTCATATCTTTGGTTGTTAAGTATTCTACGATCGATTTGCATAAAGGAGTCAATTAACAATGGTAATGAATAATGACTTTTAATGGGCTCTCACAGCAGCTAGTTTTCCTTGTATTACGTCATTGTATAAAATACTCTTGTCATCTTATACCTTTTGTGATTTATTGTTTCCTACTTACAAAATAGAAATTGTTGTACTAACAGAGGAACTTTGTGAATAATTATGAGAACTTTAATGTTGTTGAAAAGATGTTGATTGAAAATCATTGCTTAATGTGAAATATTTAAAATACATTCTTACGAAAGCAGTTAACATCACTGCTTTATAAAATTAAAAATTATTTTGTTGATTGAAGAAATCTTTGGTTCTGTTGTTCTCTAAATTATGTAAAACCCATATTAAATGTTTTAGTTGTGGCTCTTGAGACCTTGGAAGTTGGACATCCCTCATTTAAACCATACCATTTTAAAACAGCATTCTTCATATCCGCAATCTTGTCTGTGCCTCAGTGCGCAATGCCATCGTGAATAAACGGAATTGGGCTGCATATATTTTTCTTTCTACCCGCGCCCCAACTAGTTGGCGAAGTGGGAATACTAGCGCAGACTTGGTTATGAGCTGAGTGCGATGTGCATTTGTTCGCTGACGTCATCCCCACCACGAGTTGTAACCACACCGCCAACCTAAGCAGAAGAAATATGAAACAGAAATGGATAGGGCCCATACTCGCCCATACCCAGTATTCGCATACAATTTGTTCCCGACACATTGTAATGCCAAATATCTTTCAAAGGCAAGTTTTCTCGCTTCGCTCGCCCGGATCCAAGTCACGGCGAGGCTCGGGTCTTCGGCCCTCGCGTTCACTATAAACTACTTTGCGTCTATCCGTCGCATAATTACCAATTCCTTTTTATAAGAATGCACGTTCATGGTTAAGGTCACTACTTTACATTTCGTCACTGCGGAGACGCACGAATAAACATCGCTGAAATCCCCGGCGAAGGCTTGGGCGCTGTCGGTAGGGCCGTCCGCGGAGCTGTCCCCGCGCAGCGCGTCGCACAAAATGACACCACGCACATCGTGTCGGCTACGGGCGCAGCAGGCGATTCACCTGGCAGCGCTCGCTCATGTTGAAGGGTTTCTCTGAGAATGAGCCGAAGTGACAGCTAGTGCTGGAAACATAACAGAAGGTTCTGTGGTCGTTGTGCCCCCGAGCCCATTAGACTCCCTTCCTGCATTCGTTTGCAGTTGGCTAACTTGTAAATGACTTCGACGCTTCCTTTTGTGATGTCCTCATTCGGCAAAAATATAGTTGCGCCGCGAGAAATAATTGAAATTAGGAAGTACAGTGTTATGTGCTCTTCTGTAAAAAATATTTTTTCTATAAACATTACATTACATTTAATTTTTGTGTGATTAATGTTATGTTTATTTTAAAACCGAGACTTGAATGTGAGATGCGTACTGTTGCACGTGTTTCCGGCTATTGTGCTGTTGTGTGTCGAGCTGTGATTGAGAGCTTTCTATTTACATTCGTAGCAGTTTTCTTTTACTGATTGTGAGAGCATGTTAGAGATTTTCCACAGAGGTAATTAAATTTAAATATTTCCCGGATTCGCGTACGTGCATATACCTCAGCGAAACTCTTAGACTTCTGCATAGGGATGTTTTCACAGTAGCCAAAACACTTTACGAAGAGGCGTGACTGAACAGCTGTCACCGCGGAGGGATACTCCTCTGAATTACATGTGATGTTCACTTGTTTAGCAAATTGTCACTTTGGCTCATTCTTAGGAAAATCCTTCTATACGTGGCAATGGAGGAGCGCCATTGGATCGCGAGTGCCGCTGGTCGATAATGCGGTGCCTAAGAAGGAAAGTGTTTGAAATTTTAAAAAAGTGGAAATAAAGAAAATGCGTGCATAAAAGGAGGCATAATTAGGACAAAACATACGAATAGTAGGTGGACAATAATAACGTCATGAAAACAAGACGGGAAAATGGGATGATAAATGCTTATATTGAATCACAGTGAAGAGAGCGATGGAAGGAGATGAGAATATCATGAGCGAAAACGTAGAGTAACCAACATTTTGTTATTGGGCTGACCGGGAATACGTGAAGTGTATTGTTTGGGGAGTAGCTAGAGCGGTTGCCGTTGGTGGATTGGTGGAGGGCTCCTGAAGTGGCTGACTCGGTGCGGGAGTTGATTCGCCCCGCCATCGCGGAGTGAGTGGCGGCGCGGCTCGGCGCGGCGTGGAAGCGCTCGACGGCGGCCTGAGGCCGGCGCGTGCTGTGTATGCATGTGTGTAATGCGTCTGTACAAATTTGAACAGTCACCGCCGTAATAGTGACGACGCGGTCGCCGAGAACGCGCCAGGGGCGGCGGCGGCGGCGGCTGCGAAGCCGTGAGCACTTGCTGAGTCGACTGCTGTACCCCACCGCACAAAACGGCCTTTGCGCGTTCCTTAGCACTCGGCTCTGGCAACAGTGGACCGTCCGGTTTTGAGCATGCACGATCTCGTATTGTGTTGCGCGCACACCGTAGCTAGGGATGTTCTTTGTGAAATGTATGTGTTTCGAATTCTAAGATATCTTTGAACAATCTCTGTCAAAAGCGCGTTCTTATAAAAATTGTGGTAAGTGGTTATGGAGACTACTTTTCTTTGAATGCCACTACCCAATGGAAATGGTAATTATTTTGTGAAAATGCGTGCAGATTTATATTTTCCCAATGAAATTGATTCTTATTAATAATAAATAATTTCGTTCGTTTCATTGAAAAAGTTGCATAATAAATTACAATAGTGACAGGTCGTTTATCGTCGAAGGATCATGAAATCACCAATCATAATAGCTGTCAATTTCATATATAGTAAATCTCGCGCAAATAGAAATATTGCACGAACATAATAATTATTTAAAAGATAATATTGGAGTCCTTGAAATCATTCAATTTATGAATAGATTGTCTTTTGCAAGTGAGCGAATTGCCCAAGGCGATTGCACTAGCCCATTTGTTTGATCGCTGGGTTAGCGCTCCGTGGACCGTTGATTAAACCCGCACGCACCGCCTGCTTGTCTGAGCGCTCCAGGAACACGCGCCTCGCGCCTCGTAAATGTGTCGATGTGTGTATTCCGTGTGCTAACTTGTCGAAATTAGGTGCTATACACGGTATTGCGTCTCAAGCAGGCCATAAACATATTCTTCGCAGGTTGAGTGGCGGCGGCGGAGGCAACGAAAATCTCTCTCGCAGTAAAATGCAGATGTGTCGGGGGCTCCATTCGCGACGATGATGTAGTCCCGCTCCGCGGCGAAGGGGCGGGTGACGGGTGGTGGAAGCGGCGGTGAGTGCGATGACGGCAGTAGTGGTGCGACTTACGGTTCAGACAGACAGGATATGCCGCGACGCGAATCGTCCGGCAAAATCAAAATCGTGCTTATTTCTTACCGTAAACTCGCAGGGAGCGGAGCGTCGAATATATGCCGATTGCAATATTGTTAATGGTTGTTGCGATTGTGATTGTGGGAAGGATTTGCCAAGGGGCAGAGACCTACTAATATTTGAGGAGATACTAGTAGTTGTGGAGATATCAGGAATTATGGCAAGAGCAGTGTGTGTGTGTGTGTGTGTGTGTGTGTGTGTGTGTGTGTGTGTGTGTGTGTGTGTGTGTGTATGGGCGGAGGGCGAAGCAATGTGATTAAAAATGTATAAATAACGTGTGTCGATGCACCTGAATTAAACCACGCTAGTTCGAGAATGTTGAACTGACCGACTTGTGATTAATTTACCCGAAACCTGTACTCGTAATATAATTCAAACGATTGCTTTATTTTGATCCGCAAAGAATAGCACTTAGCTTTGTTGTAAATTACTTTTATCGGTACTTTAAGAGAAACATGCGGATATTAAAACAATATAATGGTGTAAAAATCATTCAACTTTACAGACTGTTTGGTTCAGCCTGGATAGATAAAAGAGATAGTAAAGGCTTTCCGATGAGTACGGAATACCGTGCTTTCCCCATTCATAAAATGCGATTAGGATTGTAATTTCGAAATGACCTGGAAGCCCTTCACGGCTCTGAAGTATCTCTTGAAGGCCCTTGGTTGGGGATCTAGTGTGGGTTGTGGTCGCCGGCGCTGAGTGTCTGAGGCGTTGCCGCGAGGGCGGCGAGGAAGGACAGCAGGAGAGGCCCAGGTGGGGACGGGAGAATGGTCGGAACGCTGTCGTGGGCAGAACAGAGGATTCCGGGCGCGGCAAACGCTAAGGTCGTTAGTCCCGTACGTGTAGTGCATGATTTTTGTCGTGGGAGACGACGATATTTCCCAATTGGATGCCGAAATGCGGCGCCGACCTACAGGTCGGCTAACAGGGTGTTTCGGAACCAGGCATATCCCATCAGCGGGACCTCAGTCGGCACACACTCTTAAGTTCCCAACTAGTCTCCCGACACGTGTGGTAATGTAGTGCATGTAAGTGTGTGGGTGGGTGTGTAAGTACAGAGTGAGGATATGAAGAAGGAAAGATGGCGCGCGGTCCGTGGCCCGTTTGTTAGGGTACTGCTCCGGCATTCGCCTCGTATTGATCGGAGAAACCACGGAAAACTGGCGTTCAGAGCAGCCGGCCGCTAGAATTCTCCTCTAGACAGCGGCTCAATTCGACTCGCTATCTAGCTGGTGTCGAAAATTCCGCGCCGGTTGTGACTGGAACGCTATTTCCTCCCGAAGAAGCGGGACGATGAAGAAAGCGGGGAAGGCGAGCGAAGGGATTGGTCGGGTGGGGGAGTCGGGGTCACGTGGGCGCCGCCTGCTGCGTGGCGATTCGCAATGCTCGGCGCTGCTTCCAATTACCGCGTGCGGAATCGGAGTCATAAACGGCGACCGGCGCGTCGAGCCTTATGCGCTGGCTCCTCGCGCGACCAACCCACTTCGCTGGGAAGCCTTTTGGGCATGCGCCTCCATTGTGTGTCTGCGGCCCATCCACTGCGCGCTGGCAGAAGCCGTCTGAATATCTTCAACCGCAAAGCTCTGTACGATTTTAGAGGAAATAAAGAAAAGGTTGCATGGAAACTATGATGCTGCTGACACAATGCTATGGGAAAGTATTTCTAATAATTTCATTCTTGTTGAGTCTTTAAAAAGAATATTGATTTGGTTCGTGCCTATTGCATTTTCTATTTATGAAGTATTCCTGGTCATAACAAGCCAATATATTTTATCTATATCTTGTTTGTGACTGATTTATTTTTTGCGTTTGAAAGAGCGATCTACTTTTATGGCCACGTGTGCGCGTAGTGGAGCAGTTAGCATTGCTGTTCGCAAGTGCTTTATGGCGGCCTCTCTCCCTCACAGTGGGTGGGAAGCACCGTGCCTTGAAATGAACGCATATAAGAAACTCTTTATGTGGACCACGTGTCTGAAGTGTGCAGATTGCAATGGGGACAGTCATCAATTCTGGTGCGCGTTTCTAGGGACCTTTTATCCGTATCGTCGTGAAGTTGCATTATAGTAAGCTGTGTATTGTGTGTGATTCGTATTTAAAACTCCATAATCCGCATTGTACGTGCCAGATAATTGTGAGTTCTTGAGTTATTCTCTTGGTCTCTTTAAAGTAGGATTGATTTTTTCCCTATGCCTGACTCACATTTTATTTATTTGTATGTTGGCTAACTATAGACAAGTCTGCTCTTAAAGTACATTCTGCCGTCTTAGATAAGGGTTAGATAATACTCTTCTGAAGCGCATTTCAGTAAACCTGTTCGGTATTTTCATATGCGACCTTGGCAAGAAAACACTGGGCTTTGTTAGTGGTAATTTCTTAAAGCAAAGAAAGGTAGACGGCACCCTCTAATGCTTGGGCCGACCCCGCGCGCGTCCGCCATTGTCTGTGTGTGTGTCAACCTCCCACGCACAAAGCGCTCCGTGCTCCGCTCCGCGCAGCTCTGCCTGGCCGAGGCGTGCGCTCGTTAAGTAACGAAGAGTTCAGGACGAGGATTTGGATCTAGATCAGGGTTTAGATGAAGGGAAGAACATAATAATGTACGCGAAATAATGTGATTTTTCAATTGCAGTATTAAGTATTTGGGAAGTAAGTATTGAAAATGCAAGGACTTCTTTTTCGCTCGTCTCTACATACACCGGATCGCGCGTTCCCCGTATCTCGTTTGCATACCAATGATTGGTGTGGATTCGGATGGAGGGGCGGGGTCGTTGGCAGCTCCAGAGCGCCCGCGGGGACGGAGGTGGAGGAGGAGGTGCGCGGCCGAGCGCTGCCGTGTCCTTGGGGGAAATCCGTGCCGAGGGAGGAGCGGGAGCGGCGACGTCGGCCTCCGTGGGCGGTCCCTCGCGACGAGGGGAGCGTCATATCATGCAAATGCGCGTGCCCCTGCGCCGTTCCACTCGCTCTGCTTCCATTACCTCGTGCAGCGCGAATCACTTCCCGCTCACAGGACCTTCACTGGGCCTCGACAATTGCCATCGCCGCCTGCTTTGCTTCTTGTTATTGAGTTCATTTCCATGTAAGCTGGTATCAAAATTTTCACCATTTGCATTTTCTTCTCAAGTTCTATCGTATCCTTCATCTTCTTGGTATTATTTTCATGATGAAGTCAACAAAAACAGGAAAAACAAGAACACACTGTGTCCACAATTGTTTTTACGTGAACGGTTCATGTTTTGTGCTCTGATATTCACGAACTGGAAAGGTAGAGGTTGACACTGACCCTTCCAACGCACTGCTCCACCCAACTGCAATATATCACGTTTGTTGAATAGTACTCGATGACTCGGACGTTGCATCTAGATACCATTGCAGTTTTCTTCCTTTCTTTCCTTCGTTCCTTCTTTCATTCTTTCTTTCTATCCTTCTTTCCCCTCGCACATATGTTTGCGACTGTCCTGCACAATCCTCTGCCGCCATCGCTCGCTCGCCCGCCCGCTCGCCCACCCGCTCGCCCGCCCGCTCGCCCGCCCGCTCGCCCGCCCGCCCGCTCGCCCGCCCGCTCGCCCGCCCGCCGCTCGCTCGCCCGCTCGCTCGCCCGCTCGCTCGCCCGCCCGCTCGCCCGCCCGCTCGCCCGCCCGCTCGCCCGCCCGCTCGCCCGCCCGCCCGCCCCCGCCCGCCCGCCTCCGCCCGCCCGCCCGCTCCGCCCGCCTCCGCCCGCCCGCCTCCGCCCGCCCGCCTCCGCCCGCCCCGCCTCCGCCCGCCCGCCTCCGCCCGCCCCCGCTCGCCCGCCTCCGCCTCGCCCGCCTCCGCCCGCCCGCCTCCGCCCGCCTCCGCCCGCCCGCCTCCGCTCGCCCGCCTCCGCCCGCCCGCCTCCGCCCCGCCCGCCTCCGCTCGCCCGCCTCCGCCCCCCCTCCGCCCCGCCGCCCTCCGCCCGCCCGCCTCCGCCTCGCCCGCCTCCGCCCGCCCGCCTCCGCCGCCCGCCTCCGCCCGCCCCCGCCCGCCTCCGCCCGCCTCCGCCCGCCTCCGCCCGCCTCCGCCCGCCTCCGCCCGCCTCCGCCCGCCTCCGCCCGCCTCCGCCCGCCTCCGCCCGCCTCCGCCCGCCTCCGCCCGCCTCCGCCCGCCTCCGCCCGCCTCCGCCCGCCTCCGCCCGCCTCCCCGCCTCCGCCCGCCTCCGCCCGCCTCCGCCCGCCTCCGCCCGCCTCCGCCCGCCTCCGCCCGCCTCCGCCCGCCTCCGCCCGCCTCCGCCCGCCTCCGCCCGCCTCCGCCCGCCTCCGCCCGCCTCCGCCCGCCTCCGCCCGCCTCCGCCCGCCTCCGCCCGAGCGTGGGCGTGTGCGCCTCCGGAGGCCCGCGTCCTGCGCGACCTCCGACCTGGCGCCCACCCGCGAAGCGCCCCCGCCGGCCCTCGCCCCTCGCGCTCCGCCGCGCTTTTGTTTTATCGACCACAATTATCTTTATGCGCATTTGTCACGATAGCGGCCGCCGAAGACTCGTTAGCTGGAGGTGTCTCCTGCGAAATAATATTCACGCTCGGTGAGGTGCCCGCTAGGGCCAGTAATGAGATATGACTGGTATCTCGATTGCAGTGGACTCAAGATAAAAGAGATGATGCGAACAGGTGCGAATTTGCTCGACTCACTTTCGTGCAAGTATGCTGCGGTAATAAATTGTACAAAAATAAAATTATATTGTAACGAGGTACAAATCATACTGAGCGGTAAGAATCGAGACAATTTGCAATAAACATTTTCAGATTCCGTATCTGTATTATTTCCGTTACTACTCTTTTCATTATCATGGACTATTTTATGAACCCGCATACAATGATAATGACTGAAGTTCTTTGGTGGGCTGATAATATAATTATTGTTCGACCATAAAATGCTCACATTTTTAATTTATTGGGGTCATGACATATAAGAGCAGCGCCTGCGTATTGCATGTGTTTGGTTACGATAATTATTGTGCGGATGTCCAGACACATGTATATTGGAGCACGATGCCCAGTGATCGATTTGTCTCATCCCGGAAGAACAGGAAAACGGAAAATCCTTAAAAAAGGTAAAGGACATTACAAGATTGGAAACAACTGCATGTATTCAGTACCTTTCACATCCACTGTTATCTTTTTTTTTTCCATACAAGTTGTTAGAGTTGTTTTATCATTTCTCTTGAAATTATTCGTTAACTCAAGTGCCGACACGGAGGTGTGAAGCTAAGCACATCTGAATGCTTCATTATCGGCGTTTGTTAATGGGCCTTTCACATCCTTTCTGCCGGAGATGGATCGGCGGCCGACGCGACGTGCCCCTCCTCCTACCCCGCCCCGCTCGCCCGTCTCGCCCGCCCCGCCCCGCCTCGCCCCGCCCGCCCGGCCTGCCCCGTCCGTCCCCCCACGCCCGGCCCCGCCCTGCCCCGCCCGGCTTCGCCCCGCCCGGCCCCACCCCACACGCTCTCGCCCCGCCCCGACTCACCCCGCACGGCCCGGCCCAAAGCTCTGGCTGAGCTTGCCGGCCGCTTGTCCAGCAGAAGACGCGCCGTAAGCCCCGTGAAGCGGAGCGGATCGCGTTGCTCTGCTTAAACCCCCCAGGCCGCTGGACGTGCAGCTGTCGCTCACGAGAAGGGGCGCTTCGGGGATCTGCAGGCGGCTGCGCTGCGTTTGAAGATGCACTGGCTGACAGCTCTTGTTTTGTTGCCTGCGGCTTAAGCGAAGGGAATTCGTTGCGGATACGGAATCTAATCTTGTCGTCTCCTTCAGAACGTTCATTAGAGCATATTAAGTGGGAATTTTTGTAGTGTGTTTACCACCCACCAATCGATGATAGTTATCGACATTGTAAAGACATTTTTAAAGCTGTTTATCACGGAATGTACATAGTTACTTATCTTAATAATGTGAAGAACACTCGTAGTTAATTTATCGCAGCTTACATTATGATTTGTTTTCTTCTCAAAATTAAACCTAAGCTATCACTAATTTCACATTGAAGCTGTTATTTTTTTACAATCGCATGCACGGTGTATTAAAACGACAACACAAGCGTTCGCAATTGAGTAATTTATAATGCATAGCGTATTCATGAAATAATGTGATAATATTTTCTTTTTGTATTCATTTATTGAAAAGTTCGTTTTGAATTTAAATTTCGTGATTTATTCATAAGGGAAATGAACAAGAGAAGTATCGTGAAGGAGTCTGTTGCTGCGCGAGGTGTTCGCCGCTGGGCGTGAAATGGGGAAAATCCTCGCGCGGCGCGTGTGCGTGTCTGCGAGGCAGACGACGCGGCCTTGACATTAGAGGCCTCGCGGCCACTTTCCCCCTGCGGCGCGGTTCCGGTGGCCGAGTTCCACTTCCGTGACGCCGCCACGCCACGCCGCTGCGCTGCCGCCGCAGCGGCTACGGCTGCTGCGTTGCGCCACCGTCCGTTATGCCCCCGCCCCGCCCCGCCCCGCCCCGCCCCGCCCCGCCTGCCGGGCCGCTACCTCCCGCATCCTTGCCGCTGCTGCCTCAGATGCGCCTCCGCCCCCGCCCCCGCCCCCGCCCCCGCAAGCGCTCGGCCGCCGGGCCACTCTCCCTTGGGGGCGACTGCAGGGGCTTCTGCGGCGAGTGTTGGCAGATCAAACGCAAGAGAATGCTTGCAAATGATGTGAAGCGCAGTCCCTGCTTTGAAGGCTACGAGCAGGAATGTTAAAATAAAAGTTCGCTATAAAACTACAATGAGTAAGGGTAGCGCCGCGGTGTTAATTCATTCCATATTCGGTGGCATCCAAGCCTTTGCGCGTGGGCGTGTCCTTCACTGTCTCACCGTACTCCATCGACTGCGTCCACAACGGTCATTTAATGTGTCGTTTCCATATCTCCAAGAACGCCTGAGAATAGTCCACGAAAAATCAACTGTTGCTCATAAAGTACGTGTTTTCCCGTTAATACCAGATACAGAATAGCATACCAGATATTTAACTAGTGGTGCTACAGAATGGCACAGACTTTCTCGTACTAGTTTTCTCATTTCTTTGATCTGGATTCGGTCTCGCTCCATCTTCTTGCCAGCTGCCATCTATTGCCGCCGGAAGTACATTTTTTTAAAATTTTCTCATTTTTCGATTTCCTAATAATAGAACCGAAGAACATAAACCGACATTAAAGAAGAGTAAAACTTCGTACTACATGGAAATTTTTGTTGAAAATTTTGAAGCCGTTTTTAAGAAAATGTTTAAACGTTAGTGTAGATGCGAAATTTGAAGCTATTTTACTCAGAAAAGTTCTCGCAAAAGTTCATTGACAGTGATTTGAAGCACTTCCACTCACTAATGCAATAATATATACAAGTCCCTGAAAATGTGCGTATTAACGGCGTGAGAGATGTTTAAAAACGATAATTGCGAAATTTTTGAAGAAACAAAAGAATACAGCAGAATGATTTTTGTGGCATCTTAAACAGTGTATTTAGCACTCTCGTATGAACAGAGTATTTAGCACTATCGTATATTACTCCGAATACTTCATTGTTTAGTTTGGTGTCTTCCACCACATATCTCCAACACGTATTCCCAGTGCAGAAAACAGCAAATATTGCGCAGTTTTATTTCATTCAAGTCAACATATCGCTTTCTTTTTAATTCGATTTACGTGTTACAAAATTAGACCGTGCATTTATAACTAGACACTCTATTAAATAGCCGCGAAATAAAAATCGGTACCGCAATGTTTATGCAATCGCGATATACGTAATAGGAAATACATTAGTTAATATACATCGTCGGGGCCAAAAACGACTTACACATCTAAAACGATCATTTTTAGTAACATATAAATACGTTTAGAAATTAGTATGACGTGGTGTATAGGATAAAGCTCTGTTTGAGTGGGTAGCAAACGGCTGCGCTCGAGATAAACCCACTATCTTGCAAAATGACAGTTTACTTTTGTGGTACCCAGACACGTAGAGAATGGAAGTGGCCTTTCTTTGTGCATTCCAGCATTTTGGAAGACGCTGTCTTCTTGACCAGCCTTTTTCAAAATGCGCCGACGATCTTTGCCAGCGCTTCCTCTGCCGTTGCCACGCCCCCCCCCGCCCCCCCCCAGAAGCGTGGCTGAGCATCGCCGCCGCGGGGCGTCGTCAGAGCGCCTGTCTGCCTGCCGCCGCACCCCGCCACGCCCCCGCCACCGGCAGCCTATCCAGCAGGGGGCCGGCATTGAATAGCGCTCGCGCGACCTTCCCGACCTCCATTTTCATACACGTCTTGTCTTTCTCTGCGTTTATTACTTTACGCGCGCGGCGCGCGGCTGCGGAGCGTCGAATCGATTGACGAGTTGCCCCTTCGTGGTGCACCGGACGGCAGCCTCCAGCGCGAAATCCACACGGGCGCCATGCATCTGCAGCGTCATCTTGTGGCGCAGTCGCCAATCACGAGCTGTTTATCTCAGTCATCCTCGCGATGAGGAGGTGAGCCGTTTAAAAACGCAGCCGGAAACGACCTTTTCTCGGGAAATCCATCTCTGGTGAATGATCTGTAAAGAATTCGCCTCTAGAAAATGTCTTGTTCACGTGCGAACAATGAACAAATGGGACGTTGTTTTATGATAGGTAATTTTTCAGTGAGGTTCAGGTTTTCTGTGATGTGACCCCTAACGAAAATATATCCAATGAAGAGGTATTCCTTGTTGCTTCCAGGTAAGAATATACAAATAATTAGTTCTGTTGTAAATTCTTAACATCCTAAATGCAAGCAGAACCTTCGTTCCAGAGAAGCAGACACAATTGTTGAGGAAATGGGAATGCAAATTATCTTCTTTCCCTCAAAATTATCCTTCCTTTTTCTTTGAATAACCAGTTGTAAGAAACGTGATTTCGCATTAAAGTGAGGGACATAAAATAAATGGGATCTAGAAATCTGACCTTGCTCGTAGAATGAAAAATGCAAAGGAAGCTGTTTCAGAATGTAAATTAGATTTTGGAATAAATGACAAATAATTCTTCTCTTATGTGGGAATAAGTTATTTTCAGATCATTTTCAATTGTTATTTAATTGCACTACTAGGCATTTGATAATTGAATGTTGTAAATCTAATAGGCAAGCTTGAGTACATTTTTACAGCGGAATTTAATGAGTGTTTCTCCATCTTCCTTAATTTCTTGCGAGCGTGTCTGACCGGCGCGGGCCGCGGTGGAATGTTGCAGCCGAGATGCTCCACCGAGGCGTTGTTCGTGATTCAGGAATATAAACATCTCTAACCCTTCGTTTCGAGATAGCCGCAGATAAAGCAGCGCAACAACTTTTATTGCGGCGGCGCGCCGGCCGTGGCGCCCGCCCGCGAGCCCGGATTCTCGGGGCGATGTTACGAAGATGGCGGCGGCCTTTATGAATGAGAGCTGCGACACAGCTGCGCCCGCAGCGTGTGATTACGGGGTTTAATAACGGACCGAGGGAATGGAATAAGGTGGTCCGGCGGCGTCCTACCCGTTCCGAGTGCTGCCGTCGTTGTCCTGCGCTCCAAGTGGGCGTGGTCGCGAAACCATTCACAGTCACGTATTCCACGTTCACAGTCCGTGCGAATGCATGGAATGGTGGCTTCGTTGCTAATCATAGAGAAAATGATGCGAATGATTTTTTTCTCCAGATATTTGTTTTGCCGGACAAACAACCGGCTTCCTCCTTTTTTCTGACATGATGAGATTATTGGTAAAATATGGCATTTTTCTTCACTTACTGTTGCCGTAAGTTGACATTTGTCTCATTTTTTGGTATTAAAAAAAATACTTGTATATCTTTGAAAGAAAAAAACCTTGGCCACGAGTGGGGAAAATCCATTATTGTCCACTACACACTGTGTTCCAGTTTGTTTTGTTTTTTATTTTTCTTCTTGTGAGAACTATTTGTCGTTGAATTCTACCTTGTGTATGCACTTATGTCCAGGGCATTATATAATCGTTCCACAAACTCCATGAAGAGTAATCTGATGGGAAAACTTTGAGGTGGCAGCAAGGCGTGAGATATTATGAAATCGTGGTGGAACTCCTCGTCTTGGGTGGGCGACCAACAGCGAAACAAGAAGTGTGTAATGTGCACCTGAAGCGCAGTCGCCTTGAAAGAAGAAATAAGTTCACTTGGAGAAAAGGGGGTGACGAGAGCGTGCCGCCGGGCCCTGAGCAAAGGGCGAGGTCGCGAGCAGCGCGGGGCCCCTCCTATGAAGACGCCAACGCCGCCGTGGAGTGGCTCGTTAAGCGGGCCGGCTGCGTACCATTACCATTTAGATGGCTCTGGGCGCGAGGAGCGGCACGGCGCGCGCCAGGACAAAGCGGGAGGAGAAAAAGAGCGAGTGGGCGCTTTGCGGCTCATCTTCAGGTGCCGATCGGACCAACTTTGTCCTGCAACACTCGCGTGCCCAATTGGGAACGACTAGGTTTGCGGGTCTGACAAATTAATCGTGTGTGGTTTTGGAAGCCCGTTTTTGCTGTACTTGACTCGCGTGCATACTCCATGAACCGGGAAATTCCAGCGTTGCAGTCTGATATGAGACATGCATTTCATTTGCTGGTCTGTTGGAAGGAATGAAAATATATTGACAGTTATATGGAGACTTCCCCATCACATTTTTGTATTTCTCTCTCACGACATAATTTTGATGGCTGGCTTCTTCTAATACAAGTTTTATGTTTCTAGCGTCGATTATTATTCATGAGGTCATAAACTGCAAAAGAATTCACGATATGACTCTTGGAAATTCAATGGAGATGAGAAAATTGAAAGTTGAATAAACTATGAACATTTCAAAGCAAAGATACAAGTGTGCTGTATTCTTCCGCAAGATAGTAAGACCAAACCTTCTCTCGTCTGAAGGCGATCGTGCATTGGTCTGCAAGAGAGTAAGACTAAACCTTGTCGCGTCTGGGGCAGCCCAGGGTGTGTGTGCAAGAGAGTAAGACTAAACCTTGTCGCGTCTGGAGCAGCCCAGGGTGTGTGTGTAAGAGAGTAAGACTAAACCTTGTCGCGTCTGGAGCAGCCCAGGGTGTGTGTGCAAGAGAGTAAGACTAAACCTTGTCGCGTCTGGGGCAGCCCAGGGTGTGTGTGCAAGAGTAAGACTAAACCTTGTCGCGTCTGGAGCAGCCCAGGGTGTGTGTGCAAGAGAGTAAGACTAAACCTTGTTGCGTCTGGAGCAGCCCAGGGGGTGCGTGCAAGAGAGTAAGACTAAACCTTGTCGCGTCTGGAGCAGCCCAGGGGGTGCGTGCAAGAGAGTAAGACTAAACCTTGTCGCGTCTGGAGGCAGCCCAATGGGTGTGTGCAAGAGAGTAAGACTAAACCTTGTTGCGTCTGAATGCAGCCCAGAGGGGTGCGTGCAAGAGAGTAAGACTAAACCTTGTCGCGTCTGGAGCAGCCCAGGGGGTGCGTGCAAGAGAGTAAGACTAAACCTTGTTGCGTCTGGAGCAGCCCAGGGGGTGCGTGCAAGAGAGTAAGACTAAACCTTGTTGCGTCCGGAGCAGCCCAGGGTGTGTGTGCAAGAGAGTAAGACTAAACCTTGTCGCGTCTGGAGGCGTCGCAGCGCGAGTCTGGGAAGTGGGTTGCGTGGGGCTGCGGCGGGCGCGCTGGCTGCGCGTCGGCCCTGACCTTTCGCCGCCCCCGCGCGCCGGCACTTGACCGAGCGGGCTGCGCGGCCCCGGCCCGCGCAGATATTTCACCGCTCTGTCACACCTCAGGGAACCGGCTCTCCCCCTCCCGGTCCCCGCCCCTCGCCACGGCGCTGCCCTCGCTCATCTCGCCGCCTCCGGCTTTGCGTTCTTATCCCTCCGATCACCCCCACCGACCTCCTCCCGCCCCTTCCATTCCCCCTCTTTTTTCTTTTTTATCTCGGAGCTCGTCTGTACTTTTGCGCCATTCGCAAACACGCGCCTCCAGCTTCTACCACCTCCCGCCTCCGCAACCAACCACCTCAAGCCACAATGGGCTACATTTGTCATCCAATACCAGAACCTAGGTACTTCAGCCTCTGTCCTTCATCCTCCAAAACGAGTACGCGGAGTGCCTCTTTCCCCTTCTTCTCCCGGGTGCCTGGCGATCTCCCCCACCAGAGAGCGCGCTCCTCCTCTTGAGGGTCTTAAGGCGAGAGGAGTTCTTTCCTCCGCGGAGCTCTCGGTCTTTGGGAGCGGCGATCGACCCTCTTGAACAGGCGGCGTGCGAGGGCGATGCAAGGCATGATTGCACGAATTGCATGCCTTGCACGTGTACCCTTCAGCGCTGCAAAATTACGCAGCGCAGGTTGCGATGCAACGAGTCATCCGGATGACGAGTCTGCTCAAGCTGTATTAGCACTTTAGATTTTGAAAAATTGTAATTAATCATGCATCATGATAGGAATATTATCTTCTTAGACCTGGGAGTTCTTAGATTCGAGGTACAGCGTTAGCAAATTTTGGATTCCTGCTGCGAATGTGGGACGAACGACGCCACTGCCTTGATAAAATAGATTCTGCGATGAGTGGTTTTCATGACTTCTTCCGAGTGGTGGGTGCCCGAGTGATGCCTTGAGCCGCCGGCCGCGCGCGGTACTTCCTTCGCTCCTCGTTGGCCACTTGGTCACTTGGAAGCCCATGCTCTAGAAACCCACCGGGAATGCGGCGAGCTCGCAGTGGCAGGTCAAAGCGTAAATTGAACTGTAGCACCTCAGGGGGAAGTTCATGAAACGAGAAATACTAGCGCCGAATGTGCTGTAACGCTAGATTTTGTCAGGTCCCGGGGCAGCCTTGCTAGTGTGACACGGCTCCTTGCGTTTGCGGTTTCGGCGCTCGAGAACAATAGATGAAGAGGGCGATTAGTGAAACGGTGTCTCCGATCGTCGCTCGAAGGTGAATTACCTTCACTCGCGAAATTGAATGCCACGGCGACCTTCGCTTCGTGGCCACTGTGCCGAGGCTTTGGCCACGTCCTTGGCCTTGCGTCGACTTTGCGAGTTTGGCCTTCCTCTGGCCTTTGACGCGTAATATGACGGGGAAGCTGTGTTGGAACGAAGCCCAATCCAATACATGGGAGGGGCCGAGACGCTGTACAGAAGCATTGGATGTGTTTTCGGAAGTTTACTGCCTGTATTTTTTTTGGTTGTTGTTTCCAATTTATGTTGTGAGTGGAAACTTGTTTAGGGCTAATTTCATATATATCTAGGTTAAATTATTAGTTTGCTCAAATTCCATACTTAACACCTGATAATAATATTCTTGATCTTTGTTCCATGTTGGGGATAAGAAAGTTCTTAAACTATTGCATATTTTTTATGGATACGCTTGTGTAAATATGAGTATGAATACACATAGTACCTTCGCACAAATTTGTACCGTGATAAGATGGACTAGTAGTTGTTTAAATACAGCACAGTTGGAAGTCTAAACATACTTCGAAAATAGCAAAAGAAAGACTAAGCATTGTGAACATAGCATTACAAATGTGTAAAATTAAAATTCCGCGTGAAAACGTGGCTTCCCCTTGGGAGCGGAGCCCATTCGCCTTCCTATTGTTTGGCCTCACAGCGGGAGCAAATTGACGACGCAGGGCCAGCCGCTTAGTGTTACAGAAGTCTCGCAAATACACGACCTCATAGCTCCCCGCAGACTTGCTCGTCGCTTTGGCTTTCGCACGCATCGAAATCTCTTTTCGCCTCCCTGCACGAGTCCTCGTCTGTTAGTTGCGTGTGACGGCGCAGCTCATTGTGCAGATTATCTCTTTGCTTTAGCTCCTACCTGCGTACTACGCACCTGCTATTCAGTTCTAAGTCATTAGTCGATTGTAGAGCAAAATTTCTTCTATCTGTTGATGCTGCTGTGTGTGGGCCACGAGAACACAAGCTTTCTACCGGTTTTCTTTCTTCGACGTACACTTTTGTTCACAATACCCGCAAAATATTCTTCAAAACGTCGCTCCTCTTTTATTGTTTCTCTGATTGGTGTATTTATCCGTATGACCTTGTACAGAATAAAAGGAAAATTATTTTTTTCACTCTTTGCCTATACTTATTCCGCAGGGATCTATGCTGTCCTACTATGGCACTCATGTTTCCCTGTTTCCTTCGCTGTATTGTCATCACTCGTGTTACGCGTTCCGATTTCGTGTCGCCCTGTCCATCAGGCTTCCACTATCCTGCGTGTGTGTTGTAGCAGCGCGTGTAAGGCAGGCCAGCTCCTGCCGCCGCGCCGCTCGCCGGCCGCGGCCTCGCTCCGGCATGCGGCTTCCCCACGCCGCCAACAAATCGTCCGCTTTTGTTTCTTGTTGGGGCTGGGAATGGAGGGGGGCGAGGCACGGCGAGATCTCTCGCTATCTCGCCGCCATCGGCCCGGATGGCCGCGCCGCGCCGCGCTGCGTCCGTGATTAGGCGGCGGCGTGGATCCTCGGCCCCGTGCGCGATGCTCAGGCCGACGGTGCTGCGCCTCGCGGCCGTTGCTTGTTCGATATCTCTCTCTCTCTCTCTCTTGCGCGCCCTGGCCCCGCAGACGATATCGCTGCGCTGTAATGTGTTTCCTCGCTCTAACATTTTGTTCCTCATCTTTTTCAGGTGAGTGCTGACCTGTTTGGTTCCTTGGAGCGTTCGAATTCTGGGTCTGGTAAGTTCCGTTTACTCTGGGATAATAACTGCATGGCGCTGTGAGAATTGTGACACTAAGCCTCTTTGAATTCCGTAAGATGGAGTGGAGTTCACTTCAAACCTGTTCCTCGAGACTCATATCGTGTCGGAGAATGACGCCTCTCGTCAGTACAAAACGAAGATGTACTCCTTGTTAAGAGGAATTTCTTTTATTTCGTATATTGTGTATCAATGTTTGTTATATAAGGCTTCGTTTAGCATCTACAAAGATTATCATGTTCAGAAGAAATGCGCTGATGCAATGCCTTACTAAGCAGGGCGCGTTGAGAATGCGCGATGAAGGCAGAATATTCTTTCTGCAAAACTGCTGCAGTAGCCATGTTTCGTCGCCGACTTGTACAGCATGCTCCGAATAGAACCGACCAAGGGTATCTTGCCATATGTTGGTCGCACAGATATCCGGAGAAATAATTAAAATATTTTTAATAACAGAAGGATCACATTCGTAAAGATACGTCGATGTTTCAATTTCCTTAGATACTCTTCAAATTGCCTTTTGCGGTGCGGACGTAACTACGCTAACTAGAAAGTATCCGAATGGCAATCGTTAACTCACAATTTCGTGACCAACCATTCGGTCGCTACTGATCCAACTGATCGCTATTAAATAAGAGTTTGTAGCAAAGTGCTGCTATTAAATTTGTACAAGTACTGCCATTCTTTTGCCTTCTTTCCAAATTGCATCGATGAGGAAACCATACTACTGCTCATCAAGAAAATGAAAACACTGAAAAATAAGTAAAAGTGTCAGATATAATTATAGGGATAGAAAAGGTTCGGGGACAAGAGCATTTTAACAATGCCATAAATCGCTAAAACGTTTCTCGAAATGTGAAATCTTTCCGTGGCAGTTCTCTGAATTCTCATTTTGGAGGGGAAACCGAAGTCGCCCCCTGCCTCGCGGGGCGCTTTTTGCCCCGAGGGCCTGGGGGGAGGGGCGCGGGGGAGTGCTGGGCTGCAGACGAGGGTGTCGCCGGCGCGCTGACGGGGTGGCGGCTGTGCCCGGACGCCCCATCTGCAGAGCTCCGTCTGGGCGAGCGCTCGCCGGCAGACGACCGTCCGGCGGCGCGACCTTCAAGGCGGTGTTTTCGAAACATCCATGTGTCTTTGTTTAACATCGATTTTTTGAAGTCGAGGTTTTTTTAACATCCATGTTGTATGTTAGATGTTTTGAGGTGGTTGATATATTTTAAATAAAAGAAGTACCATCATTACAAACTTTCGTCATAATTTTCAGATATTCTTCCATTAAATATTGTTTATAACAAATTGACCAAGGGTGAAAATAAATATTCTTGAGTATTATGCGATAAAGAAGTCTGTTTTATTATTTTTGAATTATCTTATCACATAATCGAAGTTTTGTTAATTGTCTTGATGATTTTTGACTTTGATTTGTCAGTTAAATTAGAATAAAGATAAATAAACGACACCATTTAAAATTGAATCCTCTCCGCGTGAACTTCAATGGATACTAATTATGTTTCAAAAACATCGATGGTTTGCGGTAATGTGCTATTAAAATCGTTTGTTTGAATTTTGAGTATCATGTTTAGAAACATGATGGCGACGGGTTGTTGATGGTGAATCCTCAAACGCCACGCGGCCTACCTTTTCTTTCGGTTTATTTAGATAAGCGTTGAATCGTATTCGCCAGACCGCTAAGACTGTACTTCACTTAGCACCGAATCTGGGTTAACTGCTAATTCCGGCACATTGTAAAAGTGCATTTACGTCAGTTGTAAGCGGTATTTGTTCTATTTTCCCATACGTGTTGTTCCCAAAATTGTACACGCTGTTGCTTCTTTCGATTGTCTTATTCAAATATAAGACTTGACAAATTAGCAAATTCCATTATGACAATAAACCGGGAGCGCTAGCTCAGTGCATCAACTGATGTCACTGCAGCGCTTCTGTCCGGGAAGTCCTAGGTTCGAGTCCTGACGGCGGCAGGATTTTCGACACTAGCTTTTCAGCTAGGTCGAATTCAGTCACTGTCTGGAGGAGAATTCTAGCGGCCGGCTGCTCTGATCGGTAGTTTTCCGTGGTTTCTCCGATCAACACTAGGCGAATGCCGGAGCAGTACCCTACCAAACGGGCCACGGACCGAGCGCTATCTATCCTTCCCATTCCTTGTCCTATCCTCACCCCTTACACACCGACTTACACTAACATGCACTACACTTCCACATATTCCGGGAGACCGGTCGGAACCTTAGAGCTTGTCACGGCTGGGGCGGTGCCCCGCTGGTAGGAGAGTCCTGGTTAGGGGGAAACCCCACTAGCCGACGGTAGGTCGGCGTCGGATCTCGCCATCCAGAGGAGGAAGATCACAGCCATCTCCCGAGAAAAAACATGCACTACACTAACGGGACTAATGACCAGAGCAGTTGACGCGCCCGGAAACACGAAAAAATTAATCAATCAATCAAGCATTTATGACAATACAATGCTCAGCTTTATATATTTGAATACAATGAAGAATTTTGAATTTAGATAGATGGAACAATTGAGCTACCTACAAAACACAATCGTTATGTGAAAGGTTCGGTTGTAGGTAGCCTATGCCTCATAAGATAATCCTACCAACATATAGAACTCTATGTATAGAGCACTATAATTTGCGCGCGCTTTGAGGTGCTGTGTAAAAAGTACTCTGCCACGTAGACAATTTTGCTTTACTTGTGAGAAGGTATGACGGATTGAAACCTCTGTTTTGGTTTCTCAGAATGAATTTGATGAGGCAATCAAACAAACACCATTTATGATATTCACCTAAGGAGCGTAATTCTTGGCGTTATCACTACTGACATTGCTGAGAGTTGAGATTTGCCCTTAGTGTAAGTCCAGTTCGGTACGCATTATTAATTAGAAGTGTACGGTCATTAACGTACATGAAGGAAATTTAATTTATATAATTTATTTTGAACTGTATCTAGTTAATGCTAACATCTCGTTTGCTTCAAGTGTTTACGGTAAGACGTATAGCACAGAGGACATTTCTGTGTTTCTCAAATATTTGTAGCTCCTCTAGTAAGTTGGCTTGCTGAGAGGAGATATGTTGCAAAAGAGGAGCTCTGGAGGGAGGTGCCCCGTGTGCAATAAACGGCTGGAAATGGAGGTCGCCGCGACTGACTGGCGTCTCGCGCGTGTCCGCGCTTCCGTCGCCGCCAAGGCGTAAGCAACGCACGGCGGGGCCGACGCCCGTGCGTCACGCGGGGGCCGTGCGTCACCTCCGGCCCCGCCGCCCCGGACACGGCTGTGACGCGTGCGTGCGTGCGTTTCGTCTGTAGCTTGCGGTTAATCCTGGACGTCACATGCGTTCTTGGCATTTACAACAACATCAGTCGCTACTGTTTTCTACACTCTCTTTCACAGTGCTGTCGATCTTCATTCGAAAGTGTCGCGCACTCAAGAGGGAACTCGCCTCGCCCCCCGGCCTTAAACTTCTTGAAAATAAAATTTTAAACCAATTTTCTGTAGTAACGAAAGACATTCAATGGATCAATTATTAACGTTATAAATATTAAGTAGTCAATAAATAAAACCACATTTCATATTCAGCATAAATGAAAAATTCTTATTGAGAAAGCATCGAATTCGCTGGACAGTATACCTGTAAACGGCAGAGAAAAATCCTGGGTGTCTCTGCGTTTAATTTTTTTTTCTTTACTCTTAGGAGCAATGTAGTATGCCCTTCTGCAATTATTGCGACTACAAATTCGATGTGACTGCGTACGCGATTGCCGTTGCCATCGGCTGAGTCTCCATTGCCCGTCTGCCCCCACTGCAGAAGAGACTGTCGGGCGGCGACGGCGATAAATATTCATGGCTGGCAGAGTCGAGCGCGCGCTCGCGCCATTGTCAACAGAGCGGCCGGACCCCGGAGGAATGCCGGAGCACGCCCGTCTCCCAAGCCGCCGCCGACGCCCCTCCGCTCCACGTCGCTTCTCGCTTTTCACCAAATTACTGACGGTTCTCCCCGGTCTCGCCCACCGCGCGCGCGGGGCTTTCGGCTGACGACTCCGCCGCCCTTACCGGTCCTCGACCCCAACCACCCCGTACACCTCTTCCTCGGAAATACGTTTCAATCACAATTCGGCGGTATTGTGCAGGACATTTTGAAGTGAAGCATTACCGTCGACAACATTGTCTCGCCGTGGCGTCTCCCAGACAGCCCGAAGCTCCTCATGGAAGACCCCCTTGGAACCCTTGGTGAACTCCATCGCTACACGGACCACGCCCACACACAAACCTTGCTTCGCTGTTCCACCGACTAGGCCTTTCGCTCTCGACGTGCCCATGTTCTGCCACCCCGCCTCCGCCCGTCCAACTCCTCATCCACCCCGCGCCACGCCCCCCAGCGCCTCATCCCGTAATCCGGGGAACTCCCGGGGGGGTCACGGGTTTTTTGTGCGTGGCGGGGGCGGGGGCGCGGAACGGCCCCTTCACCCTCAGCCGCGCTGCAGGTGCACGGCCGCGTTGCCAAGTCGCTGCGTGTCGTCACGATTTCTCTCTCACGCAGACGACGGGGGCGTCGGGAGGGAAGTTGCGGTGGCGGACGGCGAGCGGGAAAGGGTGGCTTTGTCCGCCAGTGGCAGAGCAAGAAAGGAACGCTGATCTCATACGTACTTAAGGTTACGACTAAAAGAAGTGGTTGCGGAATCTTGAGGAGTGTTACAAGTACACTATACAAGATGAGAGAAAGTCCGGTTGGAGAGATATGTATATTCTGAGATATGACGAGGAAACGAATGACATTACGTAGCGACAAAGCGAGGCAGTCCAGGAAATAGTACATGCAAAATATCAAAGGTGTATGGTTAACGTAAGGTTGAATAGAAGTAGTTGTGGAATGAATGCAAGACGGGGAAGAATAGTCGGCGCTAATAGACGAGGAGGATCGCGAGGGCATGTTGTTACTTCTGCTCACAACATAAAAGTCATCACAGAACGTTAATGCCACGTTAACCTCTTGCTAAGCGACCTAGGACACACTTCATTGTATGAACGGGGTATATAATAAATAATTAAACGAAGATGTTTATGCAAAATGCGAAATTTTCAAAAGTGTTTCTCTTTCTACGAATATTTAAACTTCATAATTAATGTTGAAGTTAATTATATATTCTTACATCAAATTAAAAAAATGCTGGGTGTACAACTGCAGACGCGTTTCTCGAATTCATTATCATGATACTTTTGTCATTTGTTTTATTTTATCTGTGTTACCTTCCTTTGATGCGTTTATATCGGCTTGAACTGTGTTCTAGTGCACATTCACTTATCTTGTACGTGTATTTTATATGTGAACATATACTCTTCATCCTCAATCATGCTGTTTTGAAGATTATCTTAATTACATTATCATTTTTGATTTCGTTGTTTTTTCTAATCTGTTTGGAATAACCACAAAACGTATGTACGTTTTCCCACAATCAGATCTCAAAATACAAAAATTCCTAATTTGAGTTTCAACAGGAGATAAGACCAGCAGTAATCAGTGAGAGAGGTATGATTAAAAAGAATAACACAGAACAAAATCGGAGAGCTTTCGTGTGTTTCATTACTAATTTGTTAACGTAGTCTTTGAGTCAATGAATGAAAATCAAATGAAGAAGCTTCACTGCCTATCAATGAGGAAACAAAATTTCTTGGCGAAACTTGCCTCCTTCGCCGGAGGGAGTCCCGCCCTCGAGCGCTGCAGGGGCCGTTCGCAAGTGGGCGTGCCGCGCCGCGGGGCGACTACGGATGCGGCATCAATCACTTAATATCCTTGGTCAAAACTCAAACATCGATATTATTAATATATCGACCAAAAATCTGTTTTTAAACGTCCATATTTTAAAGCTTTTCTATTAACCTCTAGCATTAAATTCGTTCGCAACGAAATTTAATATGACTGTCACCCTGTTTATTAATTTATAATTAAGATTTGAGTGAAATCGAAGTTAAAAACCCCTCTCCGTGTCCGAAATCCCAGGAAATACGAGCGAGAGTGTGTGCTTTATGAACACAGTACAACCAGCATTCGTTTGGATCGAACAAATAAACAAACGGACTGTGGTACCAGCAATTATTATTTAATATTTTAACTTGAACAAAATGTTGATTATGACAATTTCTCATAACTCAATAATTCAATAATAACTCAATAATAATAACTCAAAACATTGATGTTAAAAACATCGGCTTTAATACATCAGTGTTTAAAATGTCGACGTTGTCTTTAAAAACATCGATGTTTTGGAAACCTCGACTTCCATGTTGCATCCCTACTGGCGACGCTGCGGGCGCGCGGGCGATCGCTGGAGGAAATGGGGGGGGGGGAAGAAGGGGAGGGGGGCGGGGCGGTGGCCGGAAGCAGCCGATCCATAATGCAAAGCAGTCGCGGAAGCGGCCCCGCCCCGCCCCGCCCCGGACCGCACCGCACCGCACCGCACCGCGCCCCGCACCGCACCGCACCGCACCGCCTCTTCCCACCTCTCCCCACCCCACCCCCGGCAGCGACCGGGCAGGCGACGCCCTCGCAAGAACTGGAGGGGTCGCAGACAAATGATGATCCTTGTTTTACACAACAAGAAAGATCTCTGAATATCTTCATGTTCCTCACACCATTCAAATTATATATCTATTTATTTATGGAAATCGTTTTATACTAGGTGGAAATATGTGGTTGTCAGTAATTACCAACCATTCAGATATTGATTATTAACCCTTGAATACACAGAGGAACCCGGGGAACCCCAGAAGTATTTTGAATTGGCGCTAGACTTACTGGGGATGAGCTTTGTTCGTGACACGCTGTGTTTTCTCATTTAATATGTTATCTTTGCGCCTGTGCACGTGTTGTACACGTACTTTTACTACATTATGTGTTTCTCATTGTTTGGAGGACTGTAGCGCCCCATCTCTGTATTAGGAAGTGTGAAATTTGGAATTGCAACATCGCCTGAAATCATTACAGATCTAAGAAAAGGAATAAAGGAAATAAAAACAAAATATTTTTGTGGCAAATGTAAAATATCTATTTGTGGTGAACATCAGAAAATGCCTTTCGTGTAATGAGTAAACCTTCCGATTTTCTGTATTAATTTCGAGTTGAAAATGAGTAAGCAAATTAATCTGATGTTGCAAATATAATTCCTGTTCTTATTTCAAGGACTAATAATTTAAATTACCACTTTTTAAATTGGAATTGATGTGTGCTTAAATTTTTGAATTGCTGTGGCACCGCACCTCTGTGTTTACGTATGTTGTATTTACCTGTGAATTCCAGTGTTAATTATCGTAGTTTGCGTTCAAAGCACCCTACAAGAAGCGGGAGAAATACGAGTACATCTCCAGAGTTAACTTTGTGATTCAATATGTTCTATTCATCAGCCTGTCATATGTTCTTTTTATATAAAGTAAAAAAACAGTTTCATATTTATTAGCACTGGTTGTGATAACAATCTTAAGCATTGGAAAATTTAATGAATATACTGTTATATGAAGTATTACCACGGCACTCCTCAAGCGTTATTAAACAGACATACGATCGTTCTTCACTTCGTTTATTACATTTAACATTAAGCTGGAGAAAGGAAGAAGCTTTATATATAACTTGAAGCGCAGTACGTTATCGTTTCGGGAAAAGTGGTACTTATCTGACGATTTTTCATTCTTATTTCCTTACGTAAACTGCCATCTCCAGCTTTCCTGTTTTTTCTCTCTAAATCTTTCTTCTTAGAAAAAATAATTCATCTCTTCTTTCACAATATCCGAAGGACCTGTTTTACAACTTACATTTAAGAGAACCTCGACCTGAAACGTTAGAAAACATAAATAGAAATTACTACCTTTCATTTCAGTTTTTTAAATTCTCTTATTTACAAGTATTGATGAGAAAGGACAACTAAATCTGAATAATTTTAAATTTTCGGAGTACTTACAATTTTTCTGAGTCAGTAGTCTTAATTTCCATTTTGGGAAGAAATATTTTCCACTGTATTTCTCTCTCCGGAATAAATATGAACCATACAATTGGACCACGTTTCACTTTTTTTCCGTAGGTTATTCAACTCGTCCACCCAGGTTATTAATGTAATATTTATTGGCAGTACGAAATCATGAACGGACGTCTTATAATACCGTTAAATGCTCCTGTTGCCTTCGAAAGTATAGAGGCAGAAAAATATTTTGAAGTGACCTTTGTTCTGACATTCGTTTACGAAAGATTAGATCTCTATAATTACTTCAGATTTTTAATGGAAACTTGGGTAAACAAAACTGTTTTTAATTTCTATAGCATAGGAGCAGTTATTACTTTTTCGTACCGGTTTACCCATCAACTCCATGAACTATTTATACTGAGATTTATACATCATATTGGTACAAACAATATATGAAGATCGGAATAATGCATGTTCCGAAAAGTTATCAACGAAACTTCTCGAAAAGTTTTGCTAAATTATTTTGTTTTCCTATTCAAAACCTGGAGTTATTAATTACCTGTGGTCTTCAATGTAACTAGTTTTCTATTTGTTTATTTTTGGGACAAATGCATCCATTTCGAACGGCCAGTGATAAATATGTAGGTGTAGGTTTACGACCTCTCTAAACGTTGATTGATTCTCAGAAGAAAAGGATTACTTTGCTTCGAAATGTTGTTTCCCTAAGAGAAGTAAAATTTCTAATTGTAGTGTATAAATCATATTTCAAGTAGATGCAGGTTTATAAGTTTCTTCATTGGAATGGTTTACAATTTGACGCGTTCAAACTTTCTATCACGAGTTTCCTTTACACATTTGTGACGTTTCGGATGGAGAAACCCCAGCATGGTTGTCACGTGACACGACATCGCCGGCAAAATCTTTGAATTATAGCAATTCTCAGGAGGGAACACCATCTTATAGTGCACGTTTCGTGTTTACATACAGTTATTTATCGCTTGTGGGGGACGGGATCGTGTGGAGCTGCCCCGATGTAGCGCGCTTCCCGAGAAAGTGCCCTCGGCGCGTGGGCCCTCGCCAGCGACCTCTCCGGCCGCGTCCGCCAGCGCGTCCTCGCTCCGAGGCGCCCCGCGTGGCCGGGCCATAGCGCCGCCCGCCCGGGCGCCGTGGCCAGCTTTCGCTTGCTCGTTCAAAGCAAACTCGCGCGTTTCCGCGTGCAAATCGGGAAATTCGCGGGCGAGCGAAGTGTATGGCTGCGCCTCGGCGCGAAGTGAATTATACGTTGAAAGCTGCAGTTTGTGGAAATGAGAGGAGTTTCTGCGCCTCTTGGGTCCAAGACGAGCGCATTCCCTGAGAGACGGTGACGGCGCCAGGATGACAAGCGATGTTCCTGCTGTCGAGTGCTTTCGTTTCGGCAATTGACGCTGCTTGAGGAGAACCAGAGAGTTTGAAATGGTTCAGACGGACTCTCCTGCACGAGAAAAGATTACACGAGTACGTTAACAGGCAGAATTTTTTTTTTCTTTTTAGATACATAAACGTGTTTAAATGAGTTTTTTTTATTTGCGTCACGCAAACAAATTATAATTTGGAAATTTAATTGTCTTGAATTAGCTAATCTTAGAAGAAGTTCTTGATTCAATTTCTTGGCAGCTCTAGCACTTAAATTAAACCATTATCAGTTTGGTTTAGTGTGAAACGACTATTGTAGGAAAACATTAGTTATTTTACTCACGAAATTTGTTTGTTCTCTCGAAAAATATCGACACTGAACTGAAAAAAATGAATATAAATAATGTTTGTGTTACTCACTCAGTAGATCGAAAGCGGATCTTTCACAGTCAGTCGTAGCGTAATTTCCCGGAATGCCGTTTGTTTCATTTTATCAATATCTATTAGTTAGCTTTTATCCCCTCTCGATAAAGAGTATTCATGTCATTCGGATATAGTTATTATTATGTTGCTTGCGCTGAAAGTGAAAGAGATGTTGGAAATCTTAATTTAACGCCGTGTGACCTCAATCGTGGCTGTTCCCCTCGAGACGGTTGGGTCGGGGCGCCTCCCTCGCCGCAGCCGCAGCCCTGGCGCCGAGCGCGCAGCCTGGAGCACGAGGCGCCTGACTCACGCCGCCAGGAATAGGAGCGCTGCTGCCGGCCGCTCACGCTCTCTGGAGGGGGTTGAATGTGTTGCACGTGAAATGCGGGCAACGCACGAAAGAGTTCAATCCACTACCACAATTACAAATAAAATTTCCGTCGAAAATGAGAAAATGAATTTATTTTTATTCGGGCGAAGGAAACTCAAGTGGCATACAGGAAGTGCAATGTCAATACTTAGGGAGGTGAAATTTCACTCCTTTCCAAATGAGTAAAAATAACACGCAAAATAAGTTTTTCCGTCTTCGTTTTAATTGAAATTTTACTTTCTCTGACCCACGACGCTCATGACGTGTTGCGAAACTCGTATGTGCTCGGATTGGTAGAGAAATTAGGTTAGTCCGTATTTTGACTCTTGCATGTCGTGGTACCAAACTCTGTACGTAATAACTAAGGACTAGAGTTGGTTGGGTGTGTCAGAATTGTGGCCGAGGCAAGAGAGATGCTACCAGTAGCGGTGCCAGAAGGCACTGAGGAGGGGGCATTGACTTCGGTGGAGCAAGACGAATAGCCCCCGCGTCATTGGTGGTGTTCAGCATTCGCGTTTGGACGGGACTTCCTTCACACGCACCGCGGCCATACACTTCGCTACACCTCACGCATACTACCCACTGGCGTGGTTGTTCTTAGTTCATGTTCGATGCCATCTCTTGTACCTCTCTGCAAGCAGAGGCGGGCATGAGCGATGGCAGTGAGACAAAGATTCCGATACCAGCAATGTCTGGTCTAGAACGGTAGTGCAAGAGGCGCTGATACAGCGGAAGGTACAAGTGTGCAGACATGACTGGTCAGCGGACCGGTTGAGGAACAGCCCACGTGGCTGTGAAATGTGCGTGGGGCGAATGATATAATATTGTATTATAAGAGTATTTCAAAATTGGGAAACCTACCTCTCCGTAAAATGTAAACGTTGATGAGAAATCGTAATAAGGATGAAAATGTAATTGAAGGCACATTTCGTTCGTGTAGTAGTAGTAAGGACATCACGGCCCGATGTGCGATTTCGTAAGTGTATCGTTACAGCTCAGTTGTGGTTAAATGTTTGGTCTCATTTCGTTATATTGGACAATGAAGTGCTCAGTAGTTAGCAGTCGTTTAAACTATTTAACTGAGAATAATAAACCTCGAAAGGGAATATGCGCCTGATTATTCCACTTACCCACCGCACACCGATGCCCTTGACATGATTCTGTCAACATGCGCATGCCTCTTTGCAGCATGACGACATCTGCCCGGGTGGTCCATGTTACGGCGTCGTTTTCAATTTCCTTTTTGTGTCGTTGCAATTGTTTTCCGTGGCGCGTGCGCGTCTATCTTGCTGCTTTATTGAAGCGCCGCGAAATGATCCTGAGGTCTCCCGTTGTTGACTGTGTGGGGCGGCTTTGTCACGTTTTCCTTTTCTTAATAGTTTCTCACGTCGTAAATCAGGGCCATTTATTGCCGGCGTCTAAAAGTGGAGCGGAAGGGGCGAGGCGGCGACTCGCGTGTTGCAGGCGCGCGCTCGGGACGCGGAGTTCGAAGAAACTCTCCCGACCCGCGAGGGCGCCGAAATGATCTCCGCGGGACAATGGCGATGGAAACAGGCCGGGTGCTCTGCGTTGACATACTTGAATTGTTTGGAAGGCTTCAAGTTCAACAAACGTGAATATCTTTTCAGCCCTGGTTTCGGAATAAACAAGGGGCCTGTCGGTATGCAGATCGGCTTGTGTCCAGTTCAAGAGGATTTGCAAAATGGTTATGTTGCGATCCTAAGTTTTTGAATACGTATTATCTGCGTATTTTACATTACAGCAAACTAGCAGAAGCTTTAATTTTTTACTTTTTTATTCACTTATTTGTTTTTGAATTGGAATCGAAATGATTGAAGGCGTTGTCATTGTCAACAATATTATTTATTTCAATAAGAGCAGCTTTCGATGGCTTAGCCATCATCATCATCAGTTTTCTGATACAAGAAAAATATAAAATTAGAATTAACAGAGTTACATAATTTTAAAAAAATACTAAAACCAATTTGAATTGTAAACCAAACAGTGTCATTGTATGTTTAGGACTCTGGTTATACTCTTGGTTACATTGTGGTTATTAGGCTTTCTCATTTGTGTGTCGTGTTGCTTGGTTTGCGTTCTCGTATACTCATGTTATTACATTAATTGTACGATTACTATTGACATGACATCTACGTAAAATATAGGAATATTTGCGTTCGCATTGGATTGCATCATATTCCCAAATAAGAGTATTTTGTCTTACCACACAAGACAGTATCAAGAGTAATTTAAACTTTTCTTCTTAACGTATTGAGCTTACGTTTATGTTCTTTTTTCTGTTTCCTTCTAAAAGTTTGCCTTGAAGTTTGTTATGAATTGGACTTCAGAGCACCGTTTGGAACCGCGCCACATTGTCGTAAAGGTGCCGCTTTATACCGCCTGGCTTGAGTGCCTACAATCCTCTTTTGTAGAGACGTGAACCGTATGTTTGAAATTAAATGTGTTCTTGTCTTAGGTAATTTGCATTGTTATCTACAAGCAGTGTAAATGCTCGGGATGGGTGAGTTTCGAGATCGATTTATGGAACGTTCTGGAGGGTGTGAATTTCTAAGAAGAAGAATGCAATACATATGTCAGTAATGAAACTACAACATAAATACGAAGCATAATTTCATGTTATTACTCGTATATGAGCGCGAGCCAAGGATTGTTAAATGTATATTATGTATTAAAAAGCTGGAGTAGATGACAAATTTGTTTTTTACAACTACTGTGAATGACGGTAAGAAAGAACAAGTGGAGATCGACAAACCATTATTACTTAATTTCATTATTTATAATGATGATTTTATGGTTAATATTTTATCTTGCATACGCCTCTTTTTGACCGTTTTGCACTTTGAATTTTATATAGTAAAATGTGTAGCTTCTCAGAGGAAAGTGGTCATCTCAGTCGTTTCATTACCTTGCTCGTCATATCAGTCGTTCCCTGCGCCCCCCTGTCGGCGCTCGCTGCCCCTAACCCCGGAATTCGATCGACGCCCGCTAGCACCCGGTCGGTTTCCCCTTTCACTGGGCGGCGGCGGCGGCGAGGCGGCGGGCAGCAAGACTGCTGCGTCTCTGCGAGGAAAAGCAGACTTTCACTCGCGCGGCGCCCGAGGACCAGGCCACATTTTAGCCAAATGGTCTCCTTAGGAGGAAGCCAGCGAAATAGAAGTTTCAAATCTTGTCCTGGTGTTATATTTTTTCAAAATGAAAGTGTCATTTATGTCACGTGTTGGGCTGCTCATAATTTGTTCTGTTTATGAAACTGAATTCACTCGTTGGAATGTTTTAGAATATCTGCCGCATAGGGTTTTTTTTTTTCAGGACGTGACAAATTAAATGAAAAATCCTAATATCCAAAACAAAATTTCAATTTCAAGCAATTTCGAGGAACTGTTTTTAACTCTTTTTTGTGACTGAACGAATCAAGAAGTTTGAAACAGTATGAATAAAGTCCCAGTTTATAAAAATTAAAACCTTTTTGTTTATTACTTGAACTGAGAGATGTCCCATATTGAGATGGATCTGTTTCTGTTTTACTCTCTGGAATGTGGGGCCAAATACGCATGGTCATAGAGTACACCTGTCTGCCATGTAGCAGAAAGCGGGAGGAATTTCGAGTGCGCGCGGAACTTTCTCCGGCTGCCGAGTGGAGGAGCAGCGTTTCCGCTGGGTATCCTTGCGCGGCACTCAGGTTAAACGGGCTCTCCAATAGCGCGTGACTGAAAACCGCTGAATTATCACCGCAAGTCTTGTTGCAACTTGGAACTTTATTACCTACTTATCACTAGTTGTGTTCGCACATTAAGTGGTTTGTATTGCTTTATTTCAGTAGAGATTCTCTCGAGATAAATTGTAGTCGCATCCAATCGAAAGTTAAGATTATTTATAATCTTCTATTATGTTATAATCTTCGTTTATAACAAAGTAGCTTGTTGCGTCCCAGTTTGTTGATATTTTGTAACAGTCTTCTCAATGGTAACGAGAGTGATACCAGACCGAGCGAGTCATTATCGAGTGGATGTCATTATACTGAAGAACCTATTGAAAATATACGTAGATTAACATTATTGACCACATGATGAAACATCATTTCAGAGCGGATTCAACAACATGCCTTCTGTTATTGGTTTTTTGTGTTTTAATGGTTTATTTCTGTTAAGAATTTGAATAAGGATTATTATTGAAATAAAATATTTAGTATTTAATTATTACTAAACAAGAACCGCCGATTCAGATCGTTGCGTTCGTATTTCCATAAAGTTTTCAAATGATTCAAAATTTCAATGGATAACAATATAAAGTAGTTCGGCGTGTGATGATTTCCACGGAAGATTCCAAAGAACGTACCGAGTGTCGTCTGAAGGGGACGGATGTGGCAGCAGGCCGAGCGGCATGCGATCCGGCATTCGGTGCCTTCCCTCCTGGCAGCGCCGCGGCAAATATTTGCCGCGTGCGCGGAACGTGGCGACAGCAGCCGGGCAGCACTGGGCGACGCTGTTTATTTATTGTTGTTGATAGAGGGTACACCGCGCACCCGCCTGCCTGCCAGCGCAGCGCGCGGACTCGCTCTGGCCTCAATTCTGGCACGCCCCCCCCGCCCCCCCGCCCTGCTCCACTCCGCTCCAAACCCACTCGCCACGCTCCGCTCTACCCCGCTCTGCACTGCCCCGCCCCGCCCCGCCCCGCCCCGCCCCGCCCCGCACCACACCATCCACCCCCTCTCTCCACGTCCCCCCGCCCCCCGCCCTGCTCCACCCCGTTCTGCTGTGCCCCGCCCCGCTCCGCCCGCGCGCGCGCGTTTCGCCCAGGGTGTCTTTAGGCGTTGTTTATCGCTCGCTTTAACTGTAGATTTGCCGGGAGTGGCAATTACGGCTCTGTATTTGGGCATGGCGACTGAGTAACGCGGGAGGCGTTCGCCGGTTTCAACCTGCACTCTGCGTTCGGTTCCGTGTAGATTGCGGGAAAAATCAGAAAGTGCCTCTCCTCTCCGCCAGATATGGTTCAGGCGCTGCCGTTTAATCCATAGCAGGTCGTGTCGTGCAATCTCGTATCTCTTGGCCTTCAGTACCCATTAACCAACACTCGTTCTCGCTGAAGTTAATTTTTTTTTTTTTTAATTGCAGTTTGACTAATTTTAGTATTGACGTAATGATTGAAAATACCTCCATTGACCAATTCATAGTGCTACATTTATAAATATTGTAAATAAATACCAATTGGCTTCAATGTTTTAATCTTTGAACGGTGAAGTTATTGGGAACAACTTACCAATAGAACGTGTGTAATCCGAAACTTCACAGTTCGATTTTATAAAAAGTTTTATGTTGAGAGTTCTGCTTGAAAGAGACGGAAAAGGTTTTGTTTAAAGGTGTCTTAAGATAAACCCACTCCTCCAAATTAGAAAACGGCGGATAATGGATTGAATCTACGAGGTTTGCGATTGAGGCATCGATCTGCCAGTGTCACCGTTTAATGGAAGTCATCTCTCTTGGCTTAAATAGAGCAACGCCGTGGAAGCAAACAAGGGAGCGCGGGTAATTGCAACGCGCCTCTCGGGCTACGGCAGCTGTGCAGGGTCTTCCCCTTTAGCACCTGCGGGGCCAAGTACAGGTACAATGAAGTCGGGGTGCCTTTTTAAAATGTATTTAAGATACTCTGACGTCTGAAAATAGATTAGCGATCTTGTAAACAAAATAAGCCAAATTATCAATTGTTCTATGGTTACAAAATGGTGTATGTACTGCTAAACTAAACATTCCTTCAACTTTCACTCTTCATTTGCGAAATACATCTTACGGGATTGTTCTACAAGATTTTAATAATTTGGGCAATAGAATATCCTGGGGAATGAAGTTAGATGTGACGCGAAGCAAGTACAAAGGATACATACACACGGAGTTTTCCCTTGAATTATCAACAAATGGACAATAATTTTGAATTTAGTTCTAAAATGACCTTATTTTCCGTGTCCTGAATTCTCAATGTAGGTACTGTAGCATACAGTTCATTACACGACCGAAACTCTCTTCCGAAGCTGGGACCTTAGGCAGCAGTTTTGTTTGTTTAAACAAGTTTCTAGCTGTTTAAAACTATGGTATTATATGAAAGAGAGCTTATTGTGGTACGTTGAAAAAACAAACAGTTGTTTGTGATACTTTTATTTTCAAAAAAGTTTCAAAATGATGTTCTCATTAGGTTCATCGAAAACGACCTTATTACACTATTTGTTGGTGTTATGTTTTATGAGACTTCTATTGGCTGATAAATATACCGAAAAAAACTTCAACTTTCAAAAGTAATGTGGAATCGTCTTTCAGTGTGTGAGGGAGATTTAGATGGGAGGTCGTGCGAGCGAGCGAGCGAGTGGGCGGGCGGGTGGGCGGGCGACCCAAACCGAAGAGCGGCTGCCGGAGCGGCACGTTCGCTCGGAGGGCGCGGTCGCTGGCGTGTGCGTGGGCGTGTCGCAGCTGCCCACTCCGCTTGAGCCTGCGGGCACGCGCACGGCCGCCTCCGCCTGCGTCAGCGCGTTCCGCGTCGCCCTGTCGCCGTCGCGCGCTGCCGGGGCTCCGTTTCGGGGACTCAATGGCCCACAGTGGTCTCCTGGGCGATGGGGATTTGCGGTGGGCAGGGTGGACAACGCTTTTTTGCCGCAGGATTTCTTGGGGGGTCTCCTGCCGTTCATTCCACCATCGCTCCACTATTCCCATCGTTTCGTCATCACTTACCATTGACATTTTCCGAGTATGGCCGTAAGGCGTAGCCACTGGCGTCATCGTACGGAAGTGGTGTAGACAGGGGATTTTCGCACGCTGTGTTAGTACTGAAATCTCTCATGTGTAGTGTACGTTATAATACGAATGTTTTTTAAAGTGAAGATATGAGAAGTTTGGGAAATAGTGAAGACATGTTTTCGTCCGCAGAAGACCGAATATCCGAACGTGATATTAAATTTCGCAGTTCTACAACAGCCCATTAACGACCATCTTGAATGTCTTTTGTTGCCGTTCGGAATTTTATCGTGCACTGAACTGGAAAGTATTAGTGCAGAATGTCCTCATGCTCGGCCGAGTGAGAGAAAGCGATAATTATCTGCGATGTTGCCTGTCGCGCCACAGGCGTGTGCGCTGCGGTCTCGCAATGGTCGGCGCGGGCGAGTCCGAATGCGAACGAGCGCCGCTCGCCCCTCGCTCGCCTCTCGCTCGCCCACGCGCATGCGCAGGCCGTGGGCGCGCCTCATCCCCGCCTAGTGATAGCAAATTTTACAAAAACATCCATGTTTCGATACATCGCTAAAGGGTTTTCGATGTCGATGAAAACATCGATATTTTAATTATAGACAAATAAACATGCTATTTTCATATTCATTTTTCATTACAGCACGTAAAAGGAATATTTTATTGTTTGGTTACCATCATGTTAGTAGTATGTTCATAAAAATCATTATCAAATGTAAAGAATAAAATTAACAATAAAGAACATAGTTTCGCTACTTTACCCTTTAGTCACTTCCATTCATACACAGGCGAAATGCGCAACGTAATAAAGAGGATGACGCAAAACCACGCTATTTCTGTGGATCGCTGCTACTCTACAACGTGCATAAACCCCTTTATTAAAAAAGTATTTTAAAAAATTAAAGAACATCGATGTTTTTGCAACAAAATATCGTTGTGAAGAAAACATCGAAAGCAAAATATCGATGTTAATATATCTATGTTTCTGGTGGAAAAATCGATGTTTCAGAAACATGGATGTTTTTTTGTCATCCCTATCCCCGTCATTGGCTTCTTCTCCTTCAATTTCTCCTCACAAAATGCACAAGAGTATCTGCATTTTAGAGGTGCACAAAGTAATTATTATTATTTAATTTTCTTTAAGTTTCACGTTTTTCAGTTTGGGTAAACAAAGATTTTCAAACGGTCCTTAAATTTATTTTCCTTTTTATATCTACACGCAGCATGGGAAATTACCTATAGTTACGTATTCATGTACAACGTGGTTATTCGAGTCCAGTTCGTATTCTTTTCACAGAAAAATGTGATCCTTTATATGAGTGATCATACTGTTTTACTACGGTAGTTTTCTCGGCAATTCGTTGCCTTTTCTTGGCCTTACGTCTGACAACTTATGAGCAAATTTGCGCTGATTGCAGAAGGTCTCTGCTTTATCCTTGAAGCGTAGTACTGATTCTCTCAGCGTCGAATTATCACGTATTCCTTTGCATTTCACTTTTAAATGAGCAAATATTTCCTGTCAGCCACCTGTTAGAAGAAGTCCGTTGTTGTGTATTTGAGCGTCGCTTTGTCAACGCTCGCGCGGGCGCTTGGGATGCACGTCCTGCCGGGCGCGCTATGCAAATGGGCCGCATGAAAAATGGGTGGCGCCCTCTCCTCGCACGTGTGTGTGTGTAAGGGTGGGGCGGAAAGAGATCTCGCCTTGGGAGAGGGGCCAGTTTGGATTTATTTTCTGACGCCCAGCGACGTCTCCGGCTCGCGCACGTTGGCTGCCCTGCGCCCCCCCCGCGACGTTCGCGGTGGACAGACTCCGACGGTCGAGGAATACATCCGATAGGTGGCTTAATGAATAAAAATATATTTCAGACCTATCTTCTTTCCCAGTCAGCACGTCATGTATTTTGTCTTCTCAGTATGCTATTTTTAAATTCAGGAGGGAGCATATAATTTTAAAATTTTCAACATAGGGTAATCCAATGAAGAATAAGTGATATTTTATTAGGAAAATCAATAATCTCAGTGTCTCGAAAATTTTATAACGCTAGAAAATGTACTTTCAACAAATTTTAAACTAACAAATTTTATTTACAATGCATTTAAAACATTGTTCACGTTTTATTGCATCTAATAAATTTTCTCCTGAAAATTCCTGTTTCCCGTTGTCTCTTTTGATTGATATTTAAACGTCAAATAAGCGAAACTGTTTTCGTTTTTTGTTTTTTTGTTTTGTGTGATGGAGTAAAATCTGCAGTTTATATTTACTGGATAATAAAAACGTTGCTTTGGAGATGCACTGCTGACTTTAGATTAGCATGTAATACCTTCTATTATTATGTATGAGACCTAGTTACCTCGTCTAATAATGAATCCTAGATCTTAATTTCAAATGGCATGTCAAAGAATCTATGGAAATGCAGTTATTGTAAATCAATCTTTTACGTAACAGCGTTACACTTGTACCATTTTATGTTTCTGTAACGATCACAATTCAACATCGACTTAGACGCTATACATTTGGAATTCTGGATGAAAGTTTCTACATGAAAACGAAGAATTGATAGCTTTTATTAAAAATAAAATGCTTTAGTTAAATTCGGTAGAGTATTGTTAATAATGCTTCAGTAAAACGTAACTGTTTTGGGAATACAAGTCAAGGACTTGCCCTTCAGTTGCTCTTGAATTTGTCCGAAATTGAGCTAATTGTGGAGTTTTGTTATAGTTTGAATACCAATCCAAAACAAATGATCATATAATCAGTATAATCAGTAATAACACCATATTTGCGTGTTTCAAAGTTTGAACACGCAAATACACTACATGCGAGAAAAGTTGCAGGCAGCTCAGAAATCCTGAACACTATTGCTGACGCTAATGCTGATGAAAATTCTAGCTTTACAAGCACGCGACTAAAGTAATAACGAGAACTTGAGGATCGAAGCGTCGTAGGTGCTGCGTTAAACTGGCGCTGCTGCGTTACCAGCATTTCCGCCTGCGCCCGCATGGACGCCCTCGAGCAGCGAGCGATAACGATTTTTTTACGCTGCCGATTGTGAGCTGCTCTTGAAGTTATGAAATACTCGTGAAAATAAATGAAACGTGTAACTGTGTGCAGCCGCGTTCTCGTCCCGCATCCCTGGGCATTTTTCGAACGTCGCATTGGACAACTGATGTGTGAAATGAGAAATTACCTTTTAAGTTGGCGCGAAGCTTGCTCGTAAATCATAAAGTAATTGGAGTAGAAGTTCTATGATAATGAGGAACTTAAATGGTTGTGTCAAGGATTCTCGTAATACTTTTATTCACTAGGAGAACTGTTGTTGAATCATTTGTGAATTTTTTAAAGATATCGCTAATGTTACGAAACAATTTACTGATTTCATCCAACTATATCTATCATATATTTACCACTCACATATGACTTTTACTGCTGAAGTCTCTGCATGTCAACTTTGTGTTCTTTCTTGTGCAACCGCAAAAACGATTGTTTCTTCCTGTAGAGCTGAGACTTGAGGTTCCGTCGCTATCCCGTGCGCTACCTGGCGGGTCGCGAAACTCCCGTCCCGTCGCGTCGCGTCGCGTCGCGTCGCGTCGAGTCGTCTCCCCGAGCGCCGTGAGCCGCCCGTCGCAGCCCGTCGCAGCCCGTCGCAGCCCGTCCAACCGGCTGGCGACGCGGTGGCCGGGCCGTCCTGCCCCGCTGGCTCTCCGCGGCTTTCCCTCCGCGGCGCCGCGCCGCGCCGCGCCGCGCCGCGCCGGCGGGATCTGGTTCGCTCCCACGCACTCGCCAGTGGCGCCAACGCCAACCCCGACCCCGCGCCGGGAAGCAAGGCACTTGATAGGCGTCGGCCGTAAATTACGCGAGGCGATTTCGGCAATTTTTCGACCCCCTCTCCCCCTTCTAATCTCACGTGACCTTTTCCATATGCGTATTTTTAATGTAAAAACGTCGATTTGTGATTGATTGCATTGGGATTTATTTAAAAAAATAATTTTCTTTATTATATTTATTTAAGACTATATATGACCAGCATTTAAAAAATACATTCACTGAATTACAATTGATATTATTTCACTTCTAAAAACGCGCGGTACTTTTTCTTTAAAATTTCTGTAAAAATACAGGTAATGAGATTTATCCCCTCAATAATAAAAATGGGTAATTTGGGTCAGATTCTTTTTCTCAGTATACTATGGTACTTATTGTAGCATTCACATGACCGCGATGAATATTATTGTGCAAGATTTAAACATATTTTAGTATAGAAATGTGTTTTACTTAAATTGTCTTAGTTTGCTCGCTATTTACCACGGTATTTAGCGAAAAAAAGTGATATTTGCCGAGACCCCCCCCCCTCTCCCCGACGTAAGATGAGGTGAGATTCACTCGACCCGCTCCCCTCCCCTAAAGACCTCACGTAATTTATGGATGGCTCCTAGGTGATCGGAACTTTACGTCGACTGGGACCTCAAAACTTACGTTCGGCCAGGGCCTTGTGATTTGCTTCCTGCTTCTCGCAGTGTTCCATAGAATATACTTTTCCGCATTTGGAAGACTATTTAAAACATGGCCGTTAATTTAATGCGAACGTTGAAAAGATTTTGATTTTGAAAGAAACATAAAATATATGTAATTGCGATTAAAGAGTATGACGTTCAATAATAGATTGCTTCAATTTCGGGTTCTAATATATAATTATTTTTCATAACAAATTGATGATGGCTGTGTCAATAAAAATATTTATATTACTCGAAAGGTTTGTTTTAAATGCCACATTGTATGTTTAATTCACAGGTGATACATTCATATCATTTTCATGGTCACGAAAAATGCTTAATAGTAATATGATATCATTAAGTATGCCGAATGAATACTTTCCACTTCCTTGGAACTCAGAATGTGCAAATAAATATTTTCATTTCATCTGCCAATGAGGCTGAATTTTTTTATTCACGTTTTCACTAGTGTCGGGGGAAAAGCCCTCTGTTCGATTTTAATGTTTTGTCTTCTAAATCGAGATCACCAGAATACTTTAAATTTAAAGCAAGTGCACCCGTCCCATTTGATTTGTTGAATGAATGGAAGAGCGATCTTTACAGTCGGCAGTCTTCAGTAATGAGGTTCTCGGAATTTGAAGTAGTTTTCACCTGTTAAAGATCGACATTTGTTCTTCACCTGTCTTCGTCTGAGGCGGCGTTTCGCCTCCGCGTCCGAAATTTGAGTTTCAAATGGACCAGATTGAAATCGGAGTCGTAGGCTTTGAAGTCTATCAGCGGGGCTCATCCATTTTAATGCGCATCTGGCTGGAGGCCGCGCCGGGCGCGGAGGGCAGGCCGTCAATTAGGGAGTGGTTGGCGAGGGGGGGGGCGGCCGGAGGCGTTCCGTGCGCATGCGCTCTCCGCCCACGAGCGCCTTCACTTGTCCAAGTGCCCGTCGCGCGTGGGTGCGTTCGCGAGGAATCGTTTCCCCGCGTATGATTCGAACGGGCGGGATGACTCGAGATCCGAACTCTTCTTTGTTAAACATTTCGTGATTTGTTGCTCTTTGTGCTTGAACCATGGAAAGACTTTATGTAAATGGTGAAACGTAGGAGGAACCTAAGCGATGAATAACGCATGTGGTACTCGAATCTTTTTTCAGAAGTAAGGAATTGTCATCGTAAGTTAAATTTTGAGATCAAATATTAATTTTCCCAGAAACATTATCTTTCAGGTTTATTTAATGCGTGTTCCTTTAAAGCCTACATCTGCGGTACTCCGGGTGGATTAACATGCTCCTAGTAGGGTAATTGTAATTAACTAGGAACGTCAACAATCGTTTCCGCTTTTACGCTCTCAAGTTAGAGCGTTTCAAAACGTTATTGCCAGAGCAACTTTAGGAGTTCAAGCTTTAAGTTATTCTCTTAGTCGTAAGCTAATCGGAATGTGTGCGCAGTAAATAGAGATTTGCGAAACGGAGCGTGGGCGTCATGGATTGGTTCCACCGAGACGTTGCTACAATGATCGTTTCGCGTCCGCTTGTGCGTTACACAAAGTGGTAGCGAGGACAAGAGAACGTAGCAGCGATGGGAAAGACCGACCCAGTCGCCCGCGCAAAATCCCTGCTGCTGTGATTCATCTCCTTACCTGCAAAGCACCGGCAGCCGCTTCACTAATACGACGGCGCACACGTAGACTGCATAAAGCACCTCGCCCACATGACCACTTGACACTCGCGGACACAAAGAGTACACAGATTTTTTGCATTATCACTTACTGTATGAATCATCATTCTTTATTAAATTGAATTAATTTAATCGGGCAACATGGAGCGTCGCCTACAGTATTCAAAGCTTTAAGTGAAATAATGGTTTGAGGAAGCCAATTGGAACACATTTTAATAAGTAAAAAAACACATTGTTTATTTTGTTAATGTCCTTTAAGAGTATTTATATTTTAATTAAAAAATAATATTAACTATTATTATTCCTCATTGTTGGGGGAGATTGTCTTACTGAGCAAAGTCGGAGGGTTTTGTGTGGAGGCGAGGTGGCTCCGTGGGATGGTTCTCCTCCTCCGCCCGCGAAGGCGCAGCGGCCTCGCGTCCCCGCCCCTTATGGCGCGAGCGCGGTCTTTATCCGGGGAGGAGCTCCTCCAGCCGGAGAGAAGACCAGAGGTGGAGAGTAGGTGTCGCGTAGGTTACTTGATCCACGACTCTACACTTTTATAGGAAGGCAAGTAGGCGGGGCTCCAGAGTTCGTTAACGTCTGGTAGGAGATAGCTCACGTTCAGTTGTTTCGTCGTTTTGTGCTGGAGTTTTTGCGGTTCATTAATTCTCCGAGAACCGAACTTGCCGCTAAATTTCCAGTAGTTTAACTCGTAGCTTTGCGAAAGTTAATTGAAATCTCGCGGTCATTTGTGATATTCACAAAATCTTTAGAACGTAAAGAGTTGAATGGATTATACTACGCTTTTTGTTTTACAAATAAACGAAGAGGCCGTTTCTTTCACGAACATCCACAAAGTCTCCGAACTCAACAAAAAATGGAGCCGTTTATGGTGTCTTCTTTACTTCCAAATTAATCTATTTAAGGTTTGTATATTGTAGTAAACATCTTTGGTTTTTATCATGAACAATTGAAATAAATTAATGTATTTCAATTTTTAGTTTGATTGGTATGATGTTGGTGGAAATCTCACTATCGCTCTCAGCTGAGATCTATTCCGACTTCCAATAAAAGTACATTATATTACTCCGTGATGAAGGATTTAACATGATCTTTTTAGCGAACCTTGCTTCTCGTGCAGTCCTCGGACAATGTTTTAAATACTGGGATGATTCGGAGATCAGATTTGACGGAGTCTGACGAGTCGTTCAAAATGCGTAGCGTTTCACATACAAAGCGGAGTTGTACTAGGCAATAAATCCACTTTTTCGGATCAACCAGTGGCACGCACGAGCGGTGCCTCCCCTGCTTGTGGGCGCCTGCGCCGTCTCTTTCTATCCGGGTAACAAAGTCGGCCGCGCCGGGGGGCGATCGCGCTGAGGGGCGTGGCCGGTTGCCGGCCGGTTAACCACCGAGTGGCTAATGCGCGACGCACATTTTGCGTTCGATTCGGCGTCGTTATAAGCACGCTAATTCCTAGTAACTGCCTCTCGAATTGCTAATGAGCGGCGGCACATTGTCTGCGCCTCGCCCGCGCCGCGCCCTGCACGCGCCTGGCGGCGGCGACGGCAAGCACCCCGCCTTCGGTCGCTGGCAGTGGGCGACAACCCCAGTACCCACTGGCCCCTCCCCGTTTGCGACGGAGCCGTTATTAAGTCGTAATGTTGTCATTGACATGTCGCCAAACATGGCCCGTTGTGATGAAGTGTTGTTTCCCGATTTCCATTTCGGTGATTACAACTTGGGGAAGCGGCTTCTAATTGTATTTTTGGAAGTTGTCTAATTTCACAATTTGTCGTTGGAACGAATTGAAATGGAAATTATTGGGAAGTTGCCCGACCAGTTAATCTTTTGTGAAAGAAAGATGTGCGACGAATTTTAAAAAGTTCTATGAAACGTTTTGGACGCCGAGATGAGATTGTTTTGTTTTCACCCCGGAAAATTTTGTCCCTTACTTCAGTAATTCATGACGGGTTAGCTTTCAATCTGTAAAAAGATTGGTTTACAAAGTGTGGCCTTTCGTGTTGTAGCGAATTGTATGAAAGTATTCTGCTTCACATCACCACAACAATTTTAGAAAATGGAGAAGTTCCGTTAACTATAAGCTGAATCTGCAATTGTGAAAACCCCACGCGATGCGAGGTGGTTTTTCGTATTATCCGCGCACGTTTTCTTGAGCCCACGCTTTGCTCGTAGCGGGAGGAGTGGAGAGATTGGTTATTTTCTCAAAAGGAATTTTAAATCGAATTTGTAGTTTCGACGCGAAATAGTTTCTGAACGCAAACATTTCTGGTTATCAGATTTTGTTCACAATGCTCGTTGCTGTCGTTTATTCTTATTTGAACTCATGTTGGTAAAGGAGTGGGGGTAGGTATTCCGGGGCTCAAGAAAACGTGTGCGTGTATTACTTGAACATCGGGAGCGCAATGCGGAGCGCGACCTGAGCAGCAGAGAGCTGGGAGCGCCGAGTCCCCTTTTCCCTTCGAACCGGCTCTTCCGTCCTTGAGCCCACTGTGGGCGAAGGCACAGCCAGCGAGAGAGATGGGGGCGGGGCGGGGCGGGGTGGGGCGGCGGGTCCGGTGGCTGCGGACACGGCGGCGGCGTTGGCGCTGCGGCTGGACCGGTTCTCCGCCTTGGCCGGCGTCCGCCCACTGCCCGCCGCCCGCGCGCCCCGCCCCCGAACGCGCCTGGCGTGACCTTGCGGCGCTGGCAGAAGCCGCTCCGTCACGTGCCGCCGCCCTCCCGGCCCTTCGCCGCGCGCGCGCGCACGCCCGCACGCCCGGAGGAAGGGCGACTGGGGAGGCTCCAAATGTTGCACGTGGCCTCTAACGAGAAAGAGTGAAATACTAAAGAAATACCTTGCGAAGCGTAATAGCACGAAAAGCGAAGCTCTAGAATCAGGAAAGCATAGTCTTTTGTGTGTTATACAAAAGCATTGTACGACACTTCCGAAAGAGACATTTTTACGTACACATCAACTAATGTCAGATGACATTTTCTTTGTAGAGGTACATCCAGTTATACGGTGGGGTGGGGTAAGAGGTGGCGAGACGACTCAACATCTTTCTTTATTGTTCTAACTAGACGCAGCCGAAGAGCCCTAAAACGATTGGATGCCGTCTGCACTGCAGACTCCCGAGTGTGCCCCTCGGGGAAGATATTCTTGCTGCAGTTACCATTCAGCGTTGGCGGAGAGATTAGTTGCTTTGGGAATTTCCGTGCAATATATTCATTAACACTGAAGGTTCAATGAAGACTGGTTGCAGACATGATTAACCGTTCAAACCAGCAACCCAAGGTTGCTCACCCATCTGCAAAAAAATTCATCTCCCAACCAACTAGTAGTGTCATGTATTCTGCTTTCCAAGTCATACGTTTGTGAGCAATGGGATTAACACCTCGAACTAATTATGTTTTTGTGCCAATTTCATTCTGAGGGTTGATAATTTATTCTTTACGGAAACGTATTTCCACATTATTATATTTGTATAATTTTTAATTGTTCTTCGTTCTTTTCGCGATCTGAGCAAACATTTTTAGCATTCATGCTCAGCGCATTTCGCCTAGTGTAAGCTCCTTTCAAATGGGAAGTTAGGTTTATTTAATGCCTCAATTACTTGACTAACCCGTATAGACTTCACTACATCTATGTATCTAGTGGGCAGCATGCGAATGGTACAAAACTAACAGGTCGTCAGTTCTTCATTTTACAAAGATATTTAAATACTTCCAACATCTCAAAACAATTTAATTAAAATGCTTGGAGATCATCAAACTATTGCTTTTCTTTCAATGTTGTACAATTTTTTTTTCGTAGTACGAGAATTCGTTTTCCTCAACATTGCTCTCAACGACAGCGGGATATGCTGCGATAATTTTAATATCAAACGAGATTCTGTTTAGTATACGACGACCTAGCGTAGCGAACTGCTTTGACTGAATATTCCACAAGGTCGGAGCTGTGTAGTCGGCAGAGTGCCCGATTAAACTTCCAGGAAAAGACGTAACAGATCGCGTTGCAGACAGATAGTATCTACATATGGAGATAAACTCTGTTACATATTCTAAGGGGAAGAGGAAAACTAAAAACAAGTGGACGTTTCTTAGTCAACGTACAGGTGATGTGTGATGTCGTATTGTATATGTTTATTTCCAGTGAAATTGTAACTAGGCGCCCTGAAAATGTGTACGGCAACTTTTCATGAAATAGTGTTGAAATTACGAGATGATCTTCAACTTGTCATTTTTGATTTGCTGCTTTTACGTACTACGGCGGAACTTGGTGTTGATTTTTAATGACGACTTCGTTTGACTACTGTCATTCAATATCGAGCAAGAAAGTAACACGGAAGTGGCTACGCTCTCGCAAATTGTTTTTGTTTGGCTCGCTGGAATGGAGGGAGGGGCACGAGTTAGCTATGGATTTTAGAAAGTATGCATATTCATTCTTTCTTATCCGAATTATTGACAAGATGTCACTGGCAGAAAACAATCGTAATTTTTGGTCAAACAAATGTACGTAATACATTAAATACTTGCAAATGTTCTCAAAATAAGATATACCACAGAATAATTAGGTTTAGAAACGAATCGCTTCCAAGACACCACACAAAAATGGCATTGGGTTCCAGTGCTACTGGTGTATACGTAGAAACAAAGCTTGGATTTGGAGGCTTATTGTGAATCAGAATGTTGGTTTCTTACATCATAAGGTGACGTTCGTAGGGATGTGTAAAATATATATTAAGTAAGCTTTGATATCTATTTCATCACGTCATTTCGTGTGATTACTCCACATTGCAACGCTTACGGAGCGTAATACCCCTCGTCGACAGTAAAACGGTTCTTGGGCGCAAATTAAACGAGCGCTAAATAGCATGCGGGCGTGCTCTTCCAATCTCATGGCGGCTGCTCCTGAGCGTTACGGCTCGTCGTGACGCCGCGCCGGTCACAAGAATCAGCGCTCGCGCTCGCATTGAGCACGAGGCGGACGGGCGATGGGTCGCACTCGCTTCCAGCAAACTGGTTTCCGCGCAAGGCCGGACCTCAGTCCTGTGCTGCACTTCATCACGTTAATAAACATATTTATTTGCGACTTGGCTCTGTCTGCAAGCCCTGCCGCACCGCGCGCCGCTTTACTTTATAGTGTTAGAGTACACATGCGGGGTCATGAATCAAAATATTTGCTGAAACTTCATGGAAGGCCTCGGTGTGGCCATTAGCCATCATTAGCGCAGCCGTGGGCGTTTTCAATAATTCGCTCTGTGAGGTGCTGTAATAACTTTCCTGGGAGGATTCTGTCGGCGTAGTTGGCGGTTGTTGGCCAAGAAACACGAACGGGAATTAGTTTGTAATGGGCAAACAAAATTTGGGAAGCGGGCGGGAATGCTTCTAAAATCTTTTTAAAAGAAAACTTGTATTTCGTAACTCATCGTCCTCGTGCGAGTTAACGTTTCCTGTTTATCCGGTTTTTAAGACCACTTCGGTTTCCTCTATCTTCAACACATTCCGTTGCTCCCGTCGAGAAAGTTGCAAAGAGGGAAGGGTAGGCGTTTCTGCATGGCTTCTCCTTCGAACGCCGAAGTGAGGGTCGGCCCCTTCGTTCATTCATGCGCATTTTCTTTAATGGGCGAAGAGACGAGTCATTCCTAGAGCAGGGCCGCTCCGCGAGGCATCGAGGGCACCGTACTGCACGGGAGGGGCGTGGGGCGTCCTAGGAGGCGCGCCACCCACCGTGAGAAACTGGAAAGTGGAGGTGACGTAACACTGGGAGGAGCCCCGCGCGGAGGCGCTGCCGGAGGATGAAGAGGCGGCGGCCGCGCCCCCGGCGCGGGCCGGTGCTCTTTTGTTCGGCGGGTGGGCGGGGCGCGCCTCGCAGCCGCTCCGCTGGCCACGCGGACGCGGGGGCGGGGCGCGAGGCGGGGCGCGAGGCGGGGCGCGAGGCGGGGCGCGAGGCGGGGCGCGAGGCGGGGCGCGAGGCGGGGCAACAAACACGAGGATAACGGCGAAAGAATGCAACTCAGAGCAAGTAGAGTGCCAGATGTGTACATGCCTAACGGAAACGGAGTATTGAAATCGGAACAGATTGAACGTCGCGATATATTTTTACTTCTTTTACTAAACACAGTGGAAACTCGAAAAAGCATTCATTGCGATTAATTAGTATCTTGATATTTCTTTTAATTTGTTATTTATTTTTTAATTATTTTACTGTATACTGAGTTGTATTTCCAGTAATGTTATCAGGTAGGAATAAAAGACACGACTATAATCGCATTATTTAACAATATTCAATTGGCAATGAGAAGATGTCCAAAGTCCATACACAGATGGACATGACGTTATAGTTAGGCGTGTGGAGAGGAGAGTGTGCCAGATGGCGAGGGCTGGCGAGGGCTGGGCCTGGGCGCGTGTGCGTGGCGCCGCGGCGGCGGTTGGCCGAAGGCGTCGCCGGCGCGGCCCGGGCGGCTCCAACCACTCCACACTCCACAGATGCTTCCACTTCTGTCTCCCCCCTCTCTTTCTACCTCGCATCTACATTCATCATCGCTTCGACCTCTTCCTCCGACTCTATGTCGACCTCCATGTCTACCGCCGCCTCAAGCTCTACCTCTACCTTCGCCTCCGCCCACTCTTTCTCCAACACTTTGATCCGTCCACCGCCTTCACCACCTCTGCCTCCTGTACCCGCCACCCGCCGCTGCGCCTTCAAGAGAAAGCGCAGGCAGCTAATAGCCTTCTGTGATACTGTAATTAGTGATGTTTCCAAATAGAGCGCCACTGTCGCCAATTGACGGGCTCTTAGCCGTGCCTCGGTCTTCTACGGCTCTACTTAAATTATGGTATGGGTTTCTAATGCGGTGCTACATGTACGTTCGAGTTTCTTTCGTTGACACAGATACTCGGTCGGCTAATTCTAAGGCTAGGTTACGATACGAGTGAGTGACAACAGTATTTTGCGATTCTCCACACCTGTGGAGGGTGCAATTCCGAATGGTTTCAAGTCTTCGACGCTGCCACCCATGAATGCCGCAAAGAATTCATATACGAAAGAAATTGCTTCAAAATTCGATAATATGCAGAGTTATTTTTTCTGATATTGTCTGACCACTATTCAACCACTATCCTCCTCCATGACTTCAACCTTTTAATATGAGCTTAGACGATTCAGAAAATCGAAATCTATGCGACTCCAATGCCGGAGGCAAACGAGTCTATTGTAACATCAGCGCTCCTTTTAAAACCAGTGCCTGTTTGTTTTGTGGAAATTATGTTGAAAGTAAATACATATATTGCGCTTATTATATTTCGTAATGTGTATCTTTAGAGCGTGGTTGTAACATCTCGTCGAAACCCAGAATTGGGTATTGCATGATTACTTTACGAATTTATTTACAGGATGTTCCAATTCCCATTGTAATTTCGATCTCGTTCACATCGCCCGAGTCCCCTTCCGTTTGCCTCCCGCCCCCCCCCCCCCCCGCGTTGCATAAGCGATGTGTGTGCGGCCAGCTCGTGTGTTTGGGCAGGTTGTGCTCTGCGAAGCGCTGCTCCCCCGCTGCCTCGTTTCCCTCCACCCCGTCCCTGCCGCCACCGCCTCTCCAGCCCTTTCCCACCTCCCTCTCATCCCCATTTTCTCAAAATCTACTCCAATTCTTCGTTGTTGTTGTTTTTTCTTCAGTTTGGAACAAGGAATACTTAAATGAATTTTCATTCAATTCTGAATTTTCGATAATCGCAAATTTAGAAAAAAAAGCGAGAAGTATCTGCTGTTGGAGCACCGCTAGTTTTATATATTATGCACCTTCGGTGTTCAACGCTTAAAATACTACTTTTAATATAATGCGTAATGCAACATCGCCATTGCTGGAGCTCATCTGAACGTTGTTCCTTACGGCCGTATAACGTTGATAGTCACGTGATCACATAGAGTTTAAGGACGTCTCCTCACGTGTGGCGCTAAAACTGCGTAATGCTGCTGCCCCCGGGGACGATCTTTGCCATGAGCGGCTGTGGGGCCGCGGGCGCCGCTGGCGGTCGCCTTGCCTCGCCTCGGCGGCGCGTAAGTGCGCTCTCACTCAGCCGGGTCGCTATTGTTACCCTGGCGGCTTTGTCTTGTGGACGTCTGTCTGCAAGACACGGAGCCTGAGACAATTGTTGGGTCGCGTTTTATGAAGTGGTTGGAGACAAACAACGAAAAACGTCCGTGCAAACATGCGATGTTGTTCACCCATGACGTTTCGACAACTTTCGGTTGTGAAATCCTTTATTTTGGGGAAACCGATAATTATATTTTTTCTCTGCTCCTAATAAGAGGTAACACGATTTTGATACAGTTAGTTTTTATTACAGTTCGGAATTATTTAAACTTACAATTTGAAAGTTTTCCTCGAAACCCAATTATTCAGTAACGATAAATCTCCATTTGACAGATTCTCAACATTGGCGTTATCGTAGCAGGAAGGACGTGGTTGCAGTGGCTTTTCCTATGCACCATTTCGGTATCTCTAGTGCGGCATGTAGTGATGTCAGAGAAAAACAAGATAATAACGATGACATTCATTCATTTGCCAAGTAATATTTTCCTCTTATCCCACTTCCGTTCCGCGCCTTCGGCTGCTCTGAATTTGGGCGGAGCGGCTTCGGCCTCGGGAGGGAGATGAATGGAGACTCCTCGACAGGTGCGTCGCGTCGGTGCTAATGCGGGAGCGCCTCACGTGTGCTTTTTCTGTTCGCAGGTGAGTGGTGTCCGCGTTGGCTTCGGGCGGTGAGCGACCTCTCGCCGCCCCAGGCGCCTCCTGGCGCGCTCTGCTCGCGTGGCGACGGACTCCTCTCGTATGTGACCAACATCCTTTCTATGCACGTGACCCGTCCCTTTGCTGTGGTATATGTTGCGATTCTTATATACAAGTTATTCGATTAGGCCGTGAAATACCAAATGTGTAAAATAAACGACGTGTCGTATATCCAGTTCTATTGGCCAGCAGAATGAAGCGTGGAGGGAATTTGCCGGGAACGTAGCAGTGACTTCCAGAGGGCTGTCTGGCACTGCCCCGCGCCCTCTCTCTCTTGTGCCAGACGGCCTTTTGCCTCCGCGCCGCCGCGGCGGCCGCGCGCACACGCCTCGTGCGTCCGAGTGGTCGTCGGGGGCGGCGGGAGGCGGAGGGGGGGCGTGCTGGTCGCGACGCTGCCGCTCCCGCGGGCGACCGCCTTCGCAGCCGCACAAAAAACCTCGCGGCGGCGGCGGCGACCGTCGGATGCGAGCCTGGCGTTCTTCAGCCGGCCGCCGCCGCCGCTGCGGCGATGCCGATCGAATAAAACTCGTCCTGTCGGCGCTGAACGCGAGCGGCGGAGGCGAGCGGCGCGGAGGCCCCATCGCCACAGAAGCGCATATTCCCTCATTAGCGGCCACTTCCACATGAAACAATCAAGAGGCCGATGACGGTGACAGTCCCTATAATTTAGGTGCTAGCGAATTTTCTACGTTATTGACTCTCTTTATACACTTTCCCTTAATTTGTTTTTTGTTTCATAGAAAAAAATTGAGATATATGAGCTTAGTAAATATCTGTGGGATTGTCTCAGGATCGTCAGTCAATCGAACTCGCTGAGCAAAGGGTTTGCCGTGCCCGGAATCAGTGTAATCATTCGAACGGAGGTTCCCTTCTGAATGCGGGGGGGGGGGGAGCAGCGCCGGTGGAGCCCCTGCGGCGCGAGGTGCATGCCGTTGCCGCTGCGGGGGCGTTGCGCAAGAGCGTTCGCGTGCGGGCCGCCTCGCCGCCCGCCCATGCGCCGCACCCGGAACCCCGGGGGAGGGCCTCTCGCGGTCAAACGCGTGTTCGCGTAGACGAGGGGTGCGATCCCGGCCCCTTTGTGCAAGGAAACATTACCCGCACGTCCATCATGAGGTACAACTGTTCTACGTATTGCGTTTTCAATTAATTTACCCCGGACTAATGTTTTTAAAATGTGTGCGTACGACATGAAACGGAATTTTACTGAACTCTTGTATCTGTTTTAGTCTACTCTCTGATAATATTATTGCAGCATGTGTTCATTAGAGAAAGCGTTCTTGTAGATTTAGTTCCAGTTGCAACTTATTATTTTGTTTAAGTAATTTTGTCTAAAATAACACCTTCCCGAATTCGGTTTCTTAGTGTTTAATATAAGTTTTAAGTATAAGAGCAAAACATATATTCTAAAACTAAATTCAGTAGCGTTGTTCTGAGTGTTTTGCAAGGTGTACGGCAATTTGACGATCTTTAGGTTGTGCATCAATTACAGTCTTTTTGTCCTACTTTGTTATCGGTTCTTGTAATTTTGCTTATCGCCATGGAGATGGGATATGACTCCCCTTTTTGGAGTGTTTAACATGCTGACAACGGAAACTATTCAACGTTCTATGAATGAATGACGCAATATATGCACTTACCTTCATTTCAGCTCTAAAACTCCAATCAATTTTATCAAGAATTCACACATACTGGCCAACTGATAATAACAAAGAACATTTTGTCAGTGTTTTAACATTATACATATGTTTGTATGTATTATTGTTATTGTAATTCTAATGTATTTTTATTTTTTCTTCTGGACAACTATTTAAAAATAAAATATAGAAGGAACCATTACTGGATGGTTACTTTACCGGTCAGAATTGTATGTACAGTTGTATTTGCCGAATGGTCGAAAATGTCAAATTTCAAATAGAACAGATTTTATAAAAACATAATGCCACGCCATTCGAAGCTTATTTTATCAATTACTTGGATAATTTATACACAGGTAAACGAGTAGTGCTTGGTTCTAGATCGTAGCCACATTAAAATTGTCGGTATTCTCGCGAAGCAGGTCACGGGACAGCCTCGTTATTCCTCGTGGGTGATTCCACATCGGTCGCAACTATTTGTTACTCTCACGTGCGTACCGAACACGCCCACGCTAATTGAGCCAAGCGATCGTTTCATGCCTCGGCCCGTGAATAAAACACAGACGACCCCAAGACGTGACTTAGGCAACGAGCTCGCGCCCGACAAAGCGGAGCCCCGGCTTTAAATATCAGGTCTCGAGGTGATCGTTGCACAGGTTAAGTGGGAGGCTGGCTGCTTCGCCACCTCCGCCACCACCGCTGTCGGCAGCGTCTCTTATGTTCGAGAGCTTCTGTGTGTGATCCTTCCCTGCCTGTGTCCATGCACTTCGAACGCCGTCGCCATTTCCCCATTAGCTTTTAGGTTTCCATCGCCACCACCATTCGCTTCCATTTTCTTATCTTATCGTTTCTTCTCCTTGTTTCGAACTGGTAACTGTATTGCGCGTGTTGCACTTGATTTGGCTGCATAGTTTTATTTTTCAACTTTCAGTCTTGCGTCCCTTTTCCATTATCTTATCTTGTTTCTTTTGAGACACCGTTTTTTATTGCTTCCCCTATTTTCGACTTTCCTATATGTTTCATTATTATTCGTATAACGTTTTCATCGGATTTTAATCCTTCACTCCTCCCTTTTTTCATATTTCCCTCCTCCTCTTCTCTTGAATGCTGTCCCCTTCGTTATTTTCTCTCCGTGGTCCATCCCCGTCGTCGACCGCAGCCTCCGCGTCCGCCATTGAGGCGCAGGCGCGATGAATCGAGACGGGGGGGGGGGAGCGCACGCCCCGCGATTAAAAGTAAATAAGCCTCGTTTACGGCCGCATGGCGTTTGCGGACCTCATTATCGCGTCGCCTATCGCCGCGCCCATCTCCCCCCTCCCCCTCCCCCTCCCGTCACTGGAAGGTCATTGCCACGCCGCAGGTTCTCATCGCGTCGCGGCTGCACGAGCTGCGCCGCCCCGCCCCGCCCCGCCCCTCCCCTCCCCTCCCCTCCCCGCCCCCTCGCGTCGATGCAAATGACGGAGTGGGCGGCTGAAATGCCCCGCGCTTTCGGAATATTTTTTATGGTTCGTTGTGTTCCAGGGCTTCGGGGTGATGTATAAATAGCGCATTTAAAATGTAAATCACTCAAGGATAGATAATGATGGGCCTTGGATGAGGAATTAAGCTGCGTCCATACGGTACGTCTTTTGGGCATTAAAATTGCATGCGTAAAGTTGAAAGACGCACGTGAACGTAGACGCATATGCGTGTTATTCTCCACGTCATTCCTCCTTGTCGTTCAATGGATGTCACTTGCCAAGGGTTTGAATTGTCTATACTCACAATGAGACAGAAAAGCATTATAAGAGGGAAAATTTTAAGAAATCTAATAATGAGGAAAGAACATTTTACTTTAAATTAATAATTAGATTATATTTTGTGCTAAAGCAGCATCGTATGTACATATAACTTCAGTCTCTAGCAGTCCCTAGTAATCTACAAGAAGTACTAATTTCTGGAAAGTATTATAAAGACTGTTCCATTAATTTTCACGAGACTTTAATATACACTAAAACGTAGAACTGGTGCTCAAAAAACTACATGAAGTTTAAATAGGGCTAGAAATGTACACTATTTGCTCTTTGGAGAAAACGCAAGGTCAAAACTCGCGAGATTGCCGTCTCCTGTGGGAAGCGGTGCGCTACTGCATAGTCCTTTCTTGCCGAGAAAAGGCGCATGCCCGAAACGCGTGCGCTACGTGCGCTCTTGCGTGCGTTAGACGCAGGCGCACAACTGAACGAAACGACGCATCGGGTGGACACAGCTTCACAGTGCGGTTTGCGCTAACCGCGCATTTTTCTGAAATAAATTCACTTTGCAGTTTTTATTATTGTTACGAGAATGTAGTTCATTCGCTCTATAGGTGGCTTTCTTAATACTGGAATTTTTTGTTCCGAAACCTCGCCTTGTTAAGGTGTTCCCAGTCCCTATTTTGTTGTGGCGAACAATATTTAAAACAAGCATTTAATACAGATACGTATGATTAACTCATGAGTTCTGAAAATTGGGGAATCTTTGTGCCTCTCGGTATCACAAAATTTCAGAATGTCTTTGTGAGAGAAACCAACTCACGTGTGCATCTGCACTCGGGAAGAGTGTGGCGGTGATTGGATGTGCCTTCACACGACCGCCTATCTATTAAATTAGGACAGACATTTTCGCAACAAATGGGAGTGTACCAAAACCTAAGGAAATACCATTTAACTCAACCTGCTATCCATTGCAAAAATTATTCTTTGAACACACGAGTCACTTGGCAGTGTTCAGTAAAATGTTTGTGCTGGAATTTTGTATATCGCTCTCAATGTATTAATAGAAATCTGAGTGATCAGCTCTCCTAAAAAACTGATAATTGGAATGCGTGATAATGCTATGGGAGATAATTATTCTATTTTTCAAAACCTTTTTAGTCCTAATCTAATCAGATGCGTGGGCTTTGTAGACCAATGTGAGTGTGTGCAACGCGTTTTCAGACCAATCAACGCCTCATTTTCAACCAGAACATTGCTGAACTATGCGAATCCGAAAACAGGAGCGTTCCGTGAAGACGCCGCCAGCGGCTCTTGTGGCGGCGCGCACTTGAGAGAATGATCGTGCGACCAGTTCTGCGAAAGCAAGGAGAGCAGCCACTTGGCAGCGGTCGCGGGAGAGGCGTTGCACGGAGAACTTCGCTCTCGGCCCCGCCGCTTATTTTCTTTTTGGGAGAACGTTAAGATGGAGCAGGAGCGCGCTGCTTTTCCTTTTCTGCGTAAATAGTTGGGCGTAGGTTGCTCTTGGGAGTCTGTTTCGGACTCTTTTCTTTGAGATATCCCTCGCAGTTATGGTTGCCCCCTTTGAGACGGGCGAGCGAGGAGTCCGGTGGAGAACGTTTGGAATGTGTCCGTCAACTCCAGTAGTGGCGAAAGACTTTGTTCGCTGTGATTGCACAGTCGTCCCCGAAGCATGTTTCTCCCTTTTCCCCGCTTGATAGAACAAGTTCTTGATCGACAAACAAGTTTCATTGAAGTGCTTGTTTTGTGCTCCAGCTTGGCTGATCTTTCCGAGATTGCATACGTGGTTCAAAAGGATGAAAGAAAGACAATTTTGTGCTGAAACATCGAGAACATTCTTTGCATAATTACTTAACAATGTGAAGTTGAAAGGTATGAAAAATATTTCTATTGACATTCGGTTCATTTCTTATTTTCCAATCAAAGGTTATAACAGCAGATTCTTTATATTTTTCGAGAATTACGCAATTATATCTTCACAGTTATATATATTTTTTAATATTTCTTTTTGTCATGTGGAAATCTTGTGAATTCCACTCTGTTCAAAAAATAAATAAACAAACCAAACAAAGAAATAAACGCGTAGAAAGCCTCACTGGCTTATCTTGAGTCCGCGAGTAAAGCGCGTTGAATCCATCGGACTGGTAGCCGGGAATCTCTGCGGTTGCGCCAGTGGAACTTCTGAGTAGTATTTCATATTACATTATAAATCACAAGAAGAAGGGCAGAAATGAGGAGACATAAAATAGAGCTACCTTCACTATAAATACATATCCTATTGTCATGATTACTATCTGAAAGTTCCGTGAAAACCATAAATTGATTCTATCGCAATTATTTACTCTGTGACATGTTTGAACTTCCGTTATGGTTGCGAATTAAGATGGGCTTGGTGCTACAACCTTTATTTCTCGACTTCACTTGAATATCGTTCATTGTTTCAGTAATCCATAAATGCGTGTCTCATGGATTTCATCTCCAATAAGAATATGGTTAGTAAATCTCTTGACTTTATTATTTTGACCAACTTTCATGACCTTCCTGATCAATTAATTTCAATGCAATTTACTGCTATTTCTGTGAAATAGGGTCTAAGATGATGTATGTTGCCGAGAGATGTAAGTTGTGGTAGATAAAATTTGATGTTTATTATAAACAGCATTATCTAAAATTACAATTCGGAATTAACTTTACGAAACCACTTGTAAAACGATTTAACGTGGAAAATAGGTGTCTTTCATGATAATGACCCTACCGTACATGCACAATGTCACATACAGGTTCCGATGTTCCTTCAACATCTGTGAAGAACTATGTATTAGTACGTCACAATAATGTGTTATTACAACCATGTATTGCTTTTGTAATAGCAAGGACTGAAACAAGAGGACAGTAGTATTTAATTAAATGAAGAATGTCGTAAAGGGCCCATACAGTAACGTCAAGCAGAACATTCATGTCATAAAACCAGCTGTATACACGGAGAAACGCTGAATGGAAATGCCTGGTTTAGCACTCCAAACGTGCAGCAGTTCTTCCGGCCATCGGGGAAGCAACAAGTGTAGCGGGGAGCGGACATGTGTCGGAGCCATTGGCGCGGGGCGGGGTGTTCCGGGCAAGCGCCGTGGCCAGGCGCGTGGTTCCGGCCGCCGCCGCCGCCGCCGCCGCCTGGTCGACTGGCGCCGGGGAGCCCCGCGCAACGCGGAGTCGCCTTGTATTGTTGTCCGTCCCGGCGTCAAACGCCCGCCCGATTTGCGGGTACACCTCTCGCCCTTTCAAAGGCCACGCCGCCCGGCCACCGCTCCGTGCGGACCGGCCTGCGACCGGCCACGCGCGGTGGGCGGCGGAGGGGGCTTCGTTAAACACGCCTCACGCCCCAACACAAATAGTGGGCTGGGTTGCGTATGATTTCAGTGTTTTATGAATGTATGGTGTTCGTTCTATGGTGTTCAGTAAATTATCGTTCGGGTTCGTTATGTTTCTGTGTAATAGGTCTTCCTCTCTTCTGATTTGGCATCTTTGTTGGATGATTTGTCGTTGAAAAGAGTTTTCCCATCGTACCTTCAGTTCTGATCGTTTTTGTGTTTTTATGTACATGTAATGCCTTTTTATCGAAATTGTTTTTAAAAAGAAAAGTTGCCTCTTGGTTATCATTTAAATCGGTCATGTGTATAAAGAAATGCTTGCCATGCGCATGAGCCTTCGTTTGAAAATGCCACAAGAAAATTTCTGTTTATTCACAATACAATATTTTTTAGGTCACTTAGTAGATTTCAATTTACGATGATTCTGATTAGGTTGTATAATTTACCTATTGAGACTCATTTGATAGTAATATTTGGCAAATACTATCAATGATACGCTCGTTTTTTTGGATGTTTTTTCACATTAGTCAAGCATCAAGCCTAGTCATGTGGAATCAGTTCGTGAACAAACGAGTTTGCAATGAAAACGTTCGTTACGTAAAATTAATGGAAATTTTCTTTGGGTGCGAGGATTTTATAATTAGAAAGCAGTTGCGTAACTTTCTCGTTTACTGATGATGTGCACATATTAAAGTAAAACATGTCTCCGAAGGTTGAGGTTGCACGAAATGTGACGCCAAAAGCACACACAGAAATGCGAGTGCGCGAAGAAAATAAACAATGACCAATAAAAGTGAATGTGATTAACATATGAGATTGTGATAAAAAAAGCTAGTGAGGGGCTTTTGAAGTGAAGGGAGAGTGGCACCACTGAAATACGCTCCACCTTAGATGAGGTTGATTGCTTCTGGAATTATGACGTGCGGAATTGCCTATAATGCTCGTAATTTGTCACGATTTATGTTAAACGGGCCACCAACTGCGTATGAAATGTCAGTCTGAATTGCCTTTCTGGTTTGACTGGATTTGATCCCGTCCCCTAAAGTGAGGCTACCCTTCCAGGACGCTGCTAGGTTTCTAGGTTGGTCTTGTATGCCCATTTGCCTCTTCGGTGGACTTAAGTCTTTTGTTGTCCCTGTATTTTAGCTAGAGGAGTTACCAAATTACATAGTAAACGTTCGTCTATTTATACATCTAATCGTCGATAGTTGTTCAGAACAATGTCTAATGTTTAATCCATGGGATGAGAAAAAACAGTTACTTGAACTGGATCATGCTTCTTTCAACAATTACGGCCAAGTGCTAGATCGCTAGATTGCTAGATATACTTAACTTCGGATCTATTACTTCATTTGTGTATTCTATGATCGATAATAGTTGCTATGCCGAAGAATACTTACAGAGGATAATTACTGTGTACTTACATAATTACGAGCTACTTGAAAACAAATCTTTCTCTTTTCTTTCTTGTTCAGAATACAGAGAGCAAGCTTTGGTAATGACTGGAAATGGAAACTGTGTTGCCATCATAATGTAAAATGTTGAACTTTCCCAACCACGAAACACTTCATCGAAAAAATTAAAAGTTTCTAAACTAAAGAATTAAATTTGAAAATGCATTAATACAAATAATAAGTACACATACATATGAGTTTTGCTTTTGTTGTTTGGATTATTGCTTCAATACCTTCGCCTGTGAAATCGAGAAATTGTTTTTATTTTGTAAGTTGAGTAAAAAAAAATAGGACACGTATTGAGCACAAATTGACCAAAGTAAAGTGAAAACAGCGGTGAAGGAAAGTACCGAGTCGTTTAGTGAAAATGGCGTAAGGATACACAATTGCTTGACGTAGAACAAACGTAGGTAGTGGTGTAGAAACTCGTGTTGCCGCTCCCCCAGGGTCATGCGAAATGCGAGGTTGCGCAGGCGGTGCACGGGCCCTTGCTCGGGGCTGCGGACGGCGCAGGGCCTTCCGGTATGCGGCGCGGAGCGGAGCGGAGCAGCGCCTCCGTCTCCGCGCGGCGGATTGTCCTTGCGCGCGCGCCCCGCCCACCGGGCGCTTTTCATCACCTCCTCCACAAAGGGCCATTAGGCGCGCCGCGCATCGCTATGTTTAATTCATTAGGGCGGCAAATGGGCCACGCCCTCACCACCACCGCCACCACTCCCACCACCCTCAGACCGTCGCCGCGACCGTCAGCGCGACCGTCAGCGCGACCGTCAGCGCGACCGTCAGCGCGACCGTCAGCGCGACCGTCGCCGCGACCGTCGCCGCGACCGTCGCCCCGACCGCCGCCACCACCAGCAGTGTGGGCGAAGGCTCGTTCTGGGAGAGGGCGTGGCGGGAGAACGAATGCGGACTTTCTGGGCGCGGTTGACCCTTTGGTGGAAGGATCTGAAATGGGAAGGTGGGGTGAGAGATGGAGGAGGAAGAAAAGGAGGAGGAGGTGAAGTCTCCTTGAAGGGTTCCGGAACTTAGCTAGATCCGAGTAACGACATAATTCCGTGTTCAAATAAGGTCGCAAACGGTAAAGTGGACAGATGTCCACGATGCGGTGTGAAACGGCACGAGCTGCTCCGGTCGAGGGGGGGGGGGCAAGAGGAGAGGTGTGGGTGCGCTTTGCTCGCCTCTTTGGAGACTTCTGATCCAGTGTTCGAGAGTACCTGGAAACTGTGCACGTGACACCTGTTCTGAGAATTGAAGTTAAGTGTGTTCCACCTTTCTGAGAAAGATGAGTTACGCTTCTCTTGTGATGAGCATAAAGTGTCAAAAAGGCAAACACTTCTCTCGAAATATTATCAAAAATGTATGAAAGCCCTACGGCGAAGAATAAAGGCAGTCATTTATAAAATTTTGGTTCTTTATTCATGCTGATGTGTACTCTCGTCTACAAATTGACTACCTCCGTGATCACAAAAAGAAATAAACGTTTCTCTTCATGCATGGCAGAAGAAGAGTTATAATTCATTCTGAATATGATTCAACGTCTACCTCGGTTATCTTTGACTTACGACCATTTAATGTTCAGTCACCCAGCATCGTGTAGAAGGTAGTCGTTGTCCTGTCGAGCTTCTTCTGAAGGCTTACGGCAAGAACAGCGACTGTGACCGGTGTTTTAATTTCTTTCCTATCGGCGATTACTGTAATTGCTCTTGCAACTGACAAAGATGATTTCGTACATTTTAATCGAGTTGGACCAATGAGGATGACCTGAATTATTTTAATTCAAAATATGACGCCAATCCTCCCTTATTGTGAGGGTTCTATTTCTACTTTCCACGTATGAATTTCAATTTTTTCTCCTGAGATCTATAATAAATGGAGCAACACCGATCGACGTCTAGCTGTAGGATGTGTCTGATTACGAGCATTAGCAAAAAGAATTGTAACCACCCCTCCGCATTCCTGCGAGTACTAGAAACGTCTGTGCATATAACTGTTTTTTTGTTTTTTTTTTTTTGCTCGCTTGGCTCTCGCTGCTCCTCCGTCATCATTAGTCGCAGCAGATTAATGCCTGGTTTGAAAAGCGCACTTAAGATTTTATCTGAGGCGGCGCCCAGCACCATCAGGGCATGGCCGCGGATGGCGCGGTGCGCTTGATGCAACCGCTGCACAGCGACGCGGCGCCTCAAAAACAAAGGCGTTCCCATGCGCTCGCTCCCGAGCGCCTCCGCCATAAATCCCTAGGAGTTTGGTGCAATGCGCGTACGCAATTGAATCTACTCACTTTAAAGAATGCCAGACCTGGAAAATTGCGATTGCTTGACCAGGCAATTCGCTGCCAGCGTTTCAGAAATGGTTTGTCGATCACGTTAAGGCTACTAAGTACAGGGCTGACCATTGTTACTTTCTCGCAACTGAATACGCAGTGTAGAAAAAGTTATGCAATGCTGCGGGATCAAACGGCGAATTTTCCGGAGAAAACTCTTATTGCAGGACTCTGGATACGATAAAGTGGATACATCCTGTTGCTAAACATAGAAAAAAAAATCCTCTACCTCGTGATGTAGCCAGAATCCATATTTTGTGGGTCCTTAATACCTAAAAATCGATTGACGGCAAAACGTATGTCCGCCTGTGTTTATCTGTCTGTATGTGTGTATGTGAACTGCGCTAGCCGGTAAACCGTTCAGTCGATTTTCTTCAAAAATTGATATTCCCCAATTGATCTGGCTGATGTCGCGGTCCCTTATATTTGAAACTGATATTTTAATTTTTGGGAGGTACTTTAAATGAAGCCCTAGGGACATTTTCAAAATTTTGGAAAAAATGGCACCAAATTTTGTTATTAAATTTTGTTGTCGGAGAGCTCTATACTGAGAGAGAGAGAGAGTACTAGAGGCTATATACTATCTATATATTAGTCTCTAAAACAAGAATTTGGGAAATGTTTCCAAAAGCAAATATTTCTATTGTTACGTGATAAGACGTATATATATGCTGCGAGTTTTTTTACGGCTGGCGCCGCTTCTCGCTTCTCAGTTTCCACCTTTACCGATCTTCCCAGTCTCCATCCCTGAGGCCTCTTGCTTCCATTTCTTCTTGGATGTCCTTTCTCCAACTTCTTGGTGGTCTTCCACGCTTGTTCCGCTCTGGAGGTGTCCATGCCCAGATCTTCTTAGGCCACCTATTGCTTCCCATACGTTGGAGATGTCCATATCAATTCAATCGTTTTGTTCCAATTGAATCCAAGATGCTACTCTCCACGTTCATCATTTGTCTTAATTGTTTCATTTCTAATGTGATCCATCCTGGACTCCCGGCAGCACCTTCTCCAGTATTCCATTTCAAGGGCCATCAACCTACATTTATCCCTTTTGTTCAATGTCCAGGTTTCAGCTCCATAGGTACTTATGCTCTGTACGATGGTCTTAAAGATATGAGCTTTCTTCCGTTTTGTGACGTTTTTGCTCCAGAGGAGAGAGTTTAACTGTCTTATCACTCTCCTTCCCTGTCATATCTTGTGGGAAATGTCATCAGAGCTTCTTCCCTTCGAGGAGAGGGTAACTCCAAGGTACTTAAAAGTTTCACTTTGTTTAATTTTCCCTGTAGCGACGTCCAGATCACCATATTCTTCATCTCCTGCTATCATATATTCCGTTTTTTAAGGTTTATTGTGAGACCCCATCTTTCATACTCTTCTTGTAATTTACGAAACATATGACTTGCATCATCTTCGTCTCCAGCTATGACCACTTGATCATCGGCAAACAGCAGAGTGTACAGTATATCATTTCCTATTGGCAATCCCATTCCGCTACACTTCCTTTTCCAATTTTTAAGAGCTTCTTCAAGATAAATTTTAAATAAGAGAGGAGCTAATGAGCAGCCTTGTCTTACCCCCTTGTTCACTTGAAATTCTGGAGAGAGTCGTTTACATACTTTGACAGAGCTGCTATTATCACTATATATTGCATTGATAGCGTTAATATAGGTTGGCTCGATACCACTTTCTTTCATGCTTGGCCATAACTTATTTAATGGCACTGTATAGTATGCCTTTTGCAAGTCAACAAATATGAGATGGACATTCCTTCCTCTTTCAACTTGTTTTTCTATTAGATTTTTTAAGGTGAAGATACCATCAATACAAGACCTTCCTACCCTGAAGCCATTCTGTTCCTCTGATTCTGTATAATGATGTTCAATTCTACATTTGAGGATCCTACCGTAAAGTCTTGCTACTGTGCACATTACGCTTATCCCACGATAGTTGTTGCAGTCTCGCCTACTTCCTTTCTTATAAATTGGAGTAATGAAGGCCTTTTTCCATTCACTTGGTGGGTCACTTAACTGTAGACTCTTATTAAAAATTGTTACCAGTATTTCCATCACACTATCAGGTGCTGACTTTAAGAGTTCTACACTGATATTACCTGGCTCCGGGGCCTTTGTGTTCTTCATGAGGGCCAAGGCTGCTCTTATTTCATTTGGGACAATAGGCATTGTAGGTGTTTCTATGCTTTGCATCTCTTCTTGAGAGGCTTGCAAAAATTGCGTCCTATTTTCAGTTAAAAGACCTCTGAAATGGTTACTCCATTCCCGCATACTAATTGGAACTATTCCTGACCTGTCTTTGTTTTCCATTCTCATTCCTTTTATTATTCTCCAAGCTCTGTTAGACTTTGTGTTCCCTAAACACCATAAGACGTAAACGAGGAAAATGGAAGAATTGCTCAGATAAAACGAAAAGAGTACTCTGCCAAATGGCAAACCGCTTTCTGCTATTTTTGCCGTGACGCCAGTATTTCTTTATAGACGAGTGTTGGTTTGAAATCGATGCATATTACATCTCCTGTTGGCTTTGGTCCAGTACATGAATCCGTCGCTGACAATCTGTTGAAATTATTGGCTTGCTTATGACTGTTTTGATTCCATAACCTTCATAGATGAAGTACAGAGGGCATGCGACAGTGCAGGTCTCATGTCATCCGACAATGATTGCAAGACTTTCTGCAGCTGGCTTACAAATGCTTAATAGTCGTGTTTACTGCACTGGCTAGCTGTTCCTACATCCACGTTTACAGTAGTTCCGATCTGGTGAATGTTCTTGCGTTATTTGCCCGTCAAATATAAAGTTATTAATAGTGAACCATTCCGTCCATGAAAATGCGACTAGTTATTTTCTCTCTCCGCAATCTTGCATGTAAAGACGCATCCACGATTGAAGAAATAGGTCTAACTTGTGTGTTTTGATTAGAGAATTTAGTCACCATCTGTTAAATACCATCCTCAAAATTCACCCAAAATCTAAATTTTTGTTGGCTCAGAATTTTGAAGAATGATTCACGTGTTTGCTGAATATTTACGTCATGCGGAACTAGAAACAGATTTGCAAAAGTAAGAGAATATGCTTCACAATACATTAAGAAGTATATCCAAGGGATGAAACTCATTGATATTCACCTCCCATAGCCAAGCCTAGACACACATGTATTCAAAACTATTCTAATTTTCTGTCGTAAATTCCAGTTGTGGAATGTCCTAACCGAATATGTTATAAGTAACTAAAAATAAACAAAAAAATTAAATTCACCATAAATGAAAAATTATTCACGAGAAAACATCAAGTCGGCTGAACCATTCACCTGTAGCTCCCCCGCCCACTAAAAAATCCTGATTGAGCCACTGGGTATACGTAATTTACCATGAATGAATCCCAAGAAGTAGGGCTGGTAGCATCTTCTTCTTTCTTGAATATGAAAAAAAAATAAAAAAGCTCTTTCTCATTAAATTCCTGTGTGAAGCCGTCTTGAGGTGAGGCTCGGCGCTGCTCGTCCTGAGCGGCCGCGGTCGCGGTCGCGTGCGCGGCCAACGGGCAGCAGCTCCCACCGTCGCCGACGCGTCGGCGCGCTCGCGGCCCGGGAGCGGTGGGCGAGCGGATGACGCATTGCCCCGCATTCGAGAGGTCAGCGGGATCACGTCACGCGCCAATTGGTCACAGAGGGGCTTTTTCTGCGGGGTGCCTTCAACGTCCCAAGCGTATTTTGTTTCAGGGTCGTCGGGGGACGAAGAACCATATGACAGTCGCGCGTTCGCGAAATCGAGAAATTTATTGTGGGCGTGATACCTGATCCCCGAGGATGTGCCGTTTCGTCTCCAGTTCTGGACGTTTAAATTTATCTCGACTCTTCCTCACACAGGCACTTTACCGAAGCGTGCGAACTACTATCCCAGAACTGTCGGGTTATTTCGAGTAAGAAAACAAACAACGAAAACAAAACAATAACGACGACCATGAAACCTCCGTACTCAGGGAGTTCTGATTCATTTCGGCTCTGTTATCTTCAGTACCGGAGGTTGAATATTGTCACCGCAAAGGTGACGTTTCGAGACCGAATCGTGCGAACTACCAACTTTCCTACGAACGGAGTGTTTCGAGAGAGAAGGAAAGGCGTTCCTCTGCCAACAATTGCGAAACGCTCAACCTGCGGTCGCTCCGCGGCACCCGGAGCCCCCCAGGGAGCGCTCGCGGAGGCGGAGGCGGCGCCTGCGGTGCGCCCGGAGTCGCCCGGAGTCGCACGAGCGTGGCGCTTTCCATATTGAATCAGCGTCCGAAGGCCCAGCCAAATCCCTCTTATTCAGGCTCCTGTTTGGCGTGCACTTTTTGTCCCCCGGTCCAGAGTTCAAACAGAAACGCGGCTTTGTTTTGTGAAGAAGGTCGCGGCTCGCGCTGTGTAAAGGCTTTCTGTTGGCGGATTGCAAACATTCCCGAGCCACGCTGCTCGCCCGCGGCCTTGGGCGGCAGCCCTTCTGCCGCAGCCAGGCGAAACGCCAGGCTCCTGGAGGCGGAGCGGCAGCCGTTGGCCTTGCCGCCTTAGCCCTTCAGACGCGTGTGCTGGCGCAGTTGGCGTCACCTTTTTCTGTTTCTATCACCATATTCGTCTCCCTTTATCAACACCGCGATGCCTTCAATGACCTTCGGTAATCCCGTACAACTTTTGTTGCCACCGACATAGACATTGTTGGACTCGCCTTGTAGTGCAATTTTCATTGCAATTAGATTCTCCTACCCTTGTTATAGCATATTCTCATTGATTAAGTTGTAAATAATATCAACTTCTAATCCCGCATTGATAGGCTATTCGCTAATCCAATGAAACCAACTTCTTTCTGTTTCACACATTTACTTCTGAACTATTGAAGTAATTTCTTTGCGATGGAAGACATTCTGATTTTTCTGCCACTCCTCTTTGAGCATTATTCCTCATCACTTTCCCATCCGTCCTAGTTTTATCCGCGCTGTCAGGTTCATGTGTTTTCGTTACTCTTTCGTGAAGCCGTGAATCTTCTTACCGTGACAGCACGGCCAAGATCAACTTTTTTTTCTTCTTCTCGCAATTACGTGTTGTAAGCGCTGCCGTTTCCAGTCGCGGGCTGGACCTTCCCCGCCGCCGCGCTCGGCCGCACCGCGGCGCGCCGGTCGCGCTCGACCGCGTCCCCAGGCCTTCTTTTTCGACGCGGGCCTTATCCGCCGCCGATCGGTATTGTCCCGCTCGGAGCTCGCACTGCCCGTCCAAGCGCTTTACTGAGAGAGTGCGGTGTGACACGTCCCGCTACATCGCATAACGGAGGCGTGTCAGCAATGTGTGTGTCGCAAGACGTTAGTAATGAATTGTGATTTCTTTGGCAGGCTGTTATTTACCGAAGGAAAATGAGTAATTTCTCTGTGGGAAGTCCGGGACTGGCAGTTGGAGTTGAGGTAGCGAACGCGTTGCGAATGTGGATGAAGAAACTGTAAATCGTTTTATAGCTCATTTACTCGAAACGATCCTAGATGCGAAGAAACGAATATACGGGATATTTTTTTATTTATTTTTTGTAGAATTGTAATAATTTTGAGAAGAAATTGGATGTTTATTTTGTTCGGTCCAGTAGCTTACACTCCTTTTTGCGTAAATAAATCTACATCTAGTTGGTGACATGCTACAAATTTCAAGAAAACACGATAGAAAACGCCAGAACATGAATTTCGTCGTCTGTGATGGACTATTTTGTGACTATTATTAATAAGCTGTATTTCTTTAAAATTTACACTGCCCAATTTCATTTTTTGGTGTACGTATTGTACGATAGGTGTCTGCGATTTTTTTACCTGTTTCTCTATCTGTGGTCCCTTGAAAATTCACAAAGCATTGTCAAGACCTCTGAAAATAATAGGCATTCGCTCAGTTCCTGACTTTTAACTTCATCGTATTCTCAAAGTCATTCTTGTTTTTGGAGGTTTCTCCAGGACAACAGGAGATGAGAACTAGGTGATTAGGTCTTCACAAACTTTTCGATATTGATATAATACGTAAGTATCATTAAAATGAAAGCGACATACTGTTATGTAGAATTGAATTGAGTAACTATTATTTTTTTTGCGTTTGAAGTGGCACAGAAATGTTTGTGTAAGAAGTGTCACAGAGATGGGTACTTATAAACTTACATGAAATAATTTTGCTATTTATGTAAGGAATGCATTGATTAATTCAACATTTTCAGAATAATGTGTAGTATTTCGTATGAAGGTGAATGATTATACATAGGAAATTCTACTTTATGTGGGGTGGATTTACATTTACTTCCGCGTTCCCCGACTGTAAAATCATTTAAGGGACTACTAATGCAAGGGATTAACGCCGAAGGGCCATGCCCGCCCGAAGGGGCGAATCGGAGTGGCCGCACGCGATGCGGGCGCAGATGGCGCGAAGGCGGCGGGCAGCGAGGGCGCTGGGCGCGCTCTCTCCCGCCGTATCTCAGGCCATGACGCAACGCGCGCATGACAATCCCCCGGTGGCATTACGTAACCGCGCGCCCGCGCGAGCCAGCGTACCTTGTCCAAACAACCGCCAGCCAGCGCGCGGACGTCACCGACTGCGACTTCGCCGTCGGCAACGCCCTCGCCTCCGCCTCCGCCATCGCCTCCGCCCTCGCCCTCGCCCCTGCCACCGCCCTCGCCCCCGCCCCCCCGCCACCGCCTCCGCCCTCCGCCCTCGCCCTCGCCCCTGCCACCGCCCTCGCCCCCGCCTCCACCCTCGCTCTCGCCATCGCCCCCGCCCCTGCAACCGCCCTCATCCCCGCCCCGTCCCCGCCCTTGCCCGCGTTCTCGCCCCTCACTCACACCCCCGTCCTCGCCCTCGCCATCGCCACCGCCCTCACCCTCGGTAGGTCGCCGCGCCCCGTCGGAGGTGGCCGCTGTTCTGCGGAGTTCACGGTGGTCGAGACGGTACACCCACTGGCAATACGCCTTAGACTACTTCGTATTGTTCGCTTAGAAAAATCCTCTCTGGAACTTTTTGAAGAAATGGTATTAGCACCATCTCTGTTTAACATCAGATGTTATGAAGTTTTCAGTTGTTTGCTTTCGCAGTTGGATTAGAGTTCCTCCTCAGTTACCTTGGATGCCACCCGTTGAATCCGCTGGTTAATACAAAATTTTCAGAAAGACTGGCTTCCATCTGATATCCTCTTCCATTTATTTTCTTCTTCCCAGTTTATCTATTCCACTTCGTAATTGTCTCCCAACACGCGTTGTTCTTTTTCTTCTTTCTGCTTCACCCGCCTCCAAGTCGTTCTTTGGAAGGACAGTACCTCAGTGGGCTCCAGTAATGATGCATTATGGTAATGTGACAGAGACATTGAATCTGCATTTGGCGAGCCAGGCAGGCCGACCGCCGATGATTGAGTTGGCGCGCGGGGCTTTCGTGACAGAGGTCATGGAGGTGACTAGTTGACGCCGCGCTGGGCGATTTGGGCCGGGCGGGGGCGTTGGCGCCAGCAGCCGCGAGGGCGCGGGGTGGCGCGGCCGCGCCCCTTCCTTCTACGGTGTTCCGCTGCGGCGAGCGCCGATGGCAGTGGGCGATAGACCAGCGATGGGGATGGAGCTCTATCACACGACGCATCGCTAGCGACGGAATGGTTTCTGCTCTAGATGATTCCGGGGCCGAACGGATTAGCTCATGGTGGAATTCGTTCTCTCGCTTGCGACGTGATTCTTAACGTGAATGCAGGATTATGTACGTGCAACGGATAAATCATTGAGTGGCAATAATAAAGAACGTTTCGAAATAAATGTCACAATCGTCCGTAGATATAATGCCCATTCGTTTCTTCGATTTCCTCTAAAGTTATTACTACTGATATACTACAACGGTCGATACGCCCTACTTCATTAGAATTTATTGTAATAAATAAAACGATACATGTAATTCGATATGGAAAAATGAATCGCAGGAGAGTATGGTTCATTCCCATATGGGCTAACTATCCCATTAGTCATTCACGTCGTGACTCCTGTGCGTGAGGCAAAAGCTTGTATCGGAAAGAACATGAAGATCCTTCCTCGGGCGCTTGCCCCTTGGCGTCTCCCGGAGAAACCGAAATGAGGCGCGCGCCGCGCTCTGCGGCCGTCGCGTGTCGCAAGAGGCGCTTCCGGGGAAGCTCGCGGCCGCCGCGCCGGAAGCGCCGCCCGCCCCGCCCACCACCCCGCCCGCCTCGCCCACCTCCCCGCCCCCCGCCCAACCCCCCCTCCCGCCCCGCCCCACCTCGCCCCACCCCGTTCCACCTCGCCCCGCCCCCGCCCCCCCGTCCCACCTCGCTCCCCCCCGCCCCGCGGCTTTTCCTGGGGCCTTTGAGGCAAACGCCGTGGCCGGGGTGTCCGGGTCGGGCAGTGGAAGTTCACCGCGATGTCCCACAAGCGGTTTCTTGGAATAGGCCCCCAATGAGAGCGTTTCCTGGAACAAGTGCATCAACGGGGTAATAACAGCGTGTCATTTGCGTCTTCCTAGACCCGTGCTCCGTTCGGTGAATGTCGATTGTGGTTTGTCATATAGGAGGTAAAACAGTTTTGTGAAGGCATTAGAATATTTCAGACCTCTGTTAACAAATGAACGAAGAGATTTGGGTGAATTGCCTTTGAACAATCTTGTAACTTGCTGAATAATTTCTCTGGTAGCTACTCTCACTTTTCTTGGTATAAATTGATACTAATTGGAATAGACATAATTCGGATATTTATAAATATAGAGATCAATAAGTTGATGTTTTGAGAGAGATCCGACGAGTTGGTGTCATAAAAATAATACAATCTTTATATCATTTCGCTATTTGCTGTACGTTACGGTAAATGTTCGTATCTGGCTAATTCACGAATTAGCAGATAAATTACTTTATTCACATTATGCAAAATGTGTGGATAAGATCTGAAAAAGGAACATCGTCCAAGCATTCTTCGGACTTAAGCCGAATGAAGTGCACTTTAGCTCACCCGTGGCGGCTCCAGTATGGATGGAATAAGTTTCGATGACAAGGAATAGCAGATAATTTGTGATAAACATCCATCAGGCTACTGGGGAGATGTTTCCAAGTGTAATGAGAGGTTGTAGTGTCTGGTTTCCCTGTAAATGCCGATACCGCCGATCCTAACCTAATCTCAATGTATACTTCAGCTGTCGCTTTGCTACTCATTTCCGGAAGAGGTACCGGGAGCGGTAGCTCAGTGCATCAACTGATGCACTGCAGTGCCTCTGACCGAGAGGTCCTAGGTTTGAGTCCTGACGGCGGCAGGATTTTCGACACTAGCTTTTCAGCTAGGTCGAATTCAGTCGCTGTCTGGAGGAGAATTCTAGCGGCCGGCTGCTCTGATCGGTAGTTTTCTGTGGTTTCTCCGATCAACACCAGGCGAATGCCGGAGCAGTACCCTACCAAACGGGCTACCGACCGCGCGCGATCTTCCTTGTCCTATCCTGTCCCCTTACACACACACTTACACTAACATGCACTACACTACCACATATTCCGGGAGATCGGTCGGGAGCTTAGAACTTGTCCCTGCTGGGGCGGTGTCCCGCTGGTGGGAGAGTCCTGGTTAGGGGGAACCCCACTAGCCGACGGTAGGTCGGCGCCGGATCTCGCCATCCAGCGGGGGAAGATCACCGCCAACTCCCGCGAAAAAAGCATGCACTACACTAACGGGACTAATGACCAAAGCAGTTGACACGCCCGGAAACACGAAAAAATCAATCAATCAATCAATCAATCCGGAAGAGGCTCCGGCCTTCGCACTCCGCAATTAACACAAAACAACCTTACGTCTGTGCAACGTCTTTGTAACGCGTTTTCTAGCCGAAATAAACGTTCTGGACGTACAAGATGCCTCTAAGTTGGACTTTAGTCACCGCCCTGGGGCTAACGCCAACATTAGCCGAATGAAGCCCAAAATGACCCTTTCTTTGTCATTCAAACAACTATATCCAAACCGTCTCACTAATGAGCAAAGCATCCGGCTTCTCCTCATACTCAACTCTAGACCTAAGCCTTAACGCATACGTTTAACACATCTTGAGTTGCTTCTTGAGATTTTTTGTTGCCTAAATATCAAGTTGCAAGATGGGAACCGCCTGTGAATTTTGTCTTGGAATGTTGTTAAAAAGTCACGGAAAATTGCAACAGTACTGATTGAATTTTAACATTAGTCTCCTATGATTATTAAAACACATATTCAAATTTGGTCAGACACTTCTCCAAAGAACGCTTTAATTTTTTTATCAGATGCATGCAATTTGATGGGACCCTTAAAGCTTCGGCCCAAATAATTATTCCAAAGAGAAAAAAAAGTTGTTTTTTTTTAACCTGGCGTTGCGTCACTTCAATTCATTCCCTCGGCAAAAGAATTTCCCTCGACGACGAACTCGCCCCGACAGACCCGCCCGACAGGCCGTGCGTCGGCGGCGCGGTGTGGTCCAGCCGAGGCAGGGCCGTGTCGATGCCACGCCCCGATGGACGGCGGGGGCTGCGGCCGGCTACACCGCCCGGCCCGTGTCAGGCGCCTCGCCTCGCGGCGCGGCGCGGCGGATGCGTCACGGGGCGACGGCGACGGCGGCGCGGCGCGGCGCCATAAAAAGCCAAGACGCGGTGCGGCCGCCACGGAGAGGCTGGGCCGGGCCGGGCCGGGCCGGACTGGCGTTTCGGAGAACTATAGCTGGAAGGGAGGATATGGGCGTGACTCCTCTGCGAGGCGCGGAGGTCCACAAAAAGCGGCGTAAAAAGCCGACACTATTCCCTCGGCCTTTCGCTAAATAAATGCGAGCCTGCCGCGACCACTTAATTTCAGTTTATACGAGTTGTTAGATGGGGAAGGAAACGGATTGACGTGTGTGCGACGCCGAGGTGTGAGTCATGGCGGGAGGGCCGCGCGCGAGGCGTTGGCCGCAAATAAGAGGCGGAGACCCGTGGCGACGCGTCCCTCAACTCCCTGCTGGTTCTTTTGTCTTCGGCTCTTTCATTGTGTCTTGTGCTTTCTCCGGTGTCCTCGTTGGAGCATCAATTCTTAGTTCTGTTTGCAATCGCTTTGCATGTCTGATTATCTTTTCTTCCTTTTTTAATTTCCGCTCCTGTATCTTTCACAATCCTCCATCCCCTTAATGGGTTCTATTGTTCCTGTGAGTGTTTTGAAATCGTTGCTTAATTAATCAGCTGGTTCATTCCGTCGGAATTTCCCTATCCCATTTTGCTCATTCGGATTAATGTGTACTGTTCTTTAGCGTCGTGGATTCCGTTGGTGAGTTCGGTGCAGTACATCCCGGAAAGGCTGGTTCTTCCGTACTTCCTTCCTTCGTCGCTGAACACATTGCTTAAATGTGTACAAAGCACTCGACTTAAACGAACTGTTTTATGAGTTCCTTCCTACTGTTTTTATGGGCTTCATGCATGAGCGGCACTGTCCTCACATACGAAGGCCATTCTGCTATTCCTTTTCCGCACGTTGTTTTCTCTTTTTTCTTTCTTTCTTCCTAGTTAGTTTTTGATAGATTTCGTTCCATTCACTCTCTAATCTTTGGTTCAGTTCTTTTGTTTTGTGGTAGTGGATTAACCTAACTTCGGAATTGGTTCATAATCCAGAAGGGATTGGATTAGCTTTCCTGAAAAGCACGCCGTAAATACGCCCTGTACCAGTGAACGTAATATGATAAATGTAATTCACATATAACTTTACCATCTTGACTGCTTGTAAACAAGGAAGTAAATAAAGTGATTATATAAAAACAATTAAAATTAGATTAATTTATTATGAATTGGATGTAAATTATTTTATATTTCATTTTAAAAGATGTCAGGCAGTGAACGAGTAGGTAGCCCATTTAAAAATGAAATACTGGGAGTAAGAAATACGGCGTGCTTTTTTATTTCACCATTTTCACACTCCGTCATCTAGTTAATAGTTACGCAGTAAATTCCTTCATAAATCTGGTAAGGCAAGCAATTAAATTTCTGATGCGCAAAGCAGAACCGGAACACGCAGTTCCTGTGATGATTTGCTTTCCAGCAATCTAGAAGACATTGAGTTTTCTGAGCGGAGAGAAAGAGCTGGAGGAAAAGGAATCCACGAGGTTTTGAAATATTATGAAGATTTTATTCTTTGTTAAGTAAATAGTATAATTTTTAGCATTACTTTCAAGCATTACATCATTTGTGAGAAAGTTATGAAACTATTTCGATGGTTCGGAAAGAGTTGCACAATCGTGACATACATTTTAAAAATTCTTCGCTTGCAGGATGGTACGAAAGAAACGCGGCTGGATTCGGCGAAACACTGTCAACTATTTTTCTTAAATAGGGATGCGGCGTCGATGTCGATGTTTTGAAAACATCCATGTATTTAACTTCGATTTTTAAGCCTATTTTTTGAACATCGATATTTTGCGTTCGATGCTTTTACGTGGTCGATATTCTTGAATTAAAGTCCGAAGTGGTAAAAGTCTGTTATAATTTTAAGATTTACGATAGGTAAATTGAATATTCTTCTGACCAAAGTGATCAAGAGTTAAAAATAAAGAAAATCGCGTTTTCGTCAGCGAAAAAAAGGTATATTATTTTTGAATTAACGAATCAAATAATGAACGTTTTGTTATATGTCCTGATCATTTTTTGAAAGTTTTGTTTGTTAAAACTCAATTAAAAATTAATAAACGGTACCGGTTAAATTTAAATCCCCACACGTTTAATTCAACTGTCACTAATCCAATTTTAAACATATCGATGGTTTTGGGTCGATGTTTTATTTCTGATGTTTAGAAACCTGGATGTTTTGTTGGCGATGCGGCATCCGTACGTGGAAGTGGGATGCAACATCTGCTAGAGAATGAAGGGCGTTCGGTGCAGCACAAAGATGCTTTCAGGGGGCGGGGCGCGCCAGGCGGAGGGAGGCGAAGCGCAGCGCCGCCAACATTGGCCCACAAAGCGGCCGAGGCGGAACGCAAGAAAGTGAATCGCCGTGACGTAACGTCGGCCGTCACGCTGCCGGCCCAGGCGACACCTGAAAACATCGGCCGCGTTTCTTTGTGGCCAACGCGTTGGGAGCGAGCGCGCAGACGGGACTGAAAGCGAGTGCGTGCGTCTGCCGGTGTGGAAATGCTAGCGATGAAGACTGGGCGTAGGCGATGCAAGATGGGTGTAAATACGAGGGTGACTTTGATGACTTTGGTGACCGAGTCGGAAGAGCTCGAGAGTGATCGAATCGAAGGGAAAGGCAAATGTGAATGCCTGTATGACCCGCAGAAGAGGGGGCGCAACGATATTGAATTCAGATATAGCTTGCAACACTGAAGTACTTTCTATTGTCATCGCTTAAAATAGCTCTCTTCACCAGAAATAGTCTCCACACAGCACTCAGTGAAGCAGACTGTTGCACTATTGACTACTGTGGGTAAATTATCATATCGCTCTTCTTATTTCACAGATTTATATGTGTGTCGAATTGAAAACTGTCTTTTCAGCTTCGTTTTATTACACATTCTCTGAATTCTGTGAAGCCGTCTCGGGTTACTTCTCGAAGGTAACACGTGTTGAAACAATTCATTTTTCGTTGCTTATAATTTGAGCAGTTTGGCGTAAATTTTGTGTACGATAGTGTAACTCATTTGCAAACGTTAATCTTCTTGACTGAAGCAATAGTGATAATTACCTTATCACAGGCGGAATTCTAACAATACATTCAACTCACTGGATAATTGCGTTCGTTTATGTGTCTACTTCTTGTCTCCGTATTGTTTGTCATCCACAGAGTACATTACGATGTTAGTAATCTTATAGTATAGTTGCTGTAATTGAAGACATGATTGTCCTAGAAAAGGAAACATGTTTATTCTGGCTGCTATCTGTATCAACGTACAAAATAGTGAAAAGTATCTATAGAATACGGACACATTTAACTAAAATATTTTTTTGAACAGAGTGCAATTGGTTAATTGCAATTAACGTTGTTGAATTGTAATATGCTTTATTGTTAAAGGGTTAGGTGTTTTCATCTAACGTATCTTTCGGTAATTAAGAATACTCGCACACCATGTCTCATTGAATTAATGTTGACAAAAACTGTTAACTATGCCACCACATGAACGTAGCTTCAATCTTTCAAGAATGTGCAATGGAATAAAAATTAGGGAGTGTACAGAAATAGGTTTTAGTTTTTCGAGTAGCTGGAACTTCCTTCTATAATTAGGAATTTTCTTGGTTCAGGATGTGCGTAAGAACGAAAGAAGATAATCTTCTATGTTTATTGTGACTTGTGAGCGGGTGATACACTCTCATTACCGAGTATTCACCTCAGCTTTTTCTCCACGTTAATCATAACCGTGAACTGGCAAGACTTATTCTAAATCAGGCATCAGCAACCTTTTTTGTCACTGGGGCCACTTTTCTCTCCCCCCACAGTAGCTCGCGGGCAGCACAACTTACTTTTTTATTCATCAAATTTAAAATATTAAAATTATTGAATTGCAACTTAATAACCCTATGATTCATTCATGGTCGTTCGTGTATTCGACTGTCATTTCTAAATAGGTTGGTTGTAGGCTATGAAAAAAAGCCCAAAAAATCCGTGATTGCTTATTTTGCATTAGAGCAATACAGGAGAGACCCTTCGCGGGCCGCAGGTAGCCGACCTCTGTGCCAGCAAGAGGTGACCTCACGGTGTCCGGCAGGTGGTCCACATTCGCCGTGAAGTCAGACCTTAAAGCGAACTCGTGCGCGTAGGGCGGCGGCGGCGGCGGTGGCGGGCGGGGGGGGGGCGGAGGGCGGTAGCGGGCGGCGGCGGGCAACGGCGGGCAGTGGCGAAGGGTGGCCGCTCCGGGGTTGGTGGGCGGAAGGCGGGAAGCAGCGCCGTTTGCGGTCGTCTTAATCAGGGAATTGGCAATCTTCGCCGGAGGGGGGGGGGGGCATACAAAACTTCAGGAGGGGACGATCGAAGAATGTAACGAATAACATATTCTCTTTCAATTTGAACGAAGCCTAATAATTCTCTCAAGAATGTTTTCTTGTCCAATGTCTGTTATTGGAATTACTCCATTTGAACACTTCACAGTCCGGAAATCATAAATGTGGCACGTACAATGGATAAAGTGCATTCGTAGAAGTAGTTATGAATACTTTTCCAGCAGGAGACGTCGAACTCCGTAGGACGCGTCAACGTATCACCCGGATGAACATCCATAATTGAAAAATATAGTAAAAGTTATTTTCGAGCTCGATTTTATAAATATTGGCAACCACTGACTACTGTCTCCTCTGACGCTAGAGGAGCACTGGCCGCATGCTCCATTTCAAACTACCGCAGCGCGCAGCAGGTTCAGGGATTAGCTTTCGTACGGGTGGCCGGAAGTTCTCGAAATAAACTTTTATTTTTGACTATGGCCACGTTTTCGCCATTTTGTCAAGTGGAAATGCTGGGGTGATCCCCATCAAGTCGCGTGCGCACGCACGCACGCACGCGTTTGATTTTGTCCTGGCCGCGCTTGAAGACCAGACTTTTATGAAAAGCACAGTGGCAAGAGAGACAGGGTGGAGTGAATATCGTTGGAGGGGGAGTTCGCCCTGAGGAAGGCCCCAGTGTGACGGGTGAATCGTTGGCGCCTAGGGGGCGGCGTCTCCCGGACAGCCAAGGAAGCGCTGACGCCGACTGCGGAAGCCTACGCTTTCGGGTGGAGGGAAGTGGCTGGGGACGTGAGGGAATCGAGACGCCTCACCAGTCGTAAAGACGGTGTGCGCAGCGTGGGTAAGTGAAACGCAGAGGGAATATGGACACTATCCGCGTTGACTGCCACCTTGTGTGGTTGGAAGAATGATGATCTGATGAAATACCTTGTGACTCGTGTCGGGAATCATCCTTGTGTGAATGCACAGAGTCAGTCATTACGGAACAATAAATCATATTTCGGAAACCCTTTTTACTAAGGAACCTTCATGAGAAGGCATTTCTGAGGAAGTTTCTTATAAGAACTAGACTTATCTAAAATGAATTATATCTCATAATAAAAATTAATAAAATATATAGAATGTATCTTCCAAAATAAACCGAATTTGTAACTCTTTTTATTTGAGATTTTCGAAATTCACCACGTACATCTACCATAAATATACTATATATGAATTTTTTCTCTGATGTTTGAAGCTGCAGTTTAACTGAGGAATGTTGTATGTACGTGTGTAGTGGGGGTTCAATATGATCATCTAATTAACGTTTCTTAAGCAGCCTTTGTACTCGCACGTTGTTTTAACTGTCTAACCGCAAAATGGAGATAAAAACTAACTTGGAAGACGTGCTGGAATATAATGACGAAGTTCCATTTAATACCACAATTTAAAAAATATTTTCTTGGCCTTATTCCTTTAAATAGAAAGAATATTTGGACATGATATCTAATTCAGATCAGTTAGCAGTGGAAGGATACTCAACCAAGAACGGCCACTTTCACGAAAGAAGAACATTGTTGAACAATCTCTTAAAACTTCTGTTTTAAGTTTGAAGGTTTTTGGATGCTGCTTTGGAGACCTTTGTGATGGTGAAAGTGAAGATGTTTCCAATGGAATCACTAATGATTATGGTGCGATTATATGTCGCCAAACCCAGAAAACCGGAGTTCAGCGATGAATCCGAAACCTTGTAACTTCGGAAGTAACGTTTTTTAAAGTAAAAGAAGTAGATAGCTAGCAGTCGAAAAGGAGGTAAACAATGATGGACAAGTGAATTCCACAAATTGACGTGTTTTTATTCTAAAAGGAGTATACATTGAGTAAGTTATATTAAACTGGGTTTAAAAAAATTACCTGTATATAGACGAGGATAACACTAAAACCGTTTTAAAGAGCAATGTATATACTGAGTGTTTAGTAATAGTCAAACAAAGATCGATGGATTGGATACTAATCACTTATCTCTATCCGACTACTAGCACTAGGAGAGTGGAAAGCTCACAAAGGTCTCCTACCTCAGTCATTTTACAAATTTTTACAATTGGCATTCATTTCTAAGGCCGCAGCTTCATTGAATCCTATTTTGGCTGAAGTTTCGGTCGGACGTTTCCTGCATTCGTTCAAACACGTGCTGGTAAACGGAAATTGCCGTAGTGAACCCGAAAGGCCTCTTCCGATGGCGTCCGAAACCATTGGCAGCCGGACGAACTTCTACTTCGTTTGGGCGGCACTAACTTGTCAGCTAGGCCGAATTCAGTCGCTGTCTGGAGAAGAATGCTAGAGGCCGGCTGCTCTCATCGGTAGTTTTCCGTGGTTTCTCCGATCAATGCTACGCAATTGCCGGAGCAGTACCCTAACAAACGGACCACGGACCGCGCGCGACCTATCCTTCCTCTTCCTTGTCCTGTCCTCACCCCTTACACACTTCCACTCACATGCACTACACTACCACACATGCCGAGAGACCGGTCGGGAGTTTAGAGCTTGTTCTGGTTGGGGTGGTGCCCCGTTGGTGGGAGATAGCTAGTTGGGAAAACCCCCGGTAGCTGACGGTAGGTCGGCGCGGATCTCGCCATCCAGCGGGGGACGATCATGATGAAAAAGCCTCACGACAAAACATGCACTGCACTTACAGGAAAAAAGACGTCGGTAGTTTACGGAACCACTAACCAACCAACCAACCAACCTATTTTGTTTGGTTTTGTCTGTCTGTCCGACGAAATGGGCTCCATTGAGCCGCTACCTGAAGGAACGCCCTAACTTGACTCCTTCCCTAGCCGCGCTTACGCGTGTCTCCCAGCGGAGGGAGGGTGGGAGGCGGAAGCGGCGAGGCGCGTGGCCTACATGGCGGCGCGTCAGCCAGCGGACGCGCCTCCGTCGGCGACTGCGTTGCGATGCAATTCGCTCGCTCGCCACCGCCGCGTCGTGACGGCCGGCGTTTTCTTTCTGCGAATTGAAAACGGTTCTTGCGTCCGCTCGTGATTCACTTCTCTCGGCGGCAAGACTCGTTTCTTAATATGCTTGCCGCAACACATCTCGGCGAAGGGGGGGGGGAGCAAACGAGCGGAGTTCGTTGTCCTGACGCTGCTGTTATTTATCGTAATGCGACGAATATTTTACTGGAATGTTGTTTGACAGCAACCATTTTGCGTACTGAAGGATTTTCACGTTCTGGACCTTCTTTTTCCGTTTGCAGCGTTTTATCTGTGAATATCTGGAATGAATAATTAAGATATCCATTGAGGTTAGAAATTTTAAAGGTTTTCTTAACTGAAGAAGTTGTGTGAGATCAGATTTCAACATTTGTTTTCGTTTCATTTATCAAGAGTCGAAATTCATTTGCTCCTCATCCTTTGATAAATTCTGTCCTGGGAAACCTTGCGGAATTACACAGCTTCCCCTCATCATTCACCAAACTCAGCTCTTTCAGCCTTTTTATTCTTTGCGTGTTTTATAATTACGATTGCGATTGAAATTGAAAAAAATAATAAATTTATTCGAATTGTAGTGGCTTTACATTATGAAATGTTTTGAATTAATTATTAAGTAGGAATGAAATTTGAATCACGTAACTTCATTCCATGCCTGGAGATAGTATGTAGCTTTGTATGATATAGTAGTATGTATGCTTTGATGATCTGAGATAGTGTGAAACATTGAATACCTTCTGACCAACTTGTGGCTTCTGGCTTCTTGGCTTTTGTTATGATTCAAATAAGAATATCTTGAAATCAATATTGGAATATTTTCTCATTTCGAAGCTCGAAAATATTGCATAAGAGATGAAACACTAAATACGCGTCTAATTAATCGCTAAAGTTTTTTTCTGTTTAACATGTGTTGCCAAGAGAAAAAGAACGATATTTCAGATTCTTTGCGGATAAATCTACGAATTGTTAAGTTCTGAATGGATGAGAATCTAATGACCGATTTTGGGTTGTCGAACGAAAATAATGCATTCGGCCTGAGGAGTGCAGGTAAAATAAATACTTCTTATCGTCGATTGTCTGCCCCAGAGGCTGCCCTTCGCTTCTGCAGCGTCAGCCGTCCGCGTTGCACGGCTTCTTCTTCCCGGCACCATTCCCTCCCGCGCTGGTGGGGGCGGGGTCTGGGGCTAGTACTGGTACTAGGGCTGAGGCGGGAGCCTGGGGCTGGGACAGGAGCTGGGGCAAGGGGCGGGGGCTGAGGCGGGGACTGGTGCGAGGGGTGGGGACTGGGGTGAGGGGCGGGAGGCTGGGGTTAGGCCTGAGGCTGTGGCAAGGGGCTGGGGCGGTGGTGGTGGTGGTGGTGGGGGGGGGGGGCCTTTGACTGAGGCGTGGGCTGGGGCAAGGGGCGGGGGCTGTGGCTGGTGCTGGGGCGGGGGCGGGGCTGTGGCTGTGGCTGAGGCGGGGGCTAGGGGCGGACGCTGGGGTTGTGGCTGGGGTGGGGCAAGGGGCGGGGACTAGGGTGAGGGGCGGGAGGCTGGGGCGAGGGGCGGGGGCTGTGGCTGGTGCGTGGGCTGGGGCCGTCCGCGGCGCGTGCTGGAGCAGCGCCTTTCATGGTCGCGACGCCCCGGCGCTCGCCTCGGCGCCCGCCCCGGCCGCGAGAGGCTGCGCCGCCGATGCCAGAAAAACGAACGGCCGGCGAGTGACTGGCGAATTGGCGCCGACGCCAAATAAAGAGCGCGGAGGGGCGTGGCCCGCGAGCGACGACCCGGCAGGGGCGGTGCTCTGGGCGCAGGCGGTGGAATTATGTTACAAGGCAAGGTCGATGGCGATACTTGGGTGGATGTTGCTCGCGCACATCTAAAAAGGAAAGAAAAGTGTAAAGGGAGGATTAGAACGTGAAATCGTTAAAGCGAAGGGAGGATTGGGATTGGGCAGAGGTTGAAGACGTTCAGCCGACCATAATGCTACTGGTTAAGTGAGATGAAATCTCGTATTAGTCGGCAAAACAACAAAATCTTGTGGATTTATTCCGGAGTTTACCAAATTTGAATTTTCATTTCAGATTGTAAAATCGTCTTGCGTAACAAGTACGTATTATATGATTGATTCCAATGAAACGTGTCTACCAGTGAAGAGAAACATTTTTTCTTTAAAACTTTCTGAGTCAGTCAAAGACTTTTCCGAAATGGCGACTTGTTCTAAAAACGTACCCGCAAATACGTAATCGTTTCTTCGGCGAAATCACGGTCTCCATACCATAAGAGTACGTAAGTTTCTCTGACCAACGTCTCAGTCATGCTTTGGCCTAGAGAAGCTTGCTGCCTCTTCCATTGCCGACGCCAGACACGCCACTCCCACAATCGTCTTCCCCGCTCCGTCGCCTCCGCCTTTACCAACATCCCGGTCGCCATTGCTCCCAGTTCTTACGTGTTATGTACTGACTCCACCCGTTTACTCGCATGCCCTACTGGCCTCCCTCGCCGTCGACATGAATGTCATTCTGATCGTTATTACCGTCATCGTCATAACCGCCACCGGAACCGCTGACGCCCCAATCAGACGCCGCGCCGCCGTCACGCCAGCTGGTACTGCGCGCTCTGCGGCAGCAGCTTTAATAACTAGGTTTAGGGGGAGAAGGTGACACAGATTCGTCTGCTGTTGTCACGTGCACAAAGCAAGGACGTGGGAACGGAGGCGTGAGGTACGTGTCTACAGTACGTTAATCTCTGCGGTGAATTCCAAGGCGTTTTTCTGGCTTTCTTGTTTTTACACCGAAGCGAGTGTTTACGTCTGCTGCTTGTTTCACTTCTCTCTCAAAAATTGTGATAGAAGACCAACCGATCAATCACGTAGCATATACACGGTTGAAAAAAGTTGAAAAAAAAAGTGCTTGTTATACCGATGATGACTGCGATTGATTTCCAATGATTGTGTTCAATTATATTTTAAAATTATTTAAACTTCGCCCTTCAGTCAATTTTTCATTGGGTTACATGGAAGACGCGACATACGTCAGGTTGTCTGTCAATACTTTATGTATGAATCCTCGTCGTCTGAGTGGCTGGTCTGGCGTGATCCTTGCTGCTGCGTATGCATGAGGTGACTCACGTGCGCGATACGTACTCTGACGTTAGGCTGATAGCGAACTTAGATATTCCTCTAGGCCTCGCCTTGGGACGAATGGATGTGCATATATTTCTTCGCCGTCGTTCCTAGCAGACGTTTAACGCGATTATTTGAAATTCTACCCATGGAGGAATTAAGATTATGTTGTCAAACCTGTCAGTGAAAGCTCCGAATGACGTTTTATTTCTCGGGTGTGTCATTTCAATTTGTTGAACATACACGTGGTATTTGAATAAATTTTCAGGATAAAGAAAATGCCTTTTGTTTTTTTAATAGTTTTGATTTTAAAATCCCAATGGTAATTTCCTTTTAAAGTTTCTTAATTGATCTTCTGCTCTGTTCATGAACGTCAATATTACTTGTGTAACACAATAATCAAGTTGATATTGCATAATTACTTTACATTCCTTGTCAAGTATATATTGTCACACAAAAGTTTAATTTCCTTCGCAGTGGAACTCAGGTTTTGTCATATCTTCACTTGTTCACATTTTCTATAGAATTACAGTGACTTCTATATTGTTTATATCGAAGCGTTGGAGAGTGAAAATTCTATTCGTTTGTTTCTTTTGATGCGGACGTGAAAGGGTGAGTAGTGTTCATTCGCCGGAAACAATCGCACGTCCGTTGTGGTTAGCCCCTAGGGAAGATTTCATGGATCACGCCTTTGTTACTGACAACTTTAACTCGAACTGAAACCACAATCACAAATCGATAGAGTTCTGGTTGAATTCCAGTTATAATTTTCTCATTTGGACAAAGAGTTTGATTCAAACTGTAGAAATGTGAGTCACTTGTTTTTCATTTTTGTTGGTTTCGGAAGTGTATAACCTAGCGATTTTTCTAAACATGAACAATTGAGAGAAACATGAACAATTGTTTCTGTTTGGGGATACTTTATTATTTACTGATTTGTTTCGAAATTTACTTTATTCACGTTGTGTCCAATACTTCATAACTTACTTGAAATGTATTAGATTAAAAATATAATAAAAATATCTATAATAAATCTACCACAATTTTCAATATTTAGAGTGCTACGTCTGCCAAGAAACTAGACACGTCAATGTTGGTTTTAGAAACCTTTCATAGAGGAAATGATTCAAGGGGAATTCCTTACACAAAAGAGTTCGCACGAGAACAATTAATTCGCAGTACGCTTTTTATGTATCTACTAGCTGACCCGGCGAACTCTGTTCCGCCTTAACAGCCGGTCCCATCTTTTTCTCGCGTCGCACTCACTATGAGAAACTGTACTATCCTTGTTGCACTGCGTACGTGCAAAAACGTGCGTTCTCACACAGGAACGCTGTCGAACGGGATAAACAGTATCCTATGTCCGTCTCCTTGCTCTAAGCTTCCTGCTCACCAAATCGGTACAGCCGTTCTTGAGTTATAAATAGTGTAACTAACACGACTATATATAGATATAACGGCGAACGAAAGGCTGCTATTATTATCGCCTTCTGTTATCAGTGCGGCGTTACAACAATGGGTTACAACAGGCAACAATGGCCGCTAACATGCGAAATCACGCGAAAACGTGCAAAAACGTGCGTTCTCACACAGGAACGCTGTCGAACAGGATAAACAGTATCCTATGTCCGTCTCCTGGCTCTAAGCTTCCTGCTCACCAATTTTCAGCCAAATCGGTACAGCCGTTCTTGAGTTATAAATAGTGTAACTAACACGACTTTCTTTTATATATATAGACTAGCTGACCCGGCGAACTCAGTTCCGCCTTAACAGCCGGTCCCATCTTTTTCTCGCGTCGCACTCACTGTGAGAAACTGTACTATCCTTGTTGCACTGGGTACGTGCAAAAACGTGCGTTTTCACACAGAAACGCTGTCGAACGGGATAAACAGTATCCTATGTCCATCTCCTGGCTCTAAGCTTCCTGCTCACCAAATCGGTACAGCCGTTCTTGAGTTATAAATAGTGTAACTAACACGACTATATATAGATATAACGGCGAAAGAAAGGCGGCTATCATTATCGCCTTCTGTTATCAGTGCGGCGTTACAAAAATGAGTTACAACAGGCAACAATGACCGCTAACATGCGAAATCACGCGAAAACGTGCGAAAACGTGCAAAAACGTGCGTTCTCACACAGGAACGCTGTCGAACGGGATAAACAGTATCCTATGTCCGTTTCCTGGCTCTAAGCTTCCTGCTCACCAATTTTCAGCCAAATCGGTGCAGCCGTTCTTGAGTTATAAATAGTGTAACTAACACGAATTTCTTTTATATATATAGATTTTCGCTCAAGAAATTTATTATTTTTTCCGCTTTGAAAGAAAAAAGAAAAACGGCAAAAAAAATGGCCACTTACGAAACACGTGTCTCATTCCGTTGAGTCTTCCTCATTTTCTGCGGAAACGAACCCATTGCGCTTTCTTTCGAGCCACCTCGTGGTGCAATCCCAACGCGAACTTTTTGTGGGAACTGCGATTCGCTGCTGTGTCTGAGAAGCGCTCGCATGCAGTACCTCCGCCGTTTGGCCTCTCGTCGAGCAGGAAAGAAGACGCTGGACAAACCGCAGGAGCGACTGCCTTCTTGGTAGGCGCCGCCTGCACCGAAGCCGCTACCGGCGCCGCCCGTGCCGCCCCGCCCCTCCCCTCCCCTCCCCTCCCTCCACGCCCCCAGTGCTGCGCAGCCCCGCGCTCCCCCTGCCCGCCCCGCCCCGCCCCGCCCCCGCCCTCCCCGCCCCCTCCTCCCCGCCCCTCCCCGCCCCTCCCCTCGCGCCCGCCCCACCCTGCTCCGCGCGCCCCGCGCCGCCCCGCACTGCACCCTCTCCTCCCAGCCCCGCCCCTCCCGGCACACCTCCTTCCCCTCCCAGCACCACCCCGCCCTGCCCCGCCCCGCGCCGCTCCGCCCCGCCCCGCGCCGCTCGCGGCGCCGGCGGCAGGTACTGTTAAGAGTACTGTTACATTTTTATTGATCGGAGCCGGCCCGGTCCGGCCACCGCCGCGCCGCCTCCGACCCATTGAGGAACGGAGCCGCGCTCCCGTGCCCTGCCCGCCTCGCAGCGCTAGCAAAGCGATGCAGGCGAGGCGGGGCGCGGTCTTGTGGCTCAATGGAAGCATTTTTAGTTTTTCCTGGTGGAATTGCAATTTTACTCACTCCAACACATGTTGAATGTATAATTGACCATTGCATTTCTTCTCTTTTAGTGTATTCATTTTCAGTTTATTTAATTCAGGAGGGTTGAGAGACCCTGTGTTGCTATCTCTTGTAAAAGCATCTTTATTAGACGTACTTGTAGTCGCCATACATCGTGCCTAACCGCAAAAATTAAGAATAGCATAATTCTTTATGTAATGAAGTGGAACATTTTTTTTAAATGTATTTTTTGTTTATTGCACTTTTTCTCGTATAATTCAATTTCAGAGAGTTAGTAGATATAAAAGTACCGTATTCGCGCACATGTTCACGATAATTGTTCGTAAACAAGTTGTTTTTCTTCGTGAACTCATCTTTTCAAGAAATTCAACTTTGCCTGTGTTTCATGTGGTGTCTAAAGATGGAGTTGCCGATAAGTTTGGACGAACTATTGTGTATAAAATTGGCAGTAACCATAGCCTTTTGATTTTTCAACATTTTTTCCTCTATATTTGGTACACGCGCTGTTTCATTAATGAGTACAATACACATTCATCACAGGTGTTTTCATCCTCTCCATTTACTCTTTCTTTCTTTCTTTTTCTTGTGTTTTCTTCTCTTTTCTTTTCTTTCCTTTCTTTCGGGGAATAAAAGTTGTTTTATTGGTCGTGGGCGGTAGGATGTACTATGAAGTGCGAAATGTTCCTTCCTAGAAGCTTCCCGGCGCGAGGGAGAATATTTGCCAGGAATGTGGACTCGGGCAGCGACGGATTGCCGGTGCACATTCGCTCATTTATTTAAGCCAACCATACTTGTGTGCAGATTATTTTTATACCAGTTGAATGTCGCGTCGCCGACGCTGTAAACTGTTTCAAAAGAATTTTCTTGTATTTAAAATGAATGTCATGTATAGTTATGTTCAAATAAGCTCTTTCAGCTTCTTACATACCAATGAAATATAGTAGCTAATAATGTTTTACTCCTGTTCAAAAATTCTCAACACCCAATGTTTGTTATCTTGTATGTTATATTGTATGTTACCTCCATAAGAGATATGAACTGGTAATATTGCAATTTCAAAATTCTAAACGCCCCAAAAAATACTCTTCAGGTGTAAATGAAGCTTAATAGTTGGAATTAGAGCAAACACATTTTTTACGTTTTGCTACTATGCACAAAAATGCACATAAAAAAATCTGTAAGCTGCTCTTCTTCGTTATTCTCTAATAAAATCATTATAAATTAGTTCCGAAAGTGCTGTCGCAAAATCTTCTTCAAACACATGTGATTCTTTCCCGGATTTGCTTAACACTTCCATATCTTTGTCCCCTAATTTTAGAAGAGAATAAAACTCCACAAAGTGAGTCTAATTGTAAGTCTAATAATGTTCTCCACAAATAGAGCAATTGCAAAAGTAGTTCGGCAATTGCTCTATTTATCGCGAATAAAAATTAACATTAAATGGTGACTATTTTGTATTTTTATGTAAAAACGGTGTTTTTATGTACAAAAGGGGTTGTATTTTTGTGTAAAAAAGTTTAATAAGTTGTTAGTCACGTTCATTACAAAATTGGTATTTGCACGCTTAAGAATGTAAATGTGAGAAATCGAACATAACGAAAATGTGCTTCTGTAGCATTACTCAGAGTTTGTTTTTTTCCGTATTCACTTGAAGTTCCTGGACTTTAATACGTTCTAAGGCAATAATGTTCGTGCGTTCTTGTAAATTTAATTTTAAGAGTACGTTTATGCGGATGAAAATGCAATGAAATCTGCCGCATGATTCACTTGTCGCATTCAACGCCACCTACATAGATCTATTTGGGTAGCGTTGGTTTAATTCCTGGCATACCACGATCGCAACGCTAAATCACGCAAAAGCTCGTTTGTGGAAATTTGTGACCGAATCCGAAAACACATGATCAGTTCCTCACCCGGAGACCGAGTCGCGTCGAATGACTCGCGTGTCTCGATTGGTGGACGGGAAGTGGTGTAACCGCGAGTGACGGATGCGCACACACGCACACTCGCAGTTACTCAAATACTGTGAAGGGATGTTCCTAATTCGGCGAATTTTGTTAAGATTTGTTTGATAGTAATTTTCGTAATTAAATATCTTGGAATAAATACTAAGTCATCCATTTAATATTTACGTCAGTGTTCTGAAGAAAGATAGTTTTTCCATTGCAGTACCTGGAATTATAGAATTTATATTTTTATTACGTACGTTTATGGAATTGGTTTATTGTACTGCCTTTGCAGTGTCATATTAGCGGTATTTCATTCTAGACAACTATAGCCGTCGCACCATGTGTGTACAACCGCAACGCGCTTTGAGGTCGAAAAGTGTTGCAGCGTTCAAAATGTATAAAGAAGAGAATAGGAAGTGGACTCGTAATTGGGACGATGGTCGTGGCGAACCCAAAGCAGCCAAACAAAACTCAACGCTACTGCAAATATTCTGGAAGCTTGGTTCGTGAAAAAGATGGAGATCCTGTGCCAGATTATGAGGTCCCGAGTGAGTTTTTGCGGCGTTCATGTGCGGGGCCGTGATGTGTCGCACATGCGGCCCCAACTGTTTCGTCTGGGTCGGTCGACCGACTGGGGCGTCGCGACGTCAAGGACGCAGCCCCTCGTACGCGCACACGACGGGCCAAGAGGCTCAAGATTTATTGTGGTACCCCGCACTCGCCTTATTACGCGGGAATATTTTAAAATGAAGACACATTTTTAATGTATTTCCGTTTTGAATTCTGTCCACGGCGTGTGCTTTTGACACATTGCCGACGGTGCGTTGGTATATCTTGAAGGGGGTCGAACGTGTGAGTCAGGGGGAGCTCGGTGCATATGTAATGATGAAAATGCTTGGAATGTCGTCGTAGGTGCCTTTCGTTATGTATTAAGTGTTCTCTGCATAACAATCCTCAAGATACTGCTTCTGTACCGGTTGACTGTATCATATAACAGGGTAAAGCTTTACAAATGAATTCTGGAGCTGTTGTCCGCGTGAATGATTGTTTAATAAGATGTTCTACTCATTTGTGATGTAATTTAAATCGAAGTAATCATGGAGCATGCTGCAAGGTGCTTATGAAGACGTACTTGAAAGAATAGATTTATCAATAATTGACGCAATTCTATAGAAAAATAGCGGATAGTTCAATATCATTTGCAGTTAATTTCGCAAATCGGCAGTCGTGTTGTGTGATAAGTCATTACGATGTTGGCAGATACAATGTACTTTACAGATCATAAATACGCATACCTGATACTTAGAAATAAAATTTCCAACTGGAGGTTTTTCGACCGTAAAATAAGATTTTTGTTTCGCTGACAAAAAAAAAGGATTATCTGTTAATGGTTTTCTAGCATTATTTATTCAGCTGCGAATAGAGTATTCGATTACAGCGTTAAAATATTTCTATATCGTCTAAATCAGAATGTTCGCATGTTGAGACTGACGCTTTGTTGGTCAAGATAAATTAAAACTACCACGTAGGTGACAGAATGTAATTTTTGAGACCGGTTCTTCAGTGCATTATTTCCGTGCGTTTTCTATTATAATTTTTGTAAAGGTTTCTCTAGTATCACTAGTTCGAAAAGGGTGATGAAGCAGAACGAGTATTTGAGCTCGTTCCATTCTTTCCACTCTCGTCTCATAGGCCACCCCATGTCGCCCAGCTCTCCCTCCTTTCAGCGGAGGAGGGACATGTTCATCAGTTGAGTAAAAGCACAGTCAAAAGATAGTGTGATGTTCGAAGAGGACCATGTCAGATTCCATCGAACTTGGCTTCGTCAGATCTTGCAAATTCACCTCCTAGGGAGAAGCGGTAGAACCAAAATTTGAATTTGGGAAAGTGATAAGACTCAGGGTGTTGTCGAAGTCAATGTAGTAATATATAAATGAACGTCCTTAAATGGAGGTAAATTGATAAAATAAGATTCCACCGTGGATCACGCACTGGTCCGAAAGCGGGGCGGGGCGGAGAGGGGAGGGGTGAGGCGGGAGTGGCGGGTTGGGGAGGAGCAGGGAGGGGCGAGGCGAGGCGGAGCGCGGCAGCTCGAAGCGGGGTGAGGCGGGGCGGGGCGGGGCGGCTCGCGCAGAAGGCCATTGGGCCACCCGCACCCGCCTGCTGCCGAATGTGAGGCCTGTGAGCGACCGCGCCGCCCCGCGCGTGAACGCCGCCAGCGGCCGCGCCGTGACGCGGCAAGGCCACTCGCCGCCCCCACCCCTCCCACTTCCCGCTGCCACCGCCGCCGCCGCCGCGAGATCTGCAACTTGCCAGGCTCTCGCGAACCCGTTCCCGGCCGCTCGGCTCGGCCCCGCGCGCGCTGCGCGACGTCTCAATGGTCGTCCGCCTCCTGCGGCGCTCTCTCGGCGCCAGCTGCCCCTTTATCACACATTGTCCGCATTTCACCCACGTTTTTTGGATTTTCTGCTAGGGAGCAATCCCTCAATCATACACAATTGTTTTTGCTTATTTCATCATGTGTATCTTATGCTTTGAAATATCTTCTATTTCTACTTGATTATCTATTCCCCTCTCCTTCCTTAGCATATTTTTTATATTATCTTTCTCTCTACTATGACTACCTAGACATTCCTTCTATCATTTTTCATGGTTGCATTAATTTTACGTACAATTCTTACATTTCCTCCACCAACACCTTCCCCTTCACTTTTTCCGCAGTCTTTTTATTCTTTAAATTCGTGTTGTTACTTTCTATAATTCGCTTGCATCTCCCTTGCGTCGTATCGACTTTTTCTTCCTCCAAGGCGCACAAAAGGAAAGACTCCGCGCGGTCTCGGCGGCGTGGATAGTAAATCCACGTTTGCCTGGCGTCGCTCTGGCGTGGCGGCGGCGGCGGCGGCGGCCGACCTTCGGTGTGGTACTTGGCAACGGCACGCGCGCGCGCGCACGCGGCGGCGGATCCGCGCCCCGCGCCCATTGGCCGCCCGCGCCCGCCGCGCTGTTGCCGCCGCCGCCGCGGGCTTCTTCCCATTCAAAGGCAAAGGCGCGCGCCTCCACCCGCCTCTACCCTCTGCCTCCACCCACCGCGTCACCCAAACCCGCTCCGGCTCACCTCGCGTCTCCCCAGCTCGCCCCGTGCATTGCGACTCGCCTCTCGCCTCCTTGAATCTCCCCGTGGAAACCCCGCTAGCCGACGGTGGGTCGGCGCCGGATCTGGCCACCCAGCGGGGCAAGACCTCCGCCAACTCCCGATGAAAAAACAATCACTACACTTACGGGACTAATGACCTCCGTAGTGGACGCGCCCGGAATCACTAACAATCAATCAATCATTGAATCTCCCCGTCGTGTCCCCGCCTGTCCCCGACTTGTCCCGCGTTTGCCTCGCCGCGCCGCCCACTTGTCTGACCTCGCCAATAGCGGCGCCACGACCTGCTGCAATTATGGCTGCTAGGTGGATTAACTGTCGTCTTAGTTCTTTCCGGAAGTATTTTGTTGCTCCCATGCAAAATCATCAACTCTTGAACCACCTGAAAAACTCATTACAAAGTGCTAATTAAAACGCATTCTGGATTCCCACTTCCAAAATTGTTCTTTTGGCAATCATTAACAGAGTTTCCATTTTGTGTAGTTTTCTTAATGTCCTGGTGATGTCTACTTAATATTTTTATTTAATATACATTTGCGTAATTCCAACTTGGCTTTCATCTTTGGTGTGGGGGATGCCTATTCTTTGCTTTTAAAGATACACTATCAACCTTGTACATAACTCTAAAATGCTCAGAATAAATTTTGATAGTTACGGAGGACGTTTTTGAAATGTTTTTAATGCATCAATGTGTGTTTTAATAAAGAGCAATTGTTTAAAATTCAATATTGACGTCGAATTGCCGGTGATGTGCTGTTTACTTATCAATACAATTTCGTCAGAGATCACACAAAGACCGCAAAAACTATAGATCTTGTAATTCTCGTACTTCAGGAATCTAATGTGAAAAAGAAAGAAAAGACAGTTAAAAATTGAAATGTGCAAATTTTCAAATTATTACTTCGTGTTGCAATGTTAAAACTGTAGGTATCAATGTGTGTGTGTGTCTAGAGTGTGTCCGTCCGTCTTCATCACTTAATCATTGAGAGTGAATTCATTGAGTTTCTGCTCTACGTACCAGCTGCAAACAATGTTTTCATCAAAGCACAATAGATCAAGTATAAAGACAAAACCGTTTCCTGGCGGAAAAGAGCGAAGCTCCTACGCGCGCTTGCAAAATGCTCGGACGCTCTCTCTCCTGCAAAACGCTTTGTCACATTGCGTGAAGAACACGGGTGAAATGCACAGCCAGTCACCACCATTCCTGTAGAGACATTGAGACAATAGTTGCCGAGTGGCAAACGAATCATAGCGTTAACGTTTGCTTATCTGTCTCACATCTCAGTTAATAATGTCCACATAATATAATGCCTGTTACATGATTTGCCTTGTTCACAAGGTCTCGGCTAGCGTTAATGAGAGGAAGTGCTTGGAGGTAATGGCTTTCACAGCGTGGCGACGTAAAATGAGAAGTTGTTCGATTAGGCCGAGCGAAGGCTGGACACGAGCGCTGACCAGCCATTATTTATCGGAATGTCTGGCGGTCATTAGAGGCGGCTCGGCCGCTCGGCGTGCCTTTACCGCCCCCACCCCCACCCCCACCCCGCCCCGCCCTCTATCCATTCCTTCCACTTTGTACCGATAGCCCTCCTGGCCTTCTGCCCTCGCCCAGTCGCGAGTTGCAATAATTTTCCGACAGCGCGAAAGATGTACTCTACCCACTCTCGAGACTGACATTCGTTTTTGTTTGGGAAAACTGTCTGAGACAAGAGTTATTAAACGGGATGTCACGAATGCATTGAAAAATACAATGAGGTGATGGCGAATTCTGTTATGTATAAAAGTTATTGTAATTCTTGAAATTTGCAATGAAATTATAGGCATTTATCAAAAAGTTATTTCAAATATTAGATTTTGTTGGGGTCAGTCTGCTTATTCTTAACGCACTGGGAAATTACATCTGGGAAATAATTCGAAAAATGAATGTCGTAATGGAGCTTTTACAATTCTTGTTTTATTATTTACTGATCATGGTATTTTTATATTGTATAGTATGTTGGCTTTTTTCGTATTCAATTTTTGGTCTCTTGTAGAGCATTAACCTAGAAACGGATGAGAATAAATGCTCGTAGTTGGCAACGAGATAAATTGCCTGTGACCTTCGAGTCATACCAAGTCAATCGAGCTGTACGAAATCCAGCAGCGGGGTGCATGTCTACTTAAACGTACTTCGCCTTGAGTGGTCGCTGTTTTAAACATTGAAAAACTTCATACAAATTATTGTGGACAGAAAAATGAATCCGTGACGAAAGACATAGAGCTAGCAGATTGTAGGGTTCATCAAGATAAATCTTATATTGAGGTCATGCGAGTTGTCGACTCCGGGGAGTGGAGCAGATGCTGCAGCAGTAGTTCTCGGAAACTGTGACTCGGTCGTTTTACTTTCTCGCCTTACGAATTTTTTATTTGTGTTCAGATCTTTCTCTTTGACAAAACTTCTGCACTGATAGTCCTTACGTTCGTGCATTTTCTGTCTAACTCCTTAACTGGGTTCGTAATATAGTACTGTATACCCAGCCTTTTCTTCGTTTCCGATCGCCATGATATTTGCCGAGGTCATGCGAACAGGCAGGATGTTATAAAAACTTCAGTTCCGCTTAATTGCTATCGTAGCTACTCACTCCGCCGCAACGCGATGGAGTAGCAAGAAAAGCTCTCCTCTCTCGTTTGAGCGAATTACAAGGGAAGTCTCTTTCATAAAGATTACTTGGGAGGGTTGTTTTTGTTTAGAACGTCGTAATCCACTTACGCAATGGAGATAATTGACCGAAGAGGTCGTTTCTAACATACTGACTCTTAAGGGAAAATCACTTTAACTTCACTGTTTCTCATTACGAAAATTATATTGAGAAGTATCTTTCTTTCAGGGTTGAAGTTTTCAGGTTTCGATTTCTGTTCTGTGAACAACGACCATCGTATTGTTCTTGGTAAACAAGGTACAGAACATTCTATAGATGCATATTTCTTAAAAATAAAAAAAAATAAATCGTTGCAAGGTAGTCTAAATTTACATTCAGTTTAGATTTAAAGACGCATTTCCTTAACTCTTTGGACGTGATCTTGATGTTTAATAATTATTCTATAGTCTTATTTTTTTCTTCAAATCTCTTGAGTAAAAACAATAGTTTGAATGAACTGAAATGTTACAAGCTTTTGATTATCTCGGGTGGCGTACAACTCCCGGACTGCTTTTGTTTTACCCTTATCATTAAAAACTCTAGATTCATAAACAACTGTTGTGCTCATTGTCTCGCGCATTCTAGTGTTGAATGAATAGTTCGTTGAGAGTCCATAATCGCTGTAGTGGAATTGAATGAGAGACAAAGGTGTAACGCCAGCGTGTTTCTTTTTGTTGTAGGTAAGTGCGGTCGCTCAGCCGCCTGCGTCCAGCGCTGTCCTCTCCGAGTAGCCTTCGTGGACGCGAGCGGATTGCGCCTACAGTGGGGAAAGAGGTCCGGCGCCAGCCAGGGCCAGCAAGTGGTTGCCCGCGCACTGGCGGCGCCGTTTGCTGGTTGCCCCCCACACACATTCGCCCATACACACAAACACATTCGCCCCCCCCCAACACCCGCCCACACACTCGCCTGCCTGCCCGCCCGCCCGCCGCCCGCCCGCCCGCCCGCCCGCCCGCCCGCTCACTTCGCCCGCTCGCCCCTCGCCCGTCTCGCCCGCCCGCTTCGCCCGCCCGTTCGCCCGCCCGTTCGCCCGCCCGTTCGCCCGCCCGTTCGCCCGCCCGTTCGCCCGCCCGTTCGCCCGCCCGTTCGCCCGCCCGTTCGCCCGCCCGTTCGCCCGCCCGTTCGCCCGCCCGTTCGCCCGCCCGTTCGCCCGCCCGTTCGCCCGCCCGTTCGCCCGCCCGTTCGCCCGCCCGTTCGCCCACTCGCTCACTCATTCCCTTCGTTGCCTCTGTGCGAACGACCAGCTCTGGGAGACGCGGGGGCAAATGACCGCGCCCCAACCCCGTTATCGCCTCCGCCGCCGCCTCCACCGCTACGTGGACGAGTGCGGAGGAATGCGCAGCCGCGCCTGCGGTCGCGCGACCCGCACTGCAAAGGCCCTTGCGACCACGCCACGCCACGCCACGCCACGCATTTCCATGCCACGCTTTGCTACGCTACGCCACGACACGCCACGCCACGCCTTGCTACGCCACGCCACACCACGCCACGCCACGCCACGCCTTGCTACGCCACGCCACCCCACGCCAAGTCACGCGTTGCCACGCCACACCGCGCGACGCCACGCCACGCCATGCGTCGCATTCGGCGGAATAACGATTGTAATTGGACCAAAGTCAGAGATAGTGATAGTAATTCGTTTTTCTTCTCTGAATTTCCTTTTTTTAGTGGGATTTTATTCAATTTTGTGAATCCCGTCATTCAATCTTAAAAGTTTAATGTTACATGAAAATGTTACTTTTAATGAATTACAAATGAGCGTGCCTAGAAAAGATTATATAATATAATTTATTATTATAATTATTATTATTGACTAATGCAAGGCTGACGCATTTGAATGTACGTGTGGAACCTCCTTTTCATTTTCATCTAAAATCGTATTAAATGGTGTTAGTGCTTTAATTAAAAAAAAAATTGCTTTGTCCTGCGAAAATCCAACCTTTTAATATTTTTTTAAAATAGCACTGTCTTTAATTCATTTTCATCACGTGTGTATTTTCTCAGAAGACTAGCAACTGTTGTGGAACAGAATTGAAAGGTTCCGCGTCCTCTTTGTTAAGTAATCGCTTTACGTTTTCGAGTTCACTGCAACAATATTCGTAATGAACACAAAAAATTGCAGAATTCTTGAGAAAAAGTAAATGATACTCCTATCGAGTAGAGGCGTCTTTCTTAGGCTCTGACGTCAGTGGCGCGAGACGAGAGGCACAAAAGGAAGCAATGCTTCGTTGTTTTCTCTTCGAGAGTAGTATATTATTTTGTTGGCAATATGGTGGACTCCACATTTCTGTGATATTTATCTCAGAATCTCATTTAAGTAACGCCATTCTTGGTACTCGCAAAGAGGTGAATCATAAGTTTCTTTTGTTCGTGAGGAACGTCCACACGTGTTAAGTTTTAAACTCATTGAAAGTATAACGTTTTTCCACGCAATACGTAATGTTCTAAGTTTAATATTAAACGCAATTTTTTTAATGTAATGTTGGTACATTTGGTGATAGTTTGGTCGTGAAATTAAGAATTAAGATAAAAACACGAAAACAAAGCTACATTTGGTTCTAATTTTGCTCCAAATACTAATTCACGATAAAGGTTGAAACTCGTCAAACAAACACTGTGCTTAACCTGAAATGTAATTCAGCTAATATCTAATACTGAAAATTTCATGTCATTAAACAACATTATATTCCTCCATTATTCAAGACACCGGAATAATATCTTAAACGATACGTGACCAAGCTATGATTAAAAAGGTGACCATTTCTTTGATGGTTTGGAAATACCATATTTATTAAAGATAAAGGATTATTAGCCTCAAATGCATCTGCCCAAATGCATTTTAGGAACTGTTCGCAATGTCGTCAATGATTTATGTAATAGCACATAGTTGGATTCACATTGTATCGCGAAGACGACCGTGAGCTTATGGAATGGTTTTCGTTGCCTGCTGTAATAAGAACATTTTCTTGCCTCATTTAATTGGCGAGTTTTGTATGAATGCAAAATAAGAACCACACGTTTGAAAATTTGTAGCAGTTTTGTAAGTTTCTTCCTTCCATTTAAATTAGGTCATGATGCGAAAATGCTGTAGGAAATGTGTGATAGTTTAGATAATAGTTTCATAATGCTTAATGAAATAATACGTTGTTTTGTCTTTGAGATGCTATTTTCATTTTTAAGTGTTCATCAAGTAGCTGTAAATCCTTTAAGTTTCGTAAATCATTCAATTGACTTTTTTCTTGGACAAGGTATAAAGTAATACTCCGTAGCATTCGAAAACCAGTTGGTAGATTTGAATACGTAGCATCGTCGTACATTCCTCGCCGTTGAAATCCTATAACTTTTCAGATATTTTGGAAAACATACTGTGTGGATAAGTTTCCCAACATGTTGAAAGGAAATTCCGCCCTTTTCTGTAGTCGGAGCTTGAACTTCCAAGACGACCCACGTCCTGGGTGCCTCCGGCCTTCGAGCTATTTTGGGCCGCTTCGTGGAAGCCGGCGGAGGGATTCGCAAAATACTACACTTGGTGATTTATTATGGCGGTTGTGCTCGCGTGCGAACTCCGTAAATAAACGAAAGGCGCTGTAAATTGTGCCTCGGCAACTAATTTCACTTGTCAACGCCACTCTTGTCGCTCTTTAAAAACTACGCGGCTTCGAAATTATATTGTTCACGTTATGAAAACTATTGACGGTCAACAAGAGTGCTCCATAAAGAAATTGTCATTGATTGCCAAAGTATCGCCATTTCATTCTTTCTCGTGATTTACTACTTCGGTGCTCGATCATTTGAAATATCTGTCGTGGCGGATATTGCTACACTTTCGAGATTTGAAGTGAAGTTTGGGTAGTTTCGTACAAATGCAAATGAGCGTTGTTTCTCGTTTTAATGTTGCGTCTAGTTTATCTAGTTTCGTGTAGTTATTATAAAGAATGACGAAGCAAGCAATACGATTTCTTGAATGGAAAATGGTAAAGACTTCAAATCATTTAATGCATTTTTGTGTGTACGATAAAGGTAGGTTTATACTTTACAATTTCTTACCATTAGTAATTCAACGTGTCATTTTGGTGTGCTTGTCAAATTCAATTCCTGTTACCGCCATGAAGCATTTTTAATCCTAGCCGCAGCAGCAATTTTCACGGATGTCGTACTTATTGTATATTTGATATTGATACCAGCAACCTATCACAGAATTATATCGTCTACCTCTACATTATCAAATCTCAAGTGTAGAGTATTAAAATTCTGGAAATAGTAAATTCCAGGACATTCAAACCAAATTGGTTTAATAAATAATAGATTTGTTGCACATTTTCGATTTATTTACGACATTCTTATTATTCCTGTAATATTTAGGTAGTAAATAACTATTATGTTATTTCCATGAACGTTTTATATTATACTCGGTAAGGGAGAATATTATGTCTGTATGCCCGTAATGTATTATATCTGATATCGATATTACACTTTTGGAATCGATATATTATTAGACTACATCCTACAACCAACATCGAAGAATCAAATCTGGATTCCCCCCCCAAAAATAATTTAAACCGCCCTAAAGAGAAACGTATGATATCCCAAACTTACTTTCTGTAACTTTTTTCTTCCTGTAATTGTCCTATTCTCCCATACAGTCTCATTAAATAACTATTGGTTATTAGGATCTCCAGTGGGAGTATCCTCGCTCTCCTGTTTGTAACACTAAGTATTAAGCGTGCTAAGTTGCAGTTCTAGTCAATCTTGCGAAGCGCTTGCTTCGCTGTATAAGAAAATAAAATTACTTTTTAAAAAATTGACTACCTGTCCAGTGAGGATCTATCTGTAATAACCGAGAAAGAAAAGAACGCTAGTGCATAACGTCTGGAGCCGCCCGCGCCCCCGCGCGCGGCCGCGGGCCCTCATTCCACGAGTCGGCGGATATAAAATCCCCCTCCGCTCCTACTGTCCGTTGTGTGCAAAGGCGCCGCAGCCGGGGCGCGCGCCTGTACGCAGGCCCCTGGGGGCCGCCTGGCCGGGATGGACGTGACTGCCCTATGGAGATCCGCTCCGAGAGAGCGCCAAGTGCTCGCGAGGGAAGGGGTGTGGCGGCGGGCGTCAAGTCATGGAGAATCGTCTAGGACGCGAAGGACAACTGGTGGAAGAAGTCGGTCTCACTCCAACCACAGTATTCTATATTTAGTTTCTTTGAGCGATTATTTGTTTATTTTGCGGATGCCATTTCGTAACCAAATATATCTCCCCGCTGCCTTTTATCTCAAATCGATGTTTTGTAATAGAATGAAAAGGCTTTGAAACGAAAATACGTGAATGTGATAAATTTCATTATAATTAATTGTAATTAAATTATATTATGTTACGATTCGCGCCTTATTTTTAAAACTTTGAAATTAAAAATGAATCTGTTTGCTTCGCTTCACTTCCTGAATTACAGCTACATTCAAATACATATTCCATTCAAAGAAACATTGAAAACATAAAATATATACACTGCAGGTAGAGTAAACATTAAATCCTTAATGGGCTTGATGGAAAAAAAGTTCCCGACTTACCAGCGAAATGAAGATTCGTCTACAAATGAATGTAGAGGATCTTCCAGCGAGAGAATTTGTGTGAATATATTGTTTCTGCGACGATCTATACAATTCTAAGTAATATCTTTCGTAAAATCGAAGACCAAATTACACGGATTTCTTATCTCTAGAAGAGAATGAAACCACGATGAACTTTGTAGCTTCTTGTCAACTATAATGAAGTATTTAAAAATTAATGGTAATATGAACTTCAACTCTGTATTGTTTTCCATGCTTTGTAGTATTGAAATTGCGATTTATAATGAGTAATGCCTCCATCATGTACGAATGTAAATGTTTGAGCTTGAAAACACAAATTATTGTTGTATCAAACCACAATGAGTAATTTTCAAAGAATACCTCTCAACCGGCATATTTATTCTTTTAATCGAAGTTGTTTTTAAAGAGAAATGAACCTAATGAACCTCTGTAACATTTTATTTGTAAGGTTTATTACAGAAACCACAATGAAGTTTTATATTCCTTTCGATTCTGTAGCGTATATTCTCAGGTTTAATGAAAGCTGTGCATATCACATTGAAGAGTCTGACGTAGTTGATGAGTGAATTTGTTCCACGTTCCTACATGAAATTTTTTTGAAGTAACGATGAAGAAAAGGATGTGGGTGAAGGGGTGTGTTGAAGGGAATAATGGGTGAAGGAAAGGATAGAATAAAAACGATTAATGCAGTTTATAGAACGTATTATAGACAAGATTTCAAATTTTTAATTTCCAGTATGGCATCTTGTAATTTGCCAAGGCAGCGCAGGAAGAGACAAACTTACGCGTAAATTTCCAGTCAGTGGTAAAATCAGATCCAAAATTCGAAAATACGTTAATCGAGTAGAATGAATTCTCATCGACAACGATTTCTGCTCGAAAATTTAACAACTCGATCGTATCATGCACCAAGAAAACAATCACAGTTCTGACTGGCTTCTCCTCCACTTTTTGAATTGGAGCTGCTTGAAGGGCTAAACAGTTTATCCTCGGAATGAACGGAAACAAAATGTTAATGAGCTCATGAAGCTTCACAAACTTAATTTTATTCGCCATGCACGTTTAGCACGGTAGAAATAATTGTAATTCTCCTCGAAAGTTGTCAGTAATATGTATTATCTCACAACACCCGATTTAGTCTCATATGACTAAATAAAATTATTTTGAATATATTTGTGAGAAATGAAAATGTCTCTTATCTTTTTCTCCAAATCGTTTCTTTTAGTCGCTTTACATGGCCATGGTAAATATTTGGTATGTGCGCGAAGCAGGGCTCTCTGTCCATAAACACGAGCTCTGAATTCTGGGTTGACGGTCCGCATTTGCGAGGCGTCGAAAATTTTTCGCTCCGTTTGATGGAAGTGCCTGTTGCGTTTGTTGGCTTTCGGCGGCTGCGCAGGCACTCACACACGCGCAGCTGGGCGCGGTCGCCCCGCGCTGGGCCTTGCTCGCCACCCCACCCCCATGCCTTTCATCCCGACTGCGTCGCTACGACAGGACATTCTGTTGAGGGTTACGGGAAATATGCCCTTACTCCATAAGCAAATTTTAACTGTAGATGAAGATTACCTTAAGTCTTTTACAATTACCCTTTCGTTTGGATTAGGAGAATTAGCCTAGGTAATGCAAGTCTTCAACTAATCTCTCACTGCGATAGGATCAGTAGACTGTGAAGGGTCTCTGCATTTAGTAGGCATGCCTTAAATGGAGTAATTTTGTTCTGTTTATTGAATTGTATGCATTTTTAGTATTCATTATTATATTATGGTATTAGATGTAAAGTAAGTGTAAAGAATTTGCCACCGGGCTTAACGCCCAAAGCAAATTATCTATCTTTATCTATCTATCTAATTATAGGCCCTTGAACCTCGAAAACTACAAACACTTCTCATTCGAGGAGATTGTGTCCAATATTCTAAAAGAGTGTCAGAAATAAAAAATTGGATAATTCTGAAATATTGGATAATTAATGGGACTTCGGAAAGTATCACTACTCAATAATATGATGAATTACCATGTTTATTACTTTTTACACAGTTATTTGTCGATGAAGTTGAAAGAATGCCAGTAAAAGTTTTCATCGAGGCCATTACGCGAGCAAACGTAATGTAACCGAGGAATGCCTTTTAACCGCAAAGAATGTATTATAACGGTACCAAACTGATTATAATAAACATACGTAGTCTGTATTTATTGGTTCAAATAAATTCTAGTCTTTATAGAAATCTCAACTCCCACTCAATATAGTTAACATGTAAAATCTCGTACCAAGCATTTTCCTTCGTTAGGTTTCTAAGAATAATTGGAATTTTCTTCATTCACGTTCTAACAAGTCAATTTCAATGCTATAAATCTCGAAATAATTTATCATCGAATACCTTTCGACAATCTTATTGCACAATCCCCTCTATTAATAAACAATGGAAAGATCAAAATCATTTTAAAGCACGATCATCTTTTCGACCAAAATATTTTATTAAGGAAGTCTATGACTGGAAGCAGAGTTCGTATCATCGACTGCTAGGAATTGACATCGTATTGCATCGTAGAATATATGCTAGGAATTGAGGCGCCGCGCGTTGGACAGCTCAAGAACGGCCGCGTGCAACGCCTTCGAGTTCTACCCGCCTCGTCGTCGCAGAGACGATCGCCGACCGTCAAGCCGAGGCGAGTCGTTTTTAAGCCTGAGACGGCGGTCAGTGACGCAATGCTCTCGTTAAAAATAATAACTCATTCGTGACTCACAGCATGTATTTTAAGCAGCGAAGCGAAGCAAGGCAAAGCAAAGCAAAGCAAAGCAAAGCAAGCAGCGGCGTGCGGCGAACGCAAGCGGATCCGAGCGGCAGACAGCGCGACGAGTTGGCGCGGCCGCGAGCAGAGGAGGAAGACACGCGGGTGCAGGGAGAGGGCGGAGTCCAGGAGACGAACGGGCATGACGGTCATGATAACAACGGAAGCCGGGAAAATAGTATAAGGTGGATGTGAAATGGTTAAGAGAAGTTGACTTTCAGAAAATATACAATACAAATACAATGAACGAGTGTTCTGTGAAAACCAGGTAACGCTTACCGGGTCGGACGAAGAACGACTAATTTGCGAGATGGTCGGGTGCTGGCACCCACAGGTAGGACGGCTCAACGGAAATGAACCTGACGGAGCCGGTGAGAGTACACTACTCGCCGGTGCGATGGGCGAAAAAAATACGGACACAGCATTCAGCTGAGTCTGTATGAGCTGCATTGAACATACACACAGGAAGGGAGAAGAAGCTGAGTAAAACCGGCGCAACGAGGGGGTGACGTTGTTTAAAAATAGCGCATTGGGTGGACGTGGCAAGGTCCGGAATTTTTCGTCATAGGAAATGAAGCAGATTAGGCGATTCAGGGAATCACTTGATGTCACTGCAGTGCCGGGGTCCTAGTGTTCGAGTCCCGGAGGTGCAAGCTTTTCGATACTAGCTAGAAAGCTATTCGAAGGTCGAATTCAGCCGCTGTCTGGTGAAGCATTCCAGCGGCCGGCTGCTCTAATGGTAGTTTTCCGGTCGACACCAGGCGAATGCCGGAGCACTACCCTAACAACGGATCAAAGACGGCGCGCAATCTTTCCTTCTTCTTCGTTGTCCTAATCACACACTCCTATTTCCAAGCATTACACTACCACCCATTTCGGGAGAGTAGTCGGGAGCTGAGAGCTCGTGCCGGCTGGGGCGTTGCCCGCTGATGGGAGGTTTCTGGGTGGGGACCACTAGGACGCCGACCGATCCCACCACCCAAATGCACTACACTTACGGGGCTAATGACCAAAGCCTACGCCATCGCAGTTGACTTAGTAGTTTGAAGGTTTTTGGCCGCATTGCAAGTATTCTCAGTGCAGGTGTGTTGCAATTGAAGACCAGGTAGAAGAACAGCATCTTTAAGCACTTTACATGCTGTTTACAGTACCGGCGGCGTGTAAGCGACTCTGGCACTTCGATGCGCTGTTGTCGCACATTACTGCGCACATGGCAGCCCCATACAGCAGATAAATTGAATCTCAGACCATTGAACACTTACCGACAGGCGATGACACGTCTTGATGTCATGTTCATAACTTTCGCCACAGCCGAACCTTATCGCTTCCGCGACACCATGTGAGTCATATGAGAGGCAAAGCTGAATCCTGGCTGTGAGAAAGTAAACAAATCCTTGCTTCACAGAGGCCACATGACGTAACACAGCACGTGGCGAGACAACTGTCAGAATCGCTTATACGCTGCCGGTACTGAAGTAGTGGGTACTCTTTTCTGAACAGAAGTACCCGAGGTATGCACGTTAGAGGGCGTATTCGATATTTGCTAACGCAATACTAACAAACGCTTTGTATCTTCCACGTCGAAATGCAGAGTTTGCACACGGAATCCCTGAAGTCGATGATGTTACAGGGGGTTGAGAGGGTTGCAATGGAAGACGATTCAAAATCATAACATTCGAACTTTTCATCATGCAGGCTTGGTATACATGATTCACATCGACATTTCGTTTAACAAAGCCCACAAGCAAACCATTGAAACAAATTACTAACGCAGGCAAAGGAAGTTATAATCTGTAGCTCGCATTAAACTACCCGATGTTTTGTGAGCGGCCATTCTATGGGTGGATTCTGTAGCGCATGCGCAGTTCTCCCGCCCGGTGTGCCTCGCCCGCACTGTCACGCTCCAAGTGGACAGACCTCGTGCGAACTCTTCCATACTTGCATTTTTCTAACCTGGCCGATGACAGTTCATCAACTGTGACGGTGTCGTCCAATCGAGAGCTGAAGCGTCATCACGGTGACGTCACTGTGGTGTCGTTTAAGCTCTCGATTGGACGCAACAGCTGATCAAACGTCATCAGCCAGCGTACAGGAACCCAAGTATAGTGCTGGGTTCGTTCCTGGTGCGTCCAGTGGGCAACGCGCGCAGAGCGGGGCTTCGCTGCCGAAACCGCAGCGTAGCAGAGCAGCGCTGCGCTGTCGAGCGGACGCCGCCCGCGGAACTCATTAGGGCCGCGTGACGTCACCTGCTCGCTCGCCCGCGCCCGCGCCCGCGCCCGCCCCTCCGCCCCGCGCGGCGGGTGCAGGGGTGGGGCAGGAGATTGGAAGAAAATTAACGAGTGATTCATTGAAAATCGTCCCGGTGGTGAGCGGATGGCTCATTGCGGTGATGTATTGGTTCGCAAGTTTTGGAATTCATTATTGCTTTCGCTTGCTTTTGCTTCTCTGCTGCCGATGTAACCTGTCAATGAGGCAACCGGTTTCTCAATACAGCCATTTATTTACGTGTGGAGTATTAAAGCTCTAGAATTAAAACAACTTGTTTTCAAATAAAATGGCATAATCTCATGTTTGGGTAGGAGTATGATTGTAATCATAAATAAAATATTTCAACGTGCCATCAAATCCCATTAGGTTTAAATTGCAGTGCAGGTTGAGAATATACATTTGTAGGATACCTTTTACTTTCACCTATATAAAAAATTCGGACCTGAGTTCTATGATAAAAAGTAGCAAAAGAAGGGAACTGTTTAAGACGAATTCCTATGCAACGTTCATAGTTATTTCAGTGTGTAGAACGTGGAACGTTATGGTGATCCTTTTAGTCACGCCAGCGTTCCAAGCGAGGTTGCGTTATGCATATTTCTGCGCTGAGGTCGGCGTTGCGCCGGTGTGCCTCAGCTATTCTTATCCGTGTTTGGTGCATGAATCGTCCTGCTTACATGTTTTGTGATTTGAGGTTCCATCTCGGTTTGTTATTTTGGTGGTGAGACGAGGCAACGTGAATTGCGTGACTGCTTTCGCGTTCACACCACGCGACAGCTACGCAGAGCAAAAACACGTTACAAATACTATCTTAATGACGACCGATTAGTAAATAATCAAATGAAAGTGGCAACTTGCCCCTCCCATGGGCTGCTGAAAATGGCTAATGCCGCAAACGAGTCACACACACTTCACCCACCTACAGCGTTTTGCGCTCACAATGGGCGCGCCTACGGCGTTATCTGCAGTCCGGCATGCACTGCACTACACCCATGCACTTGCGCCGCGTGGGGCGTGGCGCGGGCGGGGGTCGGAGCGGGAGTGGGCGGGCCGGGCCGGGCCGCCCCCCCCCCCCCCCCCACCCTTCCCCTCCCTGCCCCTCCCCGCCCCGCCACGCCACGCCCTGCCCCGCCCCGCCCCGCCGACAGAGCGCGGGGCTGCGGGGCGGCCCCTTTTATCGCGATTTACGGGTGGCGCGGCGAGCGCGCGCGCAGCCGCAGTGGCGCCGATTCACGAGCGATAGGCGAGCAAATACGGCGCGCGGGGCGCCACGGGGCGCGATTTAAGCCGCCATTGTGTCCCCGCCAAGGTCCCCGCGTCGAGGCGTCGCGCGTGCGCGGACTGCGTTGGGCCGCGCGCCGCCGCTCCCTGTAAGGGACGGGGAGGCGGCGTGCGCGAGATTTTGTGAGATTTTCGTGTCGGCAGCGCACGTACGACGCGCAGGATTAATGGCGATTCCTCGCGGAGACTGCGAGAAGAATCGTGCCACCTTCAGGTGCGCAGCGCATGTGAGAAAGCGCAGCTGGCGAGATGCTTCTGAGATACCGGCGCCGACGGATTCGTAATAGATGCAGGTTTTGATGCATTGCTGAAATTTCAGAGGAAAAAATTCCCAAGGAATGGGCGTCTTCCGATGTAATGTTCGGTTTTTTTCCTGCTTCCCCTTCCTCTCCTTTTTCCCTCTTCTTCCCTCGCTTTGTTGTAGTTTTCTTCTTCTTTTCTTATTTCTACCGAAATTATATCTCCCTTTTTCTTTTTCTGTGAACGAAAAAAAAAGTATTCGAAATTGTGAGTCCTTGCACCAGGATCAAATACATGGAACGACTTTGATTGAAACATGTATTTTCATAATTCTTCATTTAAAAAAATCACGTGGAGGATCTTCAGAACTAAAGAAAATTCTGACCAATAAAATGAGCTCGGGGTTGTTAATGTTTGGCACGTACTTTGGGATCGGGTATAATAGGTACATGCAACCTTAATCCCTAATCGGGTTATGGAAGACAATAGAATCGTTAGGGGAATGCGTAAGTGTCGTCAGTAGAAAATTGTTTCGGAACGGAGAATAAGATAAGGCTTCTCGCTCCTTTTTGGCGTTGGAGTGAAGCAATCCGAACGCACGTTCTGGACGCCACCGCCACTTGAGCTGTGTGGTAACACCTTTCGTTTCCCCGGTTTTAATGCTCTACACGCGCTGGCCGTGTCTCTATTCCATCTCGAGGAGGCTCGGGTGGAGTGGTGACTTGCGCGTCCTCGTGGAGTGCGTGACGGGCGATAAAACCTTGAACTTCATTAGAATCTTCTTCCGCGTCGCGCGCTGTCCGCCCGGAGGAGCAGGCGACCGCGCCCGCGCCGCTTGGGAAAGCAGCCGGCTTCCCTTCCCTTCCCGCGCCCCCGTTCTCCCGCCCGGCGCTGAACCCGCGCTAAGGCCTCTATATATGGAGGCGAGCGGCGGTTTCGGCCGCGGCGCGGCGCCGTAATCGACAATTTACGGGAGCCACACGCTCGTAAAGCGGCGCAAGAATGCGGTGATTGTTAGCGTGGCGCTCTCTCCGTCGGCCTACAAATGGAGCGCGGCGCGGCGGAGGAGGAGAAGGTAGCGATGGGCAGAGATGGCGGCGAGAGGGTTGGTGCTGGCTGCTCGGTGGCGGGGAGGCTCCGGTGGTCCCAAGGGCGGGAGCTTTCCCTCTGCGTCACGGGGTGCGCTCCATTTCACAAATTGGGGTTTCTTATGAACGAACGCACACTGCGTGAGCATGGAAGACGTCAAGAAATGCTATTTGGGTTCGTTATTAGTTTAAATGGAGTGTGAAAGTGATGATTTGTGGAGTTTTAATTCAGAAAATTATCGATGCATGAATTCAAGAAATTAAATGGTTAGATCAGTCGACTTCTCAGACACTTAAGTCGATTATTTAGACGACGTTGACGAAGTCATGTAATAGTTTCTTGAATCTTTCTTATTTTACTGTCACCTCTTGTTCTGGCATTGATTTTGTTTAGCAGACTCAGCATGAATGTTGGAAAGAGTAGTACTATATTTTTTTCACCTCAACTCTTTTCGTTCTTGAAAAATGACGTCTCACTTTAACATCTCAATCGTAGTTATATGTGCGTAACGAGCATAATCTTAGTAACGAAGTATTTTGAATGTAGGGTACACGGCCTAAAAAGACTGCAAAGATAAATTTAAAGAAGCAACGACTCTACAATAAAGCAGCTTTATTGGCGAGTGTTCCAAGATTTTTTACCGTAATTTCACATCCTTCATTATAAGTCCCTCTATTCCAAATTAAATAATCCAAACAGAATCTCCACTCTGTCTTTGTTGTTTCTTAAGAAATGTTCCTTTAGAAATGTCAACTGCAATGAGACATTTGAAATATACAAATGTTGCGAAATGACAGTGCGTCAAATGTTTTCAAATACTTCGCTTCCACAATCATCTGAACGCAGAAGGGTTTCGTGAGTTCGGAGCGCTGGACGAGCCTGAGCCACGAGGGGTCAACGCGTGTGATGTACCGCCGCGGGAGGCAGATTCGTGAGGCGCCCGCCGCGCCGTGGTCGTGCTCGTGAGTGCGCTGTGGGTGTCGTTAGGGGCTCGTTGGGAGCGGGGCTGGATACGGAGATCTTCCGTCAGACGAACGAGTAGGTCATAAACGGTCGTCGTGAGGAAACCGTGCTTCCAGGAAAAGAATTCTTCGGAGAACATCCCATTCCACAAATGCCACGGTCGGTGTTAACGTAGTTAGTTATTAAATGCTAATTTCTCGTACTTCTTTGGCGACCCAGTTGATTTAAACTTTCCAGCTCGTTTTTATGTTCATTCAAAAGACGTTGCTGTCACCTAAAGCTGGGGTAGGGACGAAGTCGTCCGGGATATCAAAGGTCCTGAACGCCGGCTCACGATAAAGAGTGTTGCTTCCCCAACCTCAGGTTCCCACCGCTGCAAGAGGCGATAGCGACCCACAGACCTGTGAGCAGATGGTTGCTCGGGCAGATGATTTGTTGGGCAGAGGAGGCGGCCTGCGATCTTTCTTCTCGCCCGCAGCGTGGTACAAGGGTCGCGCTCGTATTCGTCTTCAACCATTATCTGCGTTGGGCTGTCTCGTCTCGCTTCGTCTGCAGATTGGGCTGTGCCGAAGCCAACAAGGCGGAGAGAAATATGAGTCGCGTATCGTCTCAACGTGGGAAAACATTGCGATTATACGATCCATTCTAAATCAACAAATAATACATGTCCTCTGCTAAAGGTTCAGGGAACATAATTTTTCAATGGCTCACGTGCGATCATCAATAATCTTTAGCATGTCTACTTTTCTTCGACTGTTTCGGAGCAGATAGTATCTAGGGTTAATGATTACAAGTGGTTTCTTCTCTTATATGGTTGGAAAGTTTGCAACGTATAGCTCTACCGGCATTTACAAAGAACCAGTGTTTCTCGTTCCACATCTTATTTATGGTCTTGGTTAAATACCGTTACTAAAAATACGAAGTTGATGGTGGGGTTAATGGATGTCATTACTGAACACAGGTCTGTATGGTATGTGTATTTTTCTTTTGACGACAGAACTGAGTTTCTTCCTTTGTGTTCGTTGAAATTGTAATAGGAAGCATGCAAATAAAATTATGTTCTAGGAATAAGCAGGTTTTACATTATTTATGTAATTATCTTTGTGTACCCGACAATTATTTCTTAAAAATCTACAATTTTCTTTGAAAACATTTAGGAAATATTAGATTTTGCTTAATTAATGGTAGAAAAAGACTCATCGAAAAGATATCACAAGCTATACTTCCTCTTACATATTAACACGAACCCTCTTCCCATAGCATCGGTCTCGGGTTGTTACTCATGATACAACCCAAGCCTCAGTGACCAAGATCCAGAGCTTAATTCGCATTCAGTGCCTGGCCTACTAAGTTCTTAATATAACTATTTCTGTTGTGTCCGTTTCGACAAAAATATACAATAATTACATTCAAGTTTGCTTAGATAGTCTGCAAGTAATTTTTCAATTTGTTGTCCAGATAATCACGTTAGTAAAACACCTCGCGACGTCTCCAAGCTGGGCTGGCAGTGCCCTGCACACTAGCGTAGTCAAAAAGGGTGAACGCCCCTTTAGCTGTCAGCAAAGCTTTCTTCACGTGTACGCGCTGTCAGTGTGTGGGGGGTGAGGAAGGCGACGACAGAAATACCAATCGGTACTATTCTCTAGCAGCTTGCACAGCGGAAGGAGTCTTTCAGCGGCTTCTGGTATTGAGATCATGGTTCAATTTAGCTACGGGTTGACAAGTCGAAAGTAAATTGTCGTGTACTTTCAGTCTGGGAAAACGTTTATCACAATTTGAATTATGTTAACAAAGCCTACAACTAAGCAGCATGTTCTTCCCAGCAAAAAAATGTGATTTAAGATGAATGGCTATTTGAATCCCTCGAGGGTATGGAATGATTTCCCATAAGCGATACGACTCTCCCCCGGGCGCGGTCGTAGCTGAGAAGTCCCTTTACCTACGCGTTGGAGAAGTATTTTATCTAAATATTCATTAACTGTTGGAAACTTGAAAAATTATTAGTTAATTTACTTTGGCTATAGAAATAGATTTACTTGTTTTCGTATTCCGATGTATTTTGTCTTCAACATGACTCATCATGGCATCAACGCCAGAACAATTACGTTGCGTGAAAAGTGAGATATGGAGGACTTGCTATAATTGAGGACAATCGAATAATGAATATTTTATGATCATGTACAGATTAATAAAATTATGATAATCCTTACTAGACAAAATTAAACGAGACCAAGCGTTCGACTCGCACTGCGTTTCGTCACTGAGCCGTAGACCCCGTAGAACGCCGGCAAGGTATCTGATTTGAGGAAGATTCAGCCCCTTGTGTGGGGCTATCCCATGAGGTTCCTCGCTCGAGTAGGCTGGAGGGGCGGGTCCCGCGCTCTCTCGGATCGTGCCCCGCCGCCTCCGCGCCACCTGCCCCACCCACCCACCCGCCGACCGTCGCGCTAGCTGCTCATACTGGAGGCTGAGTAATGTTCGCGGCGCGTCGTAAATTGCGAGGCGGCGGGGACTGCGATGGCGACGCTGCGCCGCCGCGCCCGCGGATCTTGCCCTCGATGACGTCAGAGTTCGCAGCCTCCGCGTGAGTCATTATTTCCCTGTCGCTCGGTGCAATTCGCGGGCGGTGCTGCGCGCATGCGCACACGCGCGTTGGCGGGTGCGGTTGCCTGCCTGGCAGCCAGGGCGCTCTGTCGTCGCTGCTGTCGTTTTTGTGCTCTGAGGCCTGCGAAGAGAAAAATGGGTGTGGAACTATTACTCCTGGTTTCTTGTCCGAAATTTGAGTTTACTTATCATTGTTCTAAAACGACCTAACTTTAAAACCTCCAGCCTATTTCGCTGGGAGGTGTCCTCTGTTTTCGTTTCCATTCAACATTTAACAGTTATCGTTACCTTTTCTCTATCTTCTTTTCCTCTTTTTTGGTCGAACTCCCCTTTTCGTTCGTACATTTCTTGCCACCTATTCTGAAAACAGCAATCAGTGTGTCTTTCATGACTCTTGACTACGTCTAGTTTGATTCTTTGATAATTAGTCAGATTTGCACTGTAAACGTGCATATTTGTTGTAATCATTCAATTCATTTAGTACAGTGGACTCCGGTTATAGTGAATTTCTGCGAACTAATATGTTTGGTTTACTATTGGTTCACTATAACCGATGATGTCAAAATTAATGGAATTTCTCCGAAATTATTGATTTTATTAATATACAGATACAGCTAAATTCATTAACTGCACGAATTTAAAATTCAATGTCTGTATTTGTACATAAAAATTAATTATTTTCAATGGTTTGCTACGTGCATTTTTCATTAGTAATTTCTCTAGATCCTTCTGTAGAGTTCGTGCTCTCTTCATACTGTATTCTGCATTACCCTCTGTCTCTAAGTGAACTGACACATTTCAATGCCTCTTGCACTGTGGGTACACCGTCCAACTCTCCGAATGCCCTTTTAATCGCCTAATAATGTAAGAGATCCAATAACTTCCTGTAATTACTTCCTGCGTTCACTATAGCCGACATTCAGATTCATTGTAACCAAATCTTCTTATGCTTATGTATAATGTCAGTGAAACGGGACCATTGTCTTTAGTTCACTATAACCCAGGGTTCACTATATCCGAGTTCACTATAACAGGAGTCAACTGTACTTTGAATTTAGAGAATAGAAAGTGATCGTTCAATTATTTGGCCAAACTCCCCTACGCTTGTAGTTTATTTCCCTATTTTTCGGTGCTAAGAGACTGAGAATGGAGAATTCAGTATCATATTTACGCGATTCCTTTTGACGAAAGATTCCGGAGTTTTAACGATCGTGGTCATGCACAGTGTGGATTCTACAAGCCCAAAAGGATCTTCACGCGTTCGTCAAGAGGAAGCGTGTAAATCTGATATTAAATTGCACGTTTTCTCTCGATTGGTGTCATCACTGTAGCCTGTAGCCCTTCGCCCTTTTCCTTTTGCGTCTTGTGCGCCGTGGGCCGCGACCGCCGCCGCTTCCTGCGGCGTCTGCGGCCGCGGGCGGCGAGCGCCTCGCTCCAGGAAGCTCTGCTCCGCTCCGCGCGCGCCCAGCGAGAAAATAAACGGCGGCGTTCGGGCCTCCCTCCGGGCGGTCAGGCGCGACGGCCTCCGCGCCCGCGTGTAATGCGTTCCCGATTTCTGCGTCGCCTCGCAGCTTTATGTTCTCGTTTGAAGACGATCCGTCTCTACGCGGAGCCTGAGTCACGTGGCGTCGGCCGCCTTAGATCGGGAGAACGAGGGTTCGACGTTTCGTGGGCGCGGGAATGTTTTGAAGTAGGATATGTTTTCACCTACTCCAAATAAACGTGTGTGTGTGTGATACACGAAAGTGAAACATGGCGCGTTCGTGTTCCGTATGATTGTAATGTGTTTGGGAATGTTAAAAGCGTATGCTAAAGAGCAAGACTGTATGAAGAAAGATCGACAAAAAATCTTTGATCAGTAGAGAAGACGAACTTCTTCCGTGTTGTTGGGCGTCATAAATGCCATGAAATAATTGTTTTGTTGATTTTTTCTCTTGATTTCATTGCAGTATATATTTTAAAGATACTAGTTGGAAGGTGTGAGTCAACAAACATATTTATTACCGTTGAAAAATAGTTTAAACCTTGGCACTATGTCTTAAGAAACTGCTAGGAAATATTTTTCCGTCTTCAACTCTCCTTATTTCATTTCTATTTGTATGAGTATGAAGTAATCCCTATTTATTTCATGTGATATTGTGTATTTAACGTCAAGTATGCTCGGTGCTTCTGGTGTTGAAAATACTCTTGGTAACCTTCATTCTAAACATTCATATGATTTCATTCGCGCAGGAGTCCCCTGCAAATAATAGATGTAGTGATTATGAAATAAATCGTCACGATGTATCAATTAACAGAACTAGGTATAACTTAATTTATGAATGTGGCAGTAGTGTTTTATTTCCATTTCCTAATTGTGGAGTGCTTTCTGTCTTTGCTCTGTGCACACAAAAGTAAAAGATGAGGAACAGTTACGTTCCGTAACAAACTCTGTATCTTTAACCTAAAACTACAACTCTGTCGCAGAGCATTATTTTTTCTTTATATGGACAACTTTGCCTACTGGCTGATATCAGAGAATGAATGGGGATTGACGTGTCGAGTGTTTCAGTTAAAGTGCGTTTGGAGTGGCAATCTCTTGGGGTACCTCTTGCGCGTGCGGCCCCGGTTCGCGCTGAAGTGCTGCCCGAGGTAATGCCCCGCCCGCGCCCTCTGCATTATGCATCGCGCGTTGTCGCCACCTCCCCGCCATCGTCGCCTCTTGACCACTGGCCCGCCCCCCGCCCCGTGCCGCATTCGCGCGATGGGCGGGCGGTCGCGCACGCACGGGGTTGCTGATTCGAGCCTCGTCGCCTGCCGGAATCCCCCTCCCCCGCCGCCCCATGCATAATGCATTTGCCGCGCGCGCTGAGGAGCCCCTTGCTGTTTGTGCGGGAAATGCAAACCCGTTTTCGCACGCTCGCGGAGCCGCGGCCGCCTGGGCCTCCCCAGCGACGCCGCCCGCGGCTGGCGTTTACGAGCATCCGCGAACGGGAACTTTCCTCTACATCGTCCCTGTGCGCAGTGAACTTCCCCAGACTGACCGGTGAAACATAGAAGCTGTTTCTGTGCTGAAAGAAATTTTATCATGGGAAAAGCCTTGATGATGTTGATTCAGTCAACATTCTGCACTTCCAGTAGCTTTATTTAATTAATTAAAAAAATGTTGAAGTTATGATTGTAATAGAAATCGAAATAAAATATACTTTTTTTGATCTTTGTTTTTGTTCAAAATTTCAATAATTGGTAGTGGTGGTAACTGTAAAGTTATTCGTCGGTTTTCGTGATTTATTACTCCATTATCAGTATCCTAACAAAATATACTCTTAAAGGTAATGAATAAATGAGGGCGCCGAGCGACGCGTGCGAGCGGAGGCCTCTGGCGCCCACCGGCGCGCGCCCTCGCGGCATCGGAGGCGACAGCGATTGATGGGCGCCGCAGCGCAGCGCCACGGCCTGCAGCGGCCGGCTGACGTCAGCGTGACGTCACGCGCCCCGGGCGCCGCCCGCCCGCCCGCCCGCCGCCCGCCCGGAATAGCCGCTAATTAAGCGGAGGCGCGCGGGCGGGGAAGCTGCCGTCGCCGCCGCCGCCGCCGCGTCGTCGCGAGCACCTGGGCCTGGGCGCGCCCCCGCCGGCGTCGCCGCCCGCGCCCGCGCCGCGTCGCGTGATATCACCGCCGAAAGAGGCGCGCCGCACCCTGGCGCTGTCCCCGCGGCCGCCTGGAGCGTCACTGCTATACAGCGCCCGTGAGCAAAGGCGACGCTTTTGCATATCCCGAATCGATAGCTGATCGCGACGCTGGTGGCAGTACTTTGCCGACCGACGTTCATTTCTATTAGTGTGCGGTCGGATGACTTTTGTGATTTTTTGCTATGTTGTATTTTTTTTCAATTGCTTTCACAGCAATTCATGTTACTTTCTGAATATTACTCTCAAAATAAAATGTGCCTAGTATGGTCCTAATGTAAAATAACTTTAATTATTACAAGAAAAGAGATCGAACCTCATCTTAGAGTATAATGTTGTAACTATCATGGGGCAAATCTGTGCATAATCGTTACTCTTATCAGCAACATTAGTATTCGCTTCTGCGGTGTGGCCAGTGGTCTCACGGGTCGAAGCAGAACGAGAGATTAATCTCCAAGTGGCCGTTTGAAAATTTCCTCCTGCCGCTCGCCGCCGCGCCGCTGTGGCCGTCCGGCCACGACCCGCAGCCACGCGCCAATTACAGCTCGTCGCCCGGCGGCTGCGGTGGGCGACGCTCCGAGTCGTGCGAATTCGCCCCGGACGCCCGCACGGTCCCCGCTCCCGCTCCCGCTCCGCGTCCGCCCGCGCCGCTTCCGCCTCTCACCGCAAGCGTTGGAGACGCGGGACGCCGGCAAACCGCGCACGCGCACTCGCGGCCCAGGGGTGGCCAAAGCCCCGCGCGGCGGAATCGACACGCCGGCCACTGCCGGGGCGAGTGGTGCAGGTTGGGAAAATAGGCCCAGGGGTGGCCAAAGCCCCGCGCGGCGGAATCCACACGCCGGCCACTGCCAGTGCGAGTGGTGCAGGTTGGGAAAATAGTCCAGGTTCCGAATTTGCGATTGCGTGTGTATTCCTTGTTCCGAATTTGCGATTGCGTGTGTATTCCTTGTCTACCCCTTATTACATGCGTGCGGGCATACGTTTGCGTAGAGAAGAAAAGTAGATGGGAGTCTGTTTTATAAACCATTTCTTTTACTCGCATAACGGTGGAATTGTTTAAAGGAATTTTGCGATTCGATTTCGTCGCGCCGCCATAATTTCTTTGAAGTCTTTGATGATGAATAATTGGATTAAGCCGTTTTCAGTATCTGAGTGAGCTTTCGCTCGATTTCCTGACACCTTTCGTTAGGTATCACGTTTATTAACGCGTGCTAGAGAGTTAAATCTCTTATGAATATGTCTCGGTTTCCATTGGGTTCACAGTCAGTTTTCGCGAGTGGTGAGTCATAATCTGCTTAAGTTTATCTTTTGTTTAGAGCGAGAATGTGGAGACGCTCGGAAGGGATCTAAGGGAAGTTCTATGAAGACACGAAAGTGTCGCGTAAATGCCAACTGGCGATAAAATAGATTTGAATTAGTATGTATGTCTCATTGACACTTGACAGGAAATATCATTCTGGTGTGCATCTCGGACTTGCAATTCCTACTTCAAAACTCATAACATTTTCTTTCATCATCATCATCATCATCATATCATCATCATCATCATCAACATCTCTTTTCGAAAATGTATCTTTTTTTAAGAATACGTGCGCCGTAGACTCTATGAGATCATAAACATTTTTCTGCGTGTTCATTGCTGAGTGACTGGGAGTAGGTTCTCCATGTTGTTGACTACTTTAGCATTGATTAGATCCGAGTTGAGAGAAATTTGCTTCGGGCAGAACGTAACTTGACTCTTAGCCGTGGATGATCCTCATTGACCCTCCGTGAAGATGTCACAAGGATGAAAGGATCCTCGCGAACGAGCCCAATTGAGCATACCTATGTTAGGAAGCTAATGGAGAATCTAACTTCTGAAAACTCTCTTAATTTACCTGGAAAAAGTTCACAATTTTGTAAATATGAGAATATTATCAACACCATTCAGTCATGAGATGAATCAGTTCGTCCTAAAATGTTTACAATTTTAGACTATAAAATATCAAAAAAAGGCTCAGGAATTAATAATTTTTAAAAATATATTTGAAATGGAAACTTTGCATTCAAATTGAATCAATTAAAGGGGTGTATTTCCATTGTCAAAACGAGCGTTAATTTTCGAAAGGAAATATATTTGAAATTAGTGTAACAAATGAGTTGGGTTATCTATTCGAGCACACCTGCACACTCTTTTCACGGACACCCTCCGCTTGCCTTCCTGGGTTACCTGCGATTTACGACTTCAAGTGATAATCGGAAGTAAGCAGTACTAACTTCATCCACAAATGACACTGCACATGAAGTCAACTAACATGAGGCTTGCTCCAAAGAATATAGCCGAATAAGGAGGAGAAAAATGCCCCCAAACCAAATTGATAATCGCGATACTCATAGGAAAGAGATAAAAAATGCCGAAGATTCCCCAATATTGCCCATATTTGTTGATTGCCAAAATTAATTGCCTCAGATGCCAAAATTGGTTGACAAAAATACCTTCAAATTCAACTATTTTTCCTTGTCTCTGCATTTTTTTCAGTTTGAAAGATGCAACAAAAGCTGAAGGAAAAACATTTTAAAAAAATATATGGAAACACGTTTCTCATTTTATCTCTCCAACAGATTGCCCTAGGAGCCTGATTTTTTTTTAAATCTACAGCATTCTATTCTCTTTCATATGAGAGTCGCGATTATTGATTAGGTTTGGAGGTACTTTTCACTTCAGGTGGCTGTATCCTTTCCTTCCTAACGTTCTTCGATGAAGCCAGCGCAAAGAAGCTCTGCGCTAATTATTATAGAACAGTTGAACTCGCGAGACGCGCGAGCAATTCCTGTGTCGTCGCTGGGAGGCGGCTGGCATCGCCGGTGAGTCAGCCAGGGGGAATCGCGACAGGAAGCGGAAGTCGTTGGATGCAGTCGGGACGAGCGCCAGACGGTGCTCGCGACGGACGCCCTTCCGCTGCCTTGCTTCAGCCGATGCGAGGACGGAACGGAACCGCCGCGCCGACTCAACATGACAAATCACCAAACCCTCTGGCCGATTAGAAAAGCTCACTGAATGAATTTGGTCGCCTAACTTGGCAAGCTGCACTCTTTCTGACTTCTGTTTTTATTCAAATAATATACTATCATTGTGTGGCACGCAATAAATAACCTGACATGAAACTTGTGAGGCCAAAACTATGGCTGTGATGGTTAAAACATATCTTGTCCTTATAATCTACACTGTCAGAAATTGCATTAAATCTAAAGTAGTTTTATTGAACAAATGCACATGAATTTTAATGGACCTTGTACATTAAAGGGAGATTAACGTACCTGTACATTAAATTTAATGTGTAAATTAAAATCAATGTAGATTTAATGTACGACTGTTGATTTAACTTACTTGCCTGTATTAAATTTAATGTACACGCACATTAAATTTAATGTATATGTACATTAAAGTTACTGTACGTGTACATTAAATTTAATTTACGTACATGATAATTACTTTCATGTACTTTACTTTAAAGGAAAGCAGAAATTTCTGACAGTGTATGTTGCGACGTGCCTTCACATGAATTGAAACATCGTAAATGTAATAAATGGCTAACTTCTAATATTACGCCCGTGTTGAAATGTGAGGATTGAACAGCCGTTAATTGCTACACGCGCCACATTCTGTCACGAGCGTGCGTGGCAAGACCGCCGCGGGAGCGTGGCAGCGACCGCGCCACGGACCACCCGCCTGTCTTGCGACGGACACGACGCGTTCCGATTTCGAAATCGAAACAAATTACGTCGTCGCCGGCAACGTGCGTTCTCCTGGGACTTAGCGGGCAAGGGAAGCTCGTTTAGAATATGGGGCCGGCGTATCCTGACTGTGCAAACGCGTTTCCTGCAATTTGCTTCAGGACACACGGCACAGATAGGCGCCGAAAGAGGAATTCCCAAGTATTTCATGCGGGAGAAAATTGGGATAACTTTTTAAAGATTTGTCTTGCTTTCCGAGATGTTTGAAATACTGTCGCAACGTCGTGCATAATTTTTCTTGACGCGACCTCAGATTAGAAAGTGTGCTGCTTCCCAACGCAACACAAGGGTATTCGTGAGGAGTTACGCAAGTCCAGTGTTGAATTGTGATTCTTGATTGACAAGAAGTGCCTTTTAGAATCTATTTCTGTTGCAAAGAAAACTTTTTAAACGTTTCCTTGGATAATACGTAGTGTATTATTTAAAAAAAAATGCGTTAAATTTCGAATTTCTGATGGAGTGAGTTAAATGAGACGTTCACATTACGATATGTTTTGAGCATCTAGGAAGAAGATAGGAACTTCGCATGAAACCTTTACATATCGGAGTCTAAACAGTCTCTTTTTGGTGTCCTTGGTCACATGGAGCCCAGAACCTGCATCGGTCGGTGACATCGATACTCAACGGTGGGCGTCCGACTCCACCTCGAGTGTTCGAAACAACATATCGATGAATCCGTCAACACGGTGCAGAACCGCATAGTGCTTTCCGGTGTTGGTAAACAGTCGCGGGCTGGGTGTGGGGCTGTCGGTGGCCGAGCGCAGTGGCGGCGCCTGCCCGCCCTCGACCGCTGGAGACCCCCACCCCCCCACCCTGCGAGGAACCTCACACGACGTTTGGATAAAGGGGATGAATAAAGGGTGTTTACCGTAATCTCAGTTCCGTGAAATGTCTATTCTAAGGATATCATTTCGGTTTAATATTTGGAAATGAACGAACGTTTTACAAAAAGCGTCTTAAAATAAATAGTAAGTCTCCTCGCTCTTCACAGTGACAATGACATTTCATTATTATGGGTCCTCGTTTTACGTGTAATACAAGTTTCGATTGACATCTGGGGTACATCGCTTTATGATATGGCTGGGTTATTTTGAATTTATTTGGCATAGTTTTAGTTCGTAAGCAAGAGATATTCCAGACCAATGCGGGAGCTTACAAGGTTTCAGAAGGGGCTAGACAATATCTGTGCTATTTAATGTCCTTTCTCCGTAGGGGGTCTGTTTTCATAAACAAGTGTTGCTTCGACTAACGCTTCTGGAAATACAAGAAGTTAGGAAAAACGCCTGAAGAAATTTTTCTGGCGAAGTTATTGAACATTCACTTCCACATCCTCATTCGTAATAATGAATGCTTCTCTTTTGTGACGACTTATCACATTTCTAAAGTCCCAATATCTTAGAGATAAGGATTATTAATATTTATTAATTTGTTTAATATTTTCCTATGTTTTAGTCCATGAGCAAAAAGTTAACTTTGCGATAGAAGTAAAACGTCCCTTGTGTAGTTTAAATGCGTTAAAACCAATGTGACCTTTTGTGGTGATCGTAAAACAAACACATTCGCTCTTCTTGATGGTTTTCTTGATTTTTATTAGATCGCTTCTAAAATAAAAATCATTAACCCTGGCAAACATTCCTTGTAAGTACGATTTTTTTTGGTAGAATTTCGGGGGACATGGGTGCTTGTGCAACTGATGTTATAGATCAAACAAGGAGCCTGTGCATCCGAGCGGAAGAGCGCCCATTGCGAAATGCACCAACTGCCGCGTAGGCCCAGGGCGATGGGCGGCGGCTGGCTGCGGTGGGCATTTCTTGCGTCTCACGGATGGCGCATGTCGCTGTCGCCCTGCGATGCGAGGCGATGCGATGCGATGCGTCGCTGTCGGTTTGTCGACGGGGAAGAAAATGCACCACGGGTAGTGATGGCAAATTTTACCAAAACATCCATACATCGATGTTTCGATACATCGCTAAAGGGTTTTCGATGCCACACGACGAAAAAACATCGACGTTTTAATTACAGACTAATAAACACGCCATTTTCTTATCCAGTTTTAATGACAGTACGTAAAAGGGATATATTGTATTGTTTGGTTACGAGCATGTTAGTAGTATGTAAAAATTATTATCGAATGTAAAGAATAAAATTAACAATAAACAACATCGCGTTCCCAGTCATACACCATCGAAGTAAAACCACCTAAAATTCCCTCAGATTGCACAGGAGAAATGTGTAGCGTGATAAAGGGGATGACACAAATCAACGATATTGCTGTGGATTGCTGCTACTCTATAACGTGCCTATACACCTTTATTTAAAAAAAAAATTAAAATGAAAAACATCGATGTTTTTGCAACATAATATCGATGTGAAGAAAACATCGAAAGCAAAATATCGATGTTTTAAAAACATCTTTTTTTGCCATCCTTACCACGGGAGCCCCCTCACAGGACATTATGTCAGGCTCCAGTCGGAGGGAAATACCTGACAAGGAGGAGGAACAAATATTTGATGCGAAAGAATACGAATTTTAAAAGAAATTCCCTTAGCACCTCGACGGGTCTGTTCGCTCATATATCGGTTCAGTATGTGAACGAGTACATATGCATAAATGTCTTGGGATCGGCATTCGCAGCGTCTGAATTGGAATCAGCTGGTTAATGCCAACACGCAGAGCTTTAATCTATTCTTGTATTACAACGAATATTCGCTAATGGAGTCACTTTTTATAAAATATTTCTTATCTACATTGAACCTATGACAAGAACGTTTTTTTCATGTTTTTCTCCAATAGCACAGCACTTTATGTTGTATGCTGAAAGTACTACTGAAAATCTTCTGTTCAATTGTGCATATTTGAGTTAATTATTTCTGCTACGGCAGATAGCGAGTTAAGTATTTTGGATGGCTTGACACCCATGTCCCTCTTTTGACTCTCCGGATGCTTGAAAGGTTGTTCTGATCCTGTGGGTCCACCCTATTAACTACACTTTGGCGAAACAGTGAATAGTTGGGAAGAATAATTTTTAGTTTCTTGCATCGATAATGTAAACTGTGAATTGAACAATGGTATTTGTACTAAGAGTGTCGCATATGTTCTTAGCAACTTTAGGCGAATGGGAATGTGTTTTCGTTTTTCTTCTACCAGTCTTCATCTTGATGTAGTAGTTTTGAGTAATTTCTTAATTTTTTGTTACTGCTTTATGTTCTTGCAATAAAATATGGAAGTTACGTAATGAAGTAGGAGTGCAGATTGTCCGTCGTAATGTTTTATATACTTATTACCATTTGGAAGAAAAAAGTTGCGTTTCCAAAAAAAAATATTTAGGAGTTAGTGAAAACAAACTGAAGCAATTGTTTGTAGTTATCCCTGGACGTATACAAAAATAGTAAGAACGTCTGCTACCTTTCGCATCGAGGTCGTTGAACTTGAGAATTTTCTTTAAAGGCGAACCAAGACACGTCAAACTCTTGTTCATAAATATCTCCGTGCGCGTGTTGCTAGTACGGTACAATGAAAATAAATGATCAAGCATTGTGGTCACATACAACGATACATCAAAAATCGTACATAAAGGATATGAGGAAACTTCATGTAACCTATATTCGGTTCTTGAACACCGCTGCAGCTCTATGAAATCTGAAAGTGAATGCATCCTAGAAATTTACGATTCAGAGCCTGACAGGAGCGTTTTTCATTACTTACAGGTGTGCCGTAACACGCGCTTGTCGGTTCTCGCTTCAATGGGGATAAGAAACTGCAGCACACGCGCAAAAACAGCGAATCTGGTTGTGAACCGAGAGATTGATTGCTGCGAGGCCGTGAACTGATCATTTGCGTTTAAAAATGTTTCTCTGCGCTCATCATTCACTTTTACGGTTTGTAAGAGTAATAATAAGTATTGTTTCGAAAGTTAATTTTTTAAAGAGATTGACGTATGAATATGGGAAAGAGAAAAAGTAGAAACGTTTTGCGAGCGTAATTATATTGGAATACTATTAATTCTTCACATAAATTTTGAAAATTGGAACTGTAGGGTAGCTACTTAGCACGTAAACCTCACACTTTATAAACATAAGATTATTTTGAACTTTTTATCTTTCAATATAATTGAGATATACCGAAAGCTAAATACAAAAAGCATAGTTACTTAACTGCCGTTCTCATGGAAAAATAACGGGTGACTCATGAATGTTTACTTCTCCTTACAGTACAGTCTTTCATCAGTTGTCGATTTGGGAAGTTGCAGTGAATTAAACAGCGTTGCTTATGAAGTGATGGAACAATAATTTGAAATTAAATATGTGGATCAGTTTGCTTGAAGTACGCATCTTTGCAATTTTTGTTTTCTTTGGACTTGAATAACTCATTGCAATGGAAACGCACTACAGTGAAGCAAAGAAACTAGTCTTATAATCTGATGATCGAGGCTTCCGCAAGTAGAATTTGGGAACGTCTTAAATAGGCGTCAGGGAGGGGTTATGGTACTTGTTCGGCGGCGGCCGCGGGAAGTGGTCGGGCTTCTTCGCGCGGGGCGGAAACCGCCTGTCACAGCAGCGAGGCCCGCGCCGCCGCCACTTCCCCTGCCTAATGAATTCGGAGCACACAGCCGCATCAAGCGGAGGCCGGCTAATAGAGGGTGTCGCTTTACGGTTGCGGCCGCGCCCCCCCGCCCCCGCTCCACGCGGTCGCTACTCTCGCTGCAGCCGGCCACCGGAGGCCCTTACTGCCACGGCCGCTCCCGGCACTCGTACACTTGGCCACGGTGGAGTCTAAAAAAAGTATTTATTTATATTTGGCTTTCGGTTTACTTTCTGGTTTGATCACCTGGGGCAGAAAATGGTGCTACTAATTTGTAAACCTGCAAACACATGTAATTTCGAGCGTAAGGATGGTTCTTCTAAATGCTTGATATCTAGTCTACAATGCGTTTTCCGTTGTGTATAATCGCTCGTCCTTTGTCAGCTGTTTCCACTATTCCTATTTGTGATATTGCTAAATCCTGTTCTGAGATAGGCAAACATTGTGTGTAAAATAATTCAAATTCAAATAGTATTTATGAGATACATTTTGACAATTTTGGGAGGTGAATTTCATGGTATATTGAGAAAAATAAAATAAAAATAAATGTTTCTGGGTGGTATAGTGTCTAAAAGGGTAGCTCCCATATCATCTACAGAACCATTAAGCCACCCCGCACCCCCAGTAGAAATTGTTAATGGTTCCTTTTAAAAGCTTGGGGAGATGGTCAATATTTAGTTCCAACCACTGCGCCCTGCCAGACGGGTGGCTTCCCTAATGCTTAGTACTAATTGTAACGCTCTCTCCCCCTCAGACCATCTACAGCGGTGGATGACAACTCATTTGAAAGGACTTGGAGGCTTCTTTCATTTCTTTAAAGAATGTTCACTTTGGTGGGATTTTATTTTTACCTAATTTTGAATATTGTTATTTTAGTAACACTCCAAAAATTGTGAATATTAAAATATCTATAATTCTTGTTTCCGAGTAGTGTATGGACGTATTATCTGCCATGAAATGATACCGAACGTAATTCTAAAAGTAAACAGGAAGATGAAACTTGGATGAAATACTCCAACAAACATTTTGACGTAAAAGAAAAGAACGAGTCAGTTTCCATTGCCTTCGCAAGATATTTCTTCAGCTTCCTGGGGTTTCCTAAATCTTGGAGATGGTGATTGGCATCCCTCGAGGCAGCAAAACTAACGAAGCTGAGATTGCGATCGCCGGGTGAAGAAACCTAGAAGGGAACGCGAGGTTTCACTGTCAAACGGGATAAGATGACGCGAGTGTCGACGGGAACAGCGCTTTCCCTCGCAACTTCAGCGTCCTGTCGCTCATCGACCAAATCGGAGCAAGCAATCCAGTGCCTTGCGAAACAAGAGGTATCTGCCATCGCTCCGTCTCTCTCTCTGACTAACGATGTGTTGGTGATACAATCGGTAAACGTTAAAAAAGAAAATACATCTCCCGTATCTTCCTCGTCGTCTTGAAAAAGAAGACTGTAATCATTGCAGAATCGGTTTTCCTGAGGTAAGCTCATCTCTCAACGAACACAGAATATAATGTAGAAACAAATACGATTTAATAGTTACAACTTATCTGTAAGAAACCCAGTCAATCAAAGAAGAAGAAAAATCACGTGGCGCGTGTAGGCGGTGGAGGGTCAGCGTTGTACTGGGGTCGGCTGCGGTCGCTTATGAATCGAAGCGCGCCCACAGCGCTGGCCTTGTACGAGGGGGGGGGTGGCCTTGCCGCTGCCTTGCGGACGTTACCCCGTCGCTCCCACCTCCGCCCTCGCCCCAGCCTCCTGGAGGAGCTGCTCGAGCTCATCTGCGCTTTCCTCAGCCAGTCGCGGATGCTGTTCGCACTATGCTGTGCATACGATGAACAATGTCCTGAGTTGGTGTAACCTCCTCAAGTTAGGGCAAAATTAAAGCATTCATGAGTAGATTGAGATTTTCTCTCCGACTAGTATTTCTATGGTGCTATATCTGTGAATGTCTGACGACCTTTCATTCTTCTCATGAGGAGAGCAAAATTCATTCATTTACAATTTATTTATTTATTTAAACTGTTAAAATGTGTTTCGTCATGCTATGTATATTTACAAATATTATAGTGCAGTAAAGCTTTCAAACCAAATGGCGAGAGAAAATGTTTGTAGAGAACAAAGCTAGTGTGATCACTTTAACTACTAAAATAGACTTCAGCTTAAATATATTATTTTCATCTGTTGTAACCAATTCTGATACGTACGTCTCAAGGTGTGCAGTTTACTTTATTAATACTTTGAGACATTAAGTCAATCTTATAATGAATTTGAGAGCCACAAAATAGCAATGCAAATTAATGCTTCTTATCATTAGCAAGAGGTTGTAAAAGTGCTGAAACGATGCAATTAATCTCTCAGTAACTAAAACAATGACCATCTGAAAGAAAGAAATGGAGTACATTAAAAAGACTTTAAAATGTAATTCACGTGGACTCAAGCCGCTTTAAAGAGAAAAGTATAATTTCATGGCATAGTTCTTTCTTGAGCAGAAAAACAAGAGGACAATAAAAATTGCCCTTACTATTTTCCACTAACAATCTAGAAGCGTGACAGTTCATTGGGACGGTAGTGATGTATTCCGAATTGGGAAACAGGGCGTATTTTTATTAAATAAAATGTGATTTCTCCAACTCGGAGTGCTCTCCACCTGGCACTCGATCAGTCGTGTTCTTCGTTGAATCAACTCGCTCACCTATTCGGCGTCTAATGAAATCACTGCATTAGTTTCGTTTCACGCTACAATTGCTCTCCATTCTCCAAATTGTAATTTTGCATGGCAATTTGAATTAGTGAATATGAACTGATGGGCCCATAATAGTAATGTGTGCCTAATGAGTTCAAAAGGTGGTCTTTCTTCTAATGTTAAGAGACTGCGTACAATGGACAATAAAACACCGTGGAATACATTGCCATTGCCGTCACGTGGAAGAGTGCGCTCTCGGATGCCACCGCCTTGCATGACGTTCTGACGCGCGCAGTCCTTAGGGCGGCAGCGTTGAGTTAAGATACGGGGCTGAAAGGTTACCACAAAATAGGCGAACAAAACTTAAGTTTCTTCGTACAAAAAAGGATTAATTGTACAATGCTGTTATAACATCGCAGGACTTTGTTAAATGTGCATACGTGGAAGAACGTTTTCTTTTTACACGATTGCGTGAAAGAGGAAGATCGAAGAAACCATACCATCAATATTTTTACGTAAAAATGATATTGGCTGTATAAAAGTATTTAAAAAGCAGCTAGGACAACTCCAAAAGCAGTCCAACACCAAGATATTTAATACATCGTTTTGTTTAGGCCATTTCATGTGCAGTAATCGGGTTTTTGTTTCAAAATATCCATTTTAAGAATCGAAGATCTCAAGCAATGTGGATTATCTGTCTTCCTCGCTGAACCTGGGCTTGGATCGGAAGCAATCTCAATTTCTGAATTTAAGGAAAGAAATCTTACATTAGTTGTATTACTTTAATGACATAATTTCCGTATTTGTTTGAAAACAAATGCGTATAATTGTCCCTTTTTGCATGATCAATCGATTTTGAAGCGTTTGGAAATGTTAAAAAGTGAGCCTTCCTGCCAGGGTATATTCCAGAGCCGCATGTAAATTGGGGATATCCCTTCATCTTTTCCCACATAACTTATTTTCTAATTCTATATGGAAATTGGGGACCAAAGCAACCCAGGTTAGGAGGAGACTGATTGAGCAGGCAGACGCGTTAAGCGGACCCCGGCCCCCGCCCCCGCGCTGCTCTCCACCTTATCCTTGGGCCTCATTTTGAAACTCTTCCAGGCTCGCTCCTGTCTCAAAATGAAAAGCAAAGAAAGCACTGGAAGGGTGTCCAAATTTCACGTTCAGTGTTATAGAATATCAGCGGAGAAAAAGGAAGAATATAAAAATGGTAAGATAAGTAGAATTCATTCAATCAACGAATGATTCAATTGAATGAAAACGAACTTTAACGAAACCATATTTCGAAGAAATATGACAGTCCTAAGTCTGAACAATTAGGAAGAGAGTTGTGTTTTAAAAAGTATGACTGTGTAATGACTGTGTTCTTCTAAAATAAAGTGTTACCTTCCGAATAAACTTTTATTTGGAAGGGGATGGGGTAGTCGGTCTCCAGTTTCCGTATGCCCTTCTCTGGGTCAGTCCCCAATTTGCATCGCCGTATTCCAGAGTCCGTCTCGCGTCGCTGGGGGTGGGGGGGGGGCGTAGATTCGGGCGCTAATAAGTTTTGAGAGCCGGGGAACGGGCGCCCCTATGCCACCTCCACCCGCACCCACCCCGCTGTCCGACGCAGTCGCCACCGTTGCGCGCATTCCCCTGTGGCCCTTGCTGCCTCCCCTCCAGGTGGATTGGTCGCCTCATTAGTTCCGCTTTGCTTCAGCTTCGATGCTCTCGCTTCGCCTCCCCCTCTGGCCCCCATTTGCCATAGAAGCATTTTCCTATCAATGAGCCAAAGTGACAGTGCGCTAAACAAGTGAACAGCACATGTAATTCAGAGAAGTATCCCTCCGCCGCGACAGCTATTCAGCCACGGCTTTTCATAAAGTGTTTATAACTTCTGCGAAAGCATCCCTATACAGAAATCAGAGTTTGCGTAAGATACATGCACGTACGCGAGGCCGGGAAATATTTACATTTAATGACGTATGTGGAAAATCTATTTACATGCTTTCACAATCAGTAAAAGAAAACTGATACGAATGTAAATAGAAAGCTCTCAATCACAGCTCGCCACGACAGCACAAAAGTCGGAAACACGTGCATATTGGTATGTCACATTCAAATCTCGGTTTTAAAATAAACATAATATTTATCGCACAAAAAGTAAATTCAATGTAATGTTTATAGAAAAAATAGTTTTAGAGAAGAGCACATAACATCCACTTCCTAATTTCAATTATTTCTCGTGTCGCACTAAATTGTACTCGGCGAGGAAGCGAGGAATCTCAAAAGGAAAGGTCGAAGACATTTACAAGTTAGCCGACTGCAAACGAACGAATGCAGGAAGAAAGTCTAATGGGGCCGAAGGACACAACGACGACAAACTCTTCAGTTATGTTGCCGGCACTAGCTGTCACTTCGGCTCATTGTTAGGGAAATCTTCTATAGTTGAAGGTAACTGCGCCCCATAATCTTGCTCGTGAACATCTTCCGCAGCTGTCCGTCAAACTCGTTGAAGATTTCTCTTCGTAATTTTTAATATATCTTCCCATGTTCCACCGTCGGTAGTGCGTTTACTTTCATCCCCCTGCTTCTGCATCTTTCGTATTCGCTTCCAGCGGCGCACCCGTTGTTCCTCCGCGTTGCCTTCTCTCTTCCTTCGGAGTCAGACGCCCCCGTGACTTGGCGGGCCGCGCGCGCCAGGCCATCACGCGTGCATTGTGCGCCTGGCCCCCGGCTCGAGTGGCGGGCGCGGGGACAAAGCCCGGCGGGCCCGCACGAGCGCCCGCCCGCAGCCATATGAATGACAAAGGGTCGTTTAGTGGCTCCCTGTTCAAAGGGCCCCCTCGGGCCAATTGACTGCCGGGGGACGCCGCCTCGTGGAATGCGTGCGGGGCGGGGCGGGCCGGGGGCGTCGCCGCCGCTGCACTTGTGCCCGGAGCACCTGTCCGCCGCCGGCCGAGGGTCAGGTGTCGGGGCGGCCGCGCCGAGCGCGCCCTGTCGACGCGGTGCGCCCTCATGCGTGTCCCCAGCGCCAGCGCGCGCGTGTGGTCGGAGGGCGGCCGCTCACCCGAGGAGAGCCGCATCTCGGACACGCTGTCGTTTCTCATTCTGGTTTGCCACGGTTGCTAACATTTTGACGTTTTATGTTTTGATGATAGATGATAATGAAACTGGCCATTTTTTAAGAGAAATCTGAGAAAAGTACAACTATTTTTTTAATCACCGTTCAAACAAATTTCATTTAAGTTTTTTAGAGAAGTGACTTGTCGTTCATGTATTAAATATTCGTGATATTTAGAATTTCATTCCCATTTCCTTGAAGTACGAAATACGTTCGTTTGTTGAATCGAAGTGAAGTTTATTTTTTCGACTTTAGAAGAAAATGTATATACAGTACCTGCTAATCCGAAATTTGGATAATCCGAGCCAAATTCAGGATGGAGGAAAAATAATAATAAAAAACACCTGATTTGTATTAATTTAATTTATGGATGAAAAAGCACAGTGTAAGTCAACCGAATTCTGAATACCGTATGTAGAATACTCGTTAAGAGCAACGACACAAACTGTGCTTCAACTCTTCTAACAATCTAGCAACTACTACCGCAAGCAGTCGATTATACACGTACTGAACCCCGTTGTTCGCAATATTGCCACTTCCTCTTATCGCTACGCTATGTTGCCATTTTCTCACATCGCACGCTACAATGCAGTGGGTCTTATAATCCTATAGATCAGGGGTTTTCAAAGTGTGTGTCGCGGTCATTTGTTAAAAAATTATCTTTAGATTTAATTTACATTAATTCATGTGTCATTTATGTATTTTGTACTGCCATACTATGTATCTGTAATACATATGATTTATTTTACTATTTCATTGTAGATTAATTGAATCTGGCAAGTCTTTTACCAACAGCCTGTTATACTTACTCATTTGTGTTGAATATTTAGTAGGCCTATATTACTGTATTTGAAACTTATTGTTACTAGGGGAACCGGGGGAAGTTTCGTTTAGGTCAAGGGAGCCGTGGACGGAAAAACTTTGAAAACCCCTGCTACAGATTTATTTGTAAATGTATGTACTGTTTGTATGTCCGTTTTTCGGATAATCCGAACGAGACTACGCCCCCAATGAGTTGGGAATGCCGGAGTTCTGCTGCATTTCCCCCCGCAACCGCCGCCTCTTCTGAGCGCCTTCGTGCGTTGTGTGTTGCAGAGATCGCGAAGGTGCGGTCGAGCCTCTTCCAGATCAACGGCACGCGCAAGGAGCCGCTGGTGCTGCCCGAGGCGGAGGGGCAGCCCACCACGCTCACCGAGAAGGTGTACGTGCCGGTGAAGGAGCACCCGGACGTGAGTACCTCTTCCCTCTCACCAAACCCACCGCGAGAATCGATCTTCCGGGTTGATAATGTTACTAGTGTCCGTGCGAGGTACTTCCATCTGGAAGCTGGACAATCGGTTTCAAAAATACGTGAGAGTTTTGGTAGTAGACATGTGATCACCTGGTCCGTACAGACAAGAATACTAGTTGCTTCTGATACAGTGGCGGCTCGTGGTCATTCTATTAGGGCGTGTAACGCCTCTCTTCTCTCTCCCTTCCTCCCCCCTCCCCCCTCCCTCTCTCTCACTCACACACACCCACACACATGCCCATACGTACAGCAGGCATACATTACAAGCATACACGTATTCATTAACATAGATAATTACAATTAGAAACAAGGCATCTTATGAAGTTTGATAACATGTTGAATAGTTCCTTTTATCACCGAGGGTTGACTGCATTTCTTTTTACAACATTCGTTTCGACTTCGCTCGACAAGGACCCCTCCGAAATATTTACTACTTGTGTCGTGTTACCGCATGATTCGGCACTTCCAGAACGTTTTTCAAAGGGTGTCAAGAAACACATTGATTCGAAACTTTTACTCGCACTTTTGCTATGGAGTATTTTCCATAAACTCGCTGTGCAAATTTAAACTTAAAAGTACAAGTTTCTATACCCAATACTCAAAAAATTTGGATAGTTTGCCGTCTACGCTGACTCACGAAACACAGCCTGTGGCGCTTCAGTAAATGCTGTTTCTTTTCAGCAATTTTGTCTGTGACTTTTCCATTGATGTTATTTTAATATTTTCGACGCTATTCATTGTCAGTTGTACAAACACACTGCACAGTAAAACGAACACTCTCGGTTTTTCAAAACACATTAAAAAAGTAGCCTCCTACGTACGTTTACACAATACATTTTGGTTTTCACATGCTTAGGAATGGATTTGTAATTAAAACTCCCTTTAAAATGTGCAAATAACATTCGATTAACGCAACACTGCACAGCAATGCGTTTGCGTTTCGCGCGCTACCGAAGAATTGCTTTGGAAGGGGTGAGAGCTCATTCAAGTGAAGAGGTATTTCACACTTTCTTCCATCAATGCCACACTTACTTCTCTTAAATACTTGTGCTAGCCGAATGTTATTTCTTCACGACATGTCAAGGCACTTCCAGAGGTCGCGCCTGCGCAGTAATATCCACACGCTCCGCAGTGTGCTCCCAGCGCCCGTAAGCCACCATGTTCCCCCCTCTTTCCCCTTCAGCCCCGTGGGAGCCATCGACCCCGGCTGCTCGCTCGCATTTCCCGAGTGTGCTCTAGCCTGCTGTCACGAAGGGCATTGGCGGCGGACTGTCAATCGCAGCTTCCGAACGGCGCATGTTTTGAAATACTATGTTTCGGAAACGCTCTGAGAGGTCTTGTATTCCCCTCATGTTAAGAAATGTTCAAGAAACATTGCACCGCAGTTATTGAATGTGCACATGCGAACGTGCGAATACCCACGAGCCGCCACTGTTCTGATACCTTGTGCGTCTTAATGATTGTCAGTTAGCTGAGAAACGTACAAGTTGTATGTGGTGCGTACACTATACTGCGGTTTTTACAGAACAGGCTATGAAGTAGCTGTTTCGGTGTCATCCAATCGAAAGGTTGAACGCCACCATAGTGACGTCACTGAAATGGCATGTGAGGTCCCGATTGGATGGTACCGTAACAGCTGATGAAATATCACAGGCAGCAAAGTAAAAATCACAGTATAGCTTTCTAGACGTCATCACTGAACCGAACGTTAGAAATATGAACGAGTTCCTAAAATCCCCATCCACATGATTGCTCATCCCTATAGAATCACTCATTATTTATTTGAAAGGTAAGTGTTTTGTAGCAGATGCAGGCGCTCTGGGCTTCACGTATACATTATCAGGCAAACGGTGAAACAGGGAAAAGAATTTTCTTAAATTTGAGAATATATAATGAAGTTAGATAATTATGAATTTTTTCGTTTGAATACCGATCTTGTACCTGATCTTCTGTGTAATAATTTACCACCTGCAGTACGTGTAAATACTGCTGGAGAGTAACATGTTGACTAAAAGAATGTAGCCAGACGCAGCCCCGCCCTTGGGCGCACAGCTCGCGTGTGCGCGGGGAGACGGCCTCGCGGCGCGGCCGCTCCCAGTGGACGAGCCCAGATATACCGAACGCGTGATTCACGCGTGCTGGCGCCGCGCCAGACCGCGCCCGGCCCTTCGCCGCGCCGCGCCGCGCTGTCAGGGGGAGGACGAAGGACAGATGACCCCTCCCTCGGCCCAACCATCTCACTATGAAGTCGGATTTTTATCATTTTATTTATTTATTTTAAGTCAAAAACAGTTAAAATCTGTGTGACGTGCTATGGGAAGAAGTGAATTCGGTGCAAGTATTCAAAATTCTGTGATCCCTACACTAAGCCATATACTACTTGACTTTAGAATACAGGGGGAAAAATACAAAGAAGGAAAACAACGAAAAAACGCTCCGATGTAATAAAATCTATTTCCAAGGATAAATCAGCAATACATTTTGGGCTCTTATCCATCATGTTCTTCATCAACGAATCCTGCCGCGACAACATGGAAACGATAATTTGAATAACTATATTTCCCATTGAATTCTAGAAGACGTACACACATAATGAGGTTACATTTCTCTCCAGAAGCAAAACAAGGTGCCATCTCAGCATTCGCTGAATGGATGGCTGGACGAAAAACCTGATCGAGATGGGGATCATTGACCCGGAGGCTGCGGTACAATACTTGTTACAGGTTGTTTACATTTATACAGTCCAAATGGTAAATAATACATTAAATATTTTTTGGCGTAAATTGGATTTTTTGGCGTAGGTTTTGAAATGGCACCGAGAATGTGTTGCGAAATTTGCAAATACTTATTGGGATGGTCAAAATGTTTTATACTATAAAATATAATATACGTGCTGCAAATTATATATATATATATATATTACCTCTATATACCTTTTTTATAGAAGCACGTATAATCTCTGTTGGCCAACCTGTGTAGATATTGCAGAACAACAATACAGTGAAAAGAATATCGTCGATATTTTGTTTCCATTGCTTCTGTGGAAGAACTTGGAGTTTCCTATCGTTGCTTATGTGCACTTTTTATGAGGATATATAGATCCTGTCACATGAAATTTTGAGGAAGGTACATTTTCTGGGTACTTTTATATGAACTTTAGATTTCCACTATAAATGGTGTGAGGATGCAATTTCAAGATCACAATGACCCCTGTCTGAGTTGTCCTTACAATAACTCTCATCAAATATTGAAATCTAGGATGCAGTATCATCTTACAAAATGCAGAAAAAACTATCCAATTTCACAAATCGTAATTTGTCCTTTCAATGAAACACATCATGTCCCAAAAATTGAATTGCCTTTCCATCTCAATATTTGTGAACACAAACGTCTTTTTGACGAAATGGTTTATGTACCTGAAGACGAGAATCCGGATGCTAGAAAGTGGTGCACGACTGCCGATCCCCCACTTCCTGAAACAGAGGAGAATTGGGATTTGGAAGATAGCGGTACGTCTTATGAATATATTCAACCAAACGACGTTGCTGATTTTCCAATTCTGCGAATGATCCCGGGAGTGGCGAAGGCCAAACGAAAACATTTTCGGCTAATGGAAAGAGAACGATTAGGAAAACTATTCGAAGCCTCAAAAGAAAGTAATGCTCATTGCCCTTCGAATGAATGAAGGTAAAATTATATCGAAACGAAACACAGAAATGCAGCACCTTATTTTGAAATGAAATGTTTGATTTTGGTGATCACAAGTGTGCTGGATTTAAATGTTTGTAATGAAGAAATATACGGTATGTTTCTTCAATTTTTCTGATTTATTTTTAAATTAATCGTGCGGATTAGTTCGTAGTCCCTAGTTAATGTTTCCTAACTGTTTCAAAGACATATTAAACAGTCTTTCATCAATATATCATCAGTGCACAAGAAGTGTGAGCTTAACTTAAAAATTGTCATTTGGCAGGAAGTAGGTTTTATACTGAGCGGAGCTGATGAAATCGCGGACAGACAAAGTTACGAGTATATAATGATTGTTGACATTGTTCACAAGATAGCCGATAAAATCTTTTCTACATAAATTTCTTCACTTAACTAAAACATTATCGTAGTTTGAGGCGCGCGTGTATGAATGTATGTATGTATGCTTTCGCCGAATAAGTATGAAACTAATTTTGCTGCGCATAAATCAATTTGATATAAATTAATATTCCTAAAGTGACTACAAGAAATATTTCATAATTCTAGAGAAGAATTTTGTAGATTTACTTTAATTTCATTATTCAACTGCTTGCACTCACTAAAATTCTTAAAAATTGCTATATTAATTTGTAGTTTTTTTGTTGTTGTTTTTTGCACAAATTGCCTTCCATATTCCCGTAAATGTTTTAATTGTGTCCTCTGAGCTATTTTGTTTTAATAAATATTCTGAAAATTCTCGGATAAGGAAAGGAAGTGCGAGTATTCTTATAGTTAAACCCCATATAGTTTTAGCAAACGTACTACTTGAAGAACAACCCATTTTAATCCAGCTTTTACAGATTGTTATTTTGGTCAGCAAGAGTGAAAAGAAGTTGATTTATCACATCCATCGCACAATATTAAGCCAAGGCGCTGTTAGTTTCCGGCGCCTCGCTGTGAGGAGGCGCGTGCGAAAAACTGCTGCAGCCGTTGCTTCGCTGCTGCGCCGCTTGCGAAAAGGCGTGCGGGAGGCGGCGGCGGCGGCGGGATTTTGGCAGGGGCTGAGGCAGTGGTTTCTCTGGTTGCCCCACCGCCCGCTAGACGCGAGGGGCTGGAGGATGGCGCGCTTTGGCATTCTCTGAGTGCGGGGCGGCGGAACGGAAGCCTCCGCCCCCCCCACACACACACACACAATCGCCCGCCGCCCTCCCCCTCCTTTCAATCCCCACTCACTCTGAGTGGTTTATAAGTACCGCAATTCACTTCGACAATATATTTTCCATTCAGTCACCTATGGGGTGGGCATTTAACTGATGTTAAATGGTAATACTGATCCGAGGGACTGTTTATTTTCCACTTAATCCATTCCATATATCTCATCACTTACTTTCTTTGTGTGCCTGCTCACGATTCGCCGAAGTTCTGTCTTGAGGAGGTGCTCGTGGACACCTGGTGCTCTGCGGAAGGCTGAAGTCACTTCCGGCGGATTCGCAGCCCTCACGCAAGGGCCGGAACGCTGGTTGCTTCACGGTTCTTCTTCCCCTGCCCCCTGCCGCTTCCAACCTGTAGGCGCCGCGCACCTGCTGGTCGCCTGAATAGGGAGACGGAGGAGGGAGCCCGCGAGGGGCTTTGTGCACCGATTCGTGGTGAGACCGCGGCGGTATTGAGGGGCGGCAGGTGAGAAAAGCTCCTTCTCGTTTCTCCTTTCTTGGGCGTCTTCTGTTGACTCGAGTGGATGCGTGTGAAAGACTCGACGAATGACACGCCTGGATGCGCGTTGTATGCGATTGCGTTAGAGCCAAAGCACAGCGCGGCGCCGGCGACGGAGGCTGCTTCCGAGTGTGAATTGAGGCGCAACCTCGGCATTCCTCTGGAATGCGCGACATTTCGCACACCGCGCAATAAACAGGCAGCGCAGTAACGCATTATCTGTTTACTTTAGCCAGTCAAACGTATAGCGATAGTAGACGTAGGAGACACGACAAACAAGGCTGTAGTACGAGATATCATGGTTGAATTTTGATGTCTCTTGCGTGAAAGCTTTGTGAGACATGGGTCATCTATTGCTCTTCTAGTTTATTTACTTTGAAATTTACGAGTTATACGGAAAACTCTAATTTTTACAATTATATCCTTGACATGTCTTCAGAAGAAAGGAACGTAAACGATGAAAATGACAATCGCTGCTTTTTTTTGGGTAAGACATGATTAAGAGATTCTTAAAGTTTCTCTAATGATGGTACTCGATTGAACACAACGTGTTTGGAGGATAAAAGTCACTAACGCAATTACTGTTACTCTTCAAAGGAGTTTCTTTGGCATTTAAATAGGATTGTATTGTAAAAGAGAAGAATGAATAAAGGGAATTTGTTGCTTTCTTTTTAAACGCTGCTGACCATTTGTCACGCGTTTGTGTTGGTGCGAGGATCTCGAAGGGAGCTATGACTGAGATTCCGAGAGCGACGTAATATACGTTTCCATTGTAGTTTGAGAAGTACACTAATTTAGATTTTATCTGATCAGGACTAGTAGCTCGTAAATTTCGCGTAACGCCGTGCTGGAGTGCGGGCGGCGGTCGTACCTTGACGCAGCGCACAGCCGCTTTAATTTTTCCTTTTCTCGCGACTCGAGTGCAACGTGAAGTGCGGTGGAGCGTCGGTGATTGCAGACAAAAATGCTGCATGTCTTTTGTAAACGACCTTCTTTGATGGTTCCTTTTCTATTGTTGCTTAAGGAATTTAGTTGCTGATACTTCTAGTACACTAAATTATTTGCAATATTTGAACTTTATAGATTTTCTAGAATTACAAGCAATTTACTCGATTGTTTTCTAGGTAATTATTTTGGCAACTCACTAAAGAAGATTGTGCGTATTACGATGAGAAGTCAACGATTTTCGCTTCTGAAACAAATGAAATTTTTCAAAAACTAAAAAGTGTTCGCCGATTTTTCACCTTTTTTTCTTGCTAATTCAACCCAAATATTAATGGTTTTTATCAGGCACATTATATTAATTAGAAAACATGAAATTACCTTCATTTTGAATAGAGAGACCAGACTACAATATTATATTCTCTGCTATTAATTAATCGTGAAACCGCTAGGACTGCAAATGAGTTATCCAAAACTAAGACAATGTTGATCAATTCTACCTCATTCCGTGAACCTGGAAACTGATATTCAAATTTTACTTCCTTTTCAAAGGACGTCGAAGACTGTGAAATAATATTGACATAGCTTTGCGCCGGTTCCATCTACAAACTTACGTACAGAAGGTACTTCCAGTAGAAACCATTCGAATAGCAGATACTACATGAATTTCCTACTTTATACAAAAGGCCGGGGTAAGTGGTCTTTGTATTAGAAATAAAATCAAGTTTTGTTCTTTGATGAAGTGACTTTTCCCATTCGATCACCTGGCCGCCATTCTCCGATTGGGAGCTTCGTCACGACTTAAGTTTTGGTTCTAAAGCTCCCGATTGGAAAATCCGCGTGCCAGTCAACTGTACCTGAAAAGTTATTCTATTTAAATGGGAGCAGTAGCTCAGTGCATAAACAGATGTCACTGCAGAGCTTCTGACCGGGAGGTTCTAGGCTCGAGTCCTGACGACGGCAGGGTTTTCGACACTAGCTTTTCAGCTAGGTCGAATTCAGTCGCTGTCTGAAGGAGAATTCTAGCGGCTGGACGCTCTGATCGGTAGTTTTCCGTGATTTCTCCGATAAACACAAGGTGAATGCCGGGGCAGTACCCTAATAAACGGGCCGCGGACCGCGCGCGGTCTTTCCTTCCTCTTCCTTGTCCTATCCTCTCCCCTTACACACACACACTTACACTAACATGCTCTACACTACCACACATGCCGAGAGACCGGTCGAGAGCTTAGAGCTTGTCCCGGCTGGGGCGGTGCCCCGCTGGTGGGAGAGTCTTGGTGAAGGGGAAACCCCGGTAGCCGACAGTACGTCGACGCCGGATCTCGCCATCCAGCGGGGGGAGATCTCCGCCATCTCCCGAGAGAAAAAACATGCACTACCCGTTAGGGACTAATGACCTAAGCTGTTGATGCGCCCGGAATCACCAACCAACCAAGTAAATGGGAGAAGAAACCAGATGCAGAGGTGTCCCTGCGATGCCTTCCAACGCGCTTCCGTGGGTTCGACGCTGCGTCTGGGCTCCTGCGGCGCCGCCGGTGGGCGTGGGCGTGGGAGCGGGAGTGGGCGCGGAGCGGGGACGCGCGTCCGCCGCCGCCCGCGCAGTCACGAGGCGCGGCCTCGCCCCGTAAGGCCACTCGCACGCGCGGCGGCGAGCCGCCAATGCATTTTAATAGAGGCGATATTGTACAGCTATAGAATTCTAGCTACGCGGTCTCGACTCGGCTACCGCAACCAGAGCAATGTGTGTCACGATTTCTCCCGGAGCGTGCGAATAATTTGCTTCCTGGGTAGTAAGGTAGCTGGATAGCTTGTTGTGAAGGGTGTAAGGATGCGAAATTCTAATTGTTCAATTTGAAAATTTTGATAGTGTGATAGTTTTAAATTCTTTTTAAAAATTTTATTCCAGTAGATGCCCTTTTTTAGTTTTAGTTTTCTTAATGAATAGGAGATGGCGACGTTAAAAAAGCGTCAGATTGTTCGGAAAATGCAATCGAACATTTTGCTTTGTGAAAAATTAAAAGCAGGCATTTCAGAGTAATATATTTCACAGTAATAATCTACTATATAGTGTAATAATAATTATTTATGATACGAGTGGTAAAAGCGACATTTCATTTTGCGAGGAGGTAAATGTTGCGACACGAGGCCGGCAGGTCACGTGGTGCAATTCTATGGGCAAAATAAAAACTTTTTGCTTTATGTATTATGCACTATTTTTTAGAGAGCCTTACTGACTTTCATTTTATTTTAATTCAAGTGTTCAAATCATACATTAAGGTCAGTAGTAACTAATGCGGACCGACAAAAGTTTTGTTTTTTTTTAAATTTTGTAATCACAGATTCATCTGAACTCTTGAGCATCGTCTCACTTGTATCACTAGTCCTACAAAAAATGAACTTTCAGCACGCTTCCATCAATCCTGTTGAAAACTAACAGAAGATAGGGGACATGCAATATAATGTGTTTGTAAAAACATGAGAATTATCTTTACGTGGATGATGCATCGTATTTTCAGGGAGGGATTCTCAATTGCACGCGAGAAATTGGTGTAGTATTCTGAAGGCAGTGCTCACGTACTCGTATGTCGTATTTGAGTACGGCGTGACTGTGTGTGTCCCCTGGCGTGAAATGCAGGTCATCGTAACGCCCACTTGGAAGGGCTGCTGGGGCCGGATGGGAAGGCGGCGGCGGTGGAGGGCAGGTGCGGGGCGAGGCCGACTCGCTCTGAGATTTTTTGTTTTGTTTTAACACATTTATTAACTTAAGATGGGTTACATCGTTCAGTTACAATCACTGTACAAATGTTCGCTCTGCGGTTGCCGCCTGCGGCCGCCTCCCCCTTGAGAATGCGCGACAGCGGAGAAGTGGAGCACCCAGCATCCAGTAGAACGAGGGTCTCACCGCTCTTTCGCTTCTTTCGCTGGATTTGCTTCTTTCGCATCACTTTAACTCTGTAATACTTGTTATTGGGCTTTAGTGAATGACATGAAAACGAGCCAGTTTCTAGCTAACGGGAGTTTATAAATCTTGAATATAATTACGACTTCATTCTTCAAGATCGCTCGGAAAGTGTTTTCTTAGAGTTTGTTTACGTAGTAATAGTTTTAAGTTCTCAACTCCAGCGATCAAAACTATTCTCTCTTTCTTTTGATCTATCACGTGAGTAATTAAAAGTGTGTATATTTCTAATTGCTTTCATGATTTCCACCTTTTTGTTCACTGATACTTATTAACGGTGAAAGAGAAACCATTGGAGAATAATTCTCTTTCGTTTTCTTATAATTCAAACGATGTTTCAAATGAATAAATGCAAAACAGTAGAAACACAAATTATTATAGCCCCTCGTTATGAAAGCAATTTTCTTTTTACAAACACATCTTCCTTTCGAACACTTCGCTTTCTATGATCTACACTTCTCAAAAAGTGGAAAAGGTCGTAACTTGCATCAATATTTATAGGTATACTCTGCAGTGAAAGTGTGTACAAACATTTCTGTTAACGAATATGCAATTTTCATATATGTATCAACTTTCGCGGGTTCTAATTGTACAGGTGCGTCAAAACGTTGCACAATTTAATTCGGTTTGTTTTGAAACATGCGGGTTCTGTTTGCACGTGCTACACCGAAGTGCTACGTGACTTTTCCTGTGGACTGTGATGAATTTCGCTGCGTTGTGATTTATTTAGTCGACTTGATTGAGGGAAGGTAGAAAAAAGGTTAGAATTTCGAAGAAGAGCTTTCGAGATCCTTGAATTGATAACAGATTTTATTTGAGCAAAATAGATGTTTTTTTGTTCAAGGAGAAAAGTACGTTTCATTGGTATTCTCTAGCAGATCTTTTCATGCGATGTATGACGCAAGCGAAAGCATTTCACTTCGTACAAATCCAACATACGTTCCGATCAATGTGTTCTCATGTCATTTTGGTTTTCGTCGATTTCATCGCAGCACGTGTCAAGTTGTTGCCCTTGTTGTGCTTAATTCGTGCGCGTTTGAATACCTGATCGTGGGAATTGTTCGATTAATCCACCACCAGTTTGCCAGGTTTGCCAGTTTGTAAAAAACCTTAAAGCTGCCTCTACCGAGCAACCTCGCCATGAACGAAGCACGAGCGTGTGCGCCCTACTGTTAAATGTTGATTTACGAAGATTCTTTGCACTTTTTTTGCAAAAGTGGATTAATTTGATCATTTTCCTACATTTATGTTTAACTCTATTGGGTGGCCATTTAAGGGCTAATAAAGGGAGCTTATTTTTTTTCTGACTCATGATCATAGAAGTTTTGTTTCTTTGTCTTTCTAAGAGCTGGATACTTATATTATTAGAAGAAAGTGTCTCATCACCGTCCAAGCTCGTATTTTCTTTTGACTTGTCCTCCGCCAGGTGGATTAACCGAGTGATTTTCGTGGTTGCTCGAGACTTTTAAGATGGCAGGATCGCAAGGTATTTGTAGGTCAACGAGACTGGTTGGTCTGTGGTTTGCTCTTTCACTTCAGACAAGCGCGGTAGAATGAGCGCCTTGAAAGTCCACAATCAACATCTTTCTCAGAGCTTCTTTGAAAGTCTGTCATCAAATACTAGGTTCGTGTAACTGTAAAAGTAAGTGTACCCTAAATTTGATACATTTACTGTTCAAACTGCTAATGTCATCAACTGTATTTATCAGTGAATGGATAAATAATTACAGTAGGTGAAATCATATCATTACATCTTCTTTCTCTTACCTTTCGTTTAAAAGGTTATCTCGATTTTCCACGACTCAACCAATCAACTACGCCAATCAATTGAGCAGTGCTTAGAAAAATCAGCGTAAATATAACATACGCCGCCTTTAAGTGGAAAACTCGTGGTTGTCGTTTGCTGCCATGCGGCGCGATGCGGAGGCGAGTGTGCCCCCAAATGAAGGCGCTAACGGCGCTCGCAGAGCAACCCATAAATTATGTGTGGTCTTGGGGGGGGGGGAAGCGAATCTCACCTCATCATACGTGGGGGAGAGGGGGGTCTCGGCAAATATCACGTAATCCCCCCTAAAAACAGTGATAAATTGCGAGAAAACTGAGACAATTTAAGTAAAACACGTTTCTATACTAAAATATGGCTAAATCTTGCACAATATTTTTTAATGCGGTTATGTGAATGCTACAATAAGTAGCATAGTATACTGAGAAAAAGAATCTAACAAAAATTACCAAAGTTTTTATCATTAATGAGATAAATCTTATTACCGTACCTGTTTTTACAGAAAGTTTAAAGAAAAATTACCGAGCGCTTTTAGAAATGCAATGCATTGTAATTCAGTCACTCTGTTTTCTAAATACTAGTCATATCTGGTATTAAATATAATTAAGCAAATTATGTTTTTTAAATAAATCCCAATGCAATCAATCACAAATTAACGAATTTACACTAAAAATACGCATTTTGAAAAATCTCGCGTGAGATTAGAAGGGAGAGGGGGTCGAGCCAAATCACATGACATCTCACCACGAGGGGGGGGAGAGTCTAAAAATGGCCAAAATCGCCTCGCGTGATGTGTGGACGCCCGGGAGCGCGTTGCGAGAGCCAGTGCCTGGCCGCACCGCTGTGGCGCCGCGCCCTGGACCCTCGCTGTCGGAGCAGCTTCTTCTGCACTCGCCGCCTCAACTGCCCGTCCATCCGCCCGCCTACCTGCCTGCAAGTGATGTTCCGACGAAGCGACTGGAGTGTTCGTGGCTTGGAAGTTAACCGTTCTGTTTCTTCAAGTGTAATGCAAATTATAGTGCAGTCAATTGCTATTGTAAAATCTTCCAATTTGTTTGTAATGTTTTACTCGGAATATTTAAATGCGAAAGTCACGTAATGCGCGGAGAAAGTTGTTCATGAAAGAAATAATAAATTTTCTTGTTCTGAAGGAATAGTGTACAAATTCAAAATTAAAACTGTAGTCTTCAAAGGATATTATTGTGGCTAAATGGATTAGTGTGTTCAAGTGGTTATTAAGTGGATATAATGTTATTGAGAAAGTTTTTAAATTTCTTTTGCTCTTAATATCACCTTGGTTCGGTAGACTCGATCTCGGCTCTCTATAGGATAAGATTACACAAGAGGCTGCAGCGGAAGTTACAACACAAACCTTATTAACATCGTAAAGAAAGATTAGAACATCGGATGACGATAGAGAACGGTTGTGACCTCCGTTCCTTCTCGCGAGAGCTTTTTACACCAATAAGAAAGTGGTGGCTGCATTACAAGGTTCTGGGAGCGACCGAGGAAGTGTGTAATTGGAGCAGTGGCATCGCGGCCTTTAGAAGCTTCTGTTGTTTTCTCGGGGAGCGGCGGCGCTAATCTACTTCGCTGCCAACAAATCGCGCGCCTTCACGCCTCACGGCGCCCCCCGCCCCGCCCCGTGCCTTGACCATGCCACGCCCCTCGCTCCCCCCCGCCCGGCGCCGCTCCGCTGGCCGCCCCGCCCCGCCCCCTCCCCGTGCCTTGACCACGCCATCGCCCAGCCTCTCAGCCCTCACCCCCGCCACGCCCCTCGCCCTCGCTCCGGCGCCACTCCGCTGGCTGTCCCGTCCCGCCCCCGCCCCGCCCTGGGCCCTGCCCTCTGCCCCGCTCCCCTCCCCGCCCCGCCCCGCTCCCTCCCCGCCTTGACCACGCCACTGCCCCAGCCCCTGCCTCACCCCGCCACGCCCTCGCTCCCCTCGCCCGGCGCCGCTACGCTGGCTGTCCTGTCCTGCCCCGCCCTGCCCTGCCCCGCCCCCGCCCTGCCCCGCCCCCGCCCCGCCCCTCCCGCGTGCCTTGACCATGCCACGCCCCTCGCTCCCTCGCCCGGTTACGCTGGCTGTCCTGTCCCGGGCCCCGCCCGCCCCGCCCCGCCCCGCCCCGCCCCGCCCCGGCCCCGGGCCCCGCCCCGCCCCGCCCCTCCCGCGTGCCTTGACCATGCCACGCCCCCCTCGCTCCCTCGCCCGGCGCCGCTACGCTGGCTGTCCCGTCCCGCCCTGCCCTTGCCCCGCCCCGCCCCGCCCCGGGCCCCGCCCTGCCCCGCCCCGCCCCCTGCCCCGCCCCTCCCGCGCGTGCCTTGACCATGCCACGCCCCTCGCTCCCCTCGCCCGGCGCCGCTGCTGCTGGTTGTCCGTCCGGGCCCCGCCCCGCCCCGCCCCGCCCCGCCCCGGCCCTGGCCCGCCCTGCCCCGCCCCGCCCCTCCCGTGGCTCGACCATGCCACGCCCCTCGCTCCTCGCCCGGCGCCGCTACGCTGGCGTCCTGTCCTGCCCCCGCCCCGCCCTGCCCTGCCCCGCCCCGCCCCGCCCCGCCCTGCCCCGCCCCCGCCCCTCCCGCGTGCCTTGACCATGCCATTCTCTGCTCCTCGCCCTGGCGCTGCTGCGCTGGCTGTCCTGTCCCGCCCCGCCCCGCTCCCGCCTCCTGCCCTGGGCTCCTGCCTGCCCTGCCCTGCCCTGCCCTGCCCCGCCCTGCCCCTCCCGCGTGCCTGACCATGCCACTGCCCCTCGCTCCCCTCGCCCGGCGCCGCTACGCCACGTCCCGTCCTGCCCGCCCCGCCCGCCCCGCCCCGGCCCCCGCCCCGGGCCCCGCCCTGCCCCCGCTCCCGCCCTCCCGCGTGCCTTGACCATGCCATGCCTCTTGCCCTGCCTGGCGCCGCTACGCTGGCCGTCCTGTCCCGCCCCGCCCCGCCCCCGCCCCGCCCTGCCCTCCCAGCCCTGCTCCTGGGCTCCCGCCCTTGCCCTTTGCCCTGCCCCTCCTGCCCCCGCCACGCCCCTCGCTGCCCCCCGCCCCGTGCCTTGACCATGCCACGCCCCTTGCTCCCCCTCGCCCGGCGCCGCTCCGCCCCGCCCCTCCTCCGTGCCTTGACCACGCCACTGCCCCAGCCCCTGCCTCACCCCGCCACGCCCCTCGCTGCCCCCCGCCCCGTGCCTTGACCATGCCACGCCCCTCGCTCCCCCTCGCCCGGCGCCGCTCCGCTGGCCGCCCGCAGCGCACGAGCGCGCGGGCGGCGCCCACCCCGCGGATGTGCTGCTGAGCGAGCGAGTGCGCCAACGAACCTCATAAAAGTTACTGGTCGCTCGCTGAGAAATCATGATGCCAATCACATTCAGTCGTTTAGCCTTTTTTTCGGGGAGGGCGCATATTTATTCATTATGATTTTGTGGCAATTGATCAAAGATTTATTTTATCATTGCCGTCTGCAACGATGTGTATAAGCTGACTTTTGTAGAAATGAGATTTGTAAAATGAATTGATGTTTTATATAATCGATTTTGAAGAAAAAAAGTTCTTAAACATAGCGGTGTAGCTGACATTGGTTTTACTACCTATCCAAGGATTCGGATGACTCGCTACAGGAAGGAACTCTAATCACCGAATGGATGAGAGAGCTCCCAAAACATACCCCGTCCTGATCACAGGGCCTCGTGCGGCGTGATGTTTGTTCGGGAGGGCGATATTGCGAGTGGCGTGGGGGGACGGCATCGGCAGCGCATTCCTTCGGAGCGCCCCCACGCGGCGGCGGTCGCGTCCCGGCACTGTCGTCGCAGCGTTCTTGGCACGGGCGACGGGGCCAGCGCCCGCCCGCCCCGCCCCGCCCAGCCTCGCCCCTCCCCGCCCCGCCCCTCCGCCCGCACCGCCCTGCCCCACCCGCTCCTCCCGCACCCCCGCCCCGCCCGCACTGCCCCACCTCACCCACTCCCCCCGCCCCCGGCCCCTGCCCAGCCCCAGCCCGCCTGCCCCGCCCCGCCCACCCGCGAGGGCTCCGCGCGGGGGCGATGGGCCGCCCGGCGTCGCGGCGTCGCAGTCACGTCGAGCGTCTTTGTCCGCCCCCCCCGCCCCCCGCGGCCGTTGACCCGCGCGCGCTCCTGTCGCGTCGCCTCCGCCCGTGCGCCCGGGCACGCCCCCGCGTGCGCCGAGTGACGCGCGCGGCAGGAGCGCGAGGGCGACGGGGCCGCCCCTGCCGCGGATGCGTCTTCGGCGCTTTGGGCGCTGGCGGTCCGAACGCAAGACGACCTGCTGCGCGTACACGCCAAACGAGTGTCGTTCATCTCGTCATGAACGGTATACAGCATTACTACCAGAACAAATCCTTTCTTGAATGGTGGTTACACTTCGAAATATTTGGAAAGGAAGATAACTTTCTACAGTTCTTGTTTTGAATGCGAAGTCTCCTTTGTACGTGCAATAAATATCTTCATAAACAAGGCATTCCAACGATTAGATATCCTTTCGTTTTCCTTCGCCCATTAGGCTTCATTTGACAAAAAGAAAGACATAGACACACCGATTCGTTGCTGTAGTTCCCATAGGGCTCTCTCTTGTACGCTGCAGTCCTCTTGGGCCCTGAGTGTAGTAGCGCGTTCTCTGTCGATCGCTCGCGGAGGGAAACAATGGGCTCGAGGTGGAGGCAGGGCGTGCGCATGCGCGTCGGCGTCTGGGCTAATGAGGCCGCGATCATTCCCTCCCGTCATCGCTCCGCCCCGATCCCCGCCCTTTCCCCGCGCCCGCCTGTCGTCGTCTGCTTGCAGTCCTCCGCTCCACTCTCCATCGCTTCCGTGGACGGTGCCTCGTCAAGGCGAGCGGTCGCGGGAGCAACTTCTCATTTTATTAGCAATTAGCCCAATGGATTACGATTTAAATCATCGTACGAGCTAGAAAGATTACGTTTGATAATATTTGTGAATATAGATATAACTGTATTAGCAATTCATCTAATCTCCAATATTACGTGTTGTGCTATTCGATTGTTCACCGTGACGCTCATCATATTACTCGCCCATTCCACCCTTCATGGACATTACTTTCTTAAATGCAATACATAACTGACGAAGTTGCCTTCGCCAATGTTTGCTCCTACTGTCGTGGCTTACGCTCTCGGACGAGTAAATGTAGACTGCCACGCGGCTTTTGGAGCTAAAGCTGGTTACCTCGTGGGACGCGTGTACACAGCATTTCGAAAACTCGGAACGACATTGCTAATAGTTCCTTTTTTATTGCTGACGCTACTGAGAGCTTTGCTTTGGATATTTTTAGACTATTGTGTGACTTCTTGTCGTTACTCTAGCACCTTTCACTAGCTTGTTTATGGGCTCCGAGCAAAGACCTTTCAAGGTCCAGAAGGCCACTTGATTAACGCACTGTAGTATTCGTTAGCACGTATTTACTTTGTGCCGGTGTTGATGTGACTAATATAGTTGATATATATATATATATATATATATATATATATATATATATATAATACTATTTTACATATAATTTAATATATTTGTTTTTAATATGTTATAACGAAAAGGAAATTCCTTCTAGAAAAGAGTGGGTGAAAATGTTCGATTCAATCAAAATGTTCTTTAATTTTGTTACGTATAACGTGTGGTCACGTTCAAGAATTCAAGGAAACTGAAGAGAGGGCTGGATCGAAATTGATATGATTAAATTTTACCAAAATTTAATAAATCATCTTGAATTGTTTTCTAATTAAATTAGGTTTTATGATTTTCTCACACGTTTAATTTACATGCAGTCTGTACTCTACATGTTGGCATTATTATTTTAAAGTACCTCTTGTTGAATATAAGTTACTTCTGTTGGTTAACTTTCTACGTTATTCTCGAATACATTCATCATGTTAGCGTCTCACCTTTTGGTAGGAGGGGAATACATCAATACGTTACATGAAGCCGTTGCGCAAAACTGCATCTGTTCATCGTAGAATCGTGCGCGGATGGTAAATGCCAACGCAACACGGAGTGGCGTCTGTCAGTCACTTAACATTGACGTAATTCTTCAGGTTGCAGCAACAAGCATGAAGTAAAAGTGGAAACATTCAATTCAAATGCACAGAGTGAATTCAAATTGTCGGCTATCATCCAAGCTGCTTCAAACTGATACATTTTGCTACAACGGACATTGTAATTTCTTACTCTCGTCGGAAATCACCTGTAATAATCGTTATTATCTCTTGTTTACTTTAAAGATAATGACGACGCCTTGTCGTGACTATTTTGTCTAATGATCTTGAGAAATCGTGAAAAAAAGTATATTTTATTTATTTTCTTTACATAAAGCCGGAGGATTCCTGTATATGAAAAACTTGTAAGATCTTTCCAGCTTTCTCAGCATTTCGAAGTACATTTTCATGAGTATGGCCACTTATCGGAATTTTGTTACCCAACAGCTAACGTACTAAATGCTATTACAACATTCTTATCTTTATGTTTTGCGAACAGTACCATACTTTGCGATTTTTTACGTGTTAAACTGTACATATTATAAGAGGCTATTCCCAACACGATAAGGAGTATAGTGACATACTGTGACGGTGCATTATAACTCTAGGGTGGAAGTCATTAGCTTTAATGAATATACTCTACCAGTTTGTCCTGGGAGGCATCATCGAGAATGGAAAATAAGCTCTTAAAATAATTTTAAGCATATTTTGTCTAATAATCTACTTGAATATTCTAAATGGTTCAGCCGCAAAAAGCACTCAAAAGTTGGTTTGAAAAAATGTTTCTAGGCAAAAATTTGCAATGCAGAAGTATAGAAAATGTACAGAAAGATGTAAATAGTTTATTATTTACAAAAGAAAGGAATTTATTTGTTCAGAAAGAAAAATTAAACGAAAAATAAAAAGCAGTCGAATTGTGTAAATTAGGTCGTGTAAATTAGTTATTTCTGGGTTATTTTTTCAATCTGAACAAATAAATTCATTTCTTTTATAAATAATAAACTATTTACATGTTTGTGGAGTTTTTCTGTGCGTCTGCAAAGCAAATTTTTCTAGAAAGCATTTTTCCATATTATTTTTTGAGTTCTTATTACGGCTGAACCATTTAGAATATCCAAGTAGTTTATTTAACAAAATATGCTTAAAATTGTCTTAAGAACTTGTTTTCTAATTTTCGACGATGCCTGCCTGGACTCTGCATGCGCTGTGGGGTCTACCACTCTGTGGCTTTGACTCCCCACGGTTGGGCACGTTGCTGTCGTACGAGTGGAAAACTGGCTCTGTGCCGTGCTTGAGGGGGCGCTGCGTTGCTCCAGAAATCGCGGGCGGGCGGTGGCCGTGGGTCGCACAATGAGCGTCCGGGCTAAGAATACGCGCGCGTGCAGCTGCAGCGTTCCTCAAATAGCGCCTGCGCCTGCGCCTGCGCCTGCGCCTGCGCCTGCGCCTGCGGGGCTGGCGCGCGTGAAGCCGCGCCGCGAGGGTTTAAGTGGAAGACTTAAGCGGCGCAGGCGTGCGCGGCAAGGAGCTGCCCGTGCGGCCGCCGCCCCCTCGCCCCTTTGATCCGTCGCCCCTGCGTGGTTGCGTGGGCAGTGGGCGGGGCGGCGGCGGAGGCGACGGGCAAAGCGTGGCAGCTGCGTGGACGGGGGGGGGGGGTGCTGCAGCGAGCGAGGGCTGTGCGAGTTCGTGACCGCGGTGGCGGTGTTGGCGCAGGTCAGTGCCATTTCGCGTAATGGAATGGCGCTGCAACACGCCGCCCCTCGGCCATGTCAGGGAAAGCGCGTGCTTGGAGGGTGTTAGGAACGGAAGATGATTTTCTACACATTAGTTCAGAGAAGTCGGAAAAAACGTTTCGTATTTCACAAGCGAGTTTGCTATATGATGCTGTACTAATACCACTCAGTAAAACAGAGCATTAATTTTCCATTTGAATGATGTACGTTTATGCCCCGGTTTTCACCTCGCATTCTTAAATACTACAACACGAAAGCGAGTAAAGTCTGACATAAAAAAAGCACTAGCATTTCATCAGGAGTATTTTTATTATCGACTTACTCCATTAATAATATTGAATTGTAAATTTAAAGTACAGGATGTAGCGGAAAATGAAAAAAAGAATGCAACGCGTTTTTTTTATAATGTTCAGGCATCCTTTAACCAAGAGAAACTGTTTGGAACAAAGGAGAAAGTCTGTACAAAGGCGAAGTTATTGCAAAGCGTTATAAAGGGAGATTGAGGAACGATACTTCTTTGTCTTCGTCCCTTTTGAATAATAAATACATATCCAGTACACCAAGTCTTTTTCTGGAATACAATAGAAGTTTCACCTTCGAAAGGCTGAGAACAATTATACAATTACCATTTTATTTCACGGAAACTGAGATGCAGCGAATCATTAGAAGTTCAATAATATGCAATATTAAGAATTCGTAGAGTAGATTTACTTTCAAACTCTGAAATATTAATTCTCTGAGTTGCAAAACGACGACTGCGCGCATAATCGGTAGCGTTAATATAAATAGAATGAAAGGGTACAGCGACGAGGAAAATGTTCTAAATATAAGGCATTCAATAGACGTTTCTTTCCTTATTTTTACGACACTCGAGCCCGCGCCTACTGAGATGCTGTGGGCGGGCGGTTGCCCTTCTGGGCGAGGAGGTGCAGCGCGCGGAGAGGCTCGGAGCGGGCGAGGCGCCCGAGAGAAGCGTCAATATTTGGCACGCCGCCTCTAATGCGATTGCCCTGTCCGCAGTGGGCCTTCCGCCCCTCCTCATCCTCCTCGCCCCGCCCCCACACGTCCCCCGCAGCCGATTGCAACCGCCTCCCCCGCCCTCACGACCCCTCCCCTCCCCTCTCCTCCGTGAGCGCGGTACGTTTCTTAATGAATTTTCTGAAAAAAGCGTGACCTGATGCTTAAGTTCTGAGGCCGATTCGAGAGTGCTGAAGAATTGAGAATTCTCAACCAGAAATTATCCTCAGTCCTTGAAAGGTGATGTCAAAGCCAAATAAAATCTTTAGTAAATGAACTGGGGTGATTTGATCCCCATCACGGAAAAACAATTATTTGTGATAAAATGCGTTGTTTCAGGTAATTTTTGGTTCTTTTCCTTCTGTTGCTTATGCTACTTGATTTTTATGCGTTCTTTAATCTAATAGAATGTGATTAGTTTCAAGGTTCATCACGCGTTTTTATTCTTCATTAAACGTTTTCCTTCTTCTGAAATCAATGGTGCGTTAGTTGGATAGACTGTCCACTTTATAGTCAAGAAACAGCATCCTCGGAAGAGAAGTGTCAAGATTTGAAAAAATGTCCTTCAATGAGACATCGACTGGAGGTAGAAGTTTATTCTGATGCAGTTCGTTAACCTTTCTTTGTTTTGAGATTATGCCTGTACTAAAATGTTTGACTAGAATTTGAGTTGTTTCCTTAGGATGGATGCGTGTTGTATGTTGACTGGCACAGCGTGTTTCAAACATTCAGTCGAACATAACTCGCATTTACAGCATATTATACGATCTCCGTTCTTTAAGATCTATAGTTTTGAATGGACTTTTAATGTTTTCAAATGCGTTGGATCTCAATTGTCTAAAAATTTAGAAAACAAAATCAAAGTGCTCGAGTTTCAAACGTTTTATTGCTGGGGCAGTATACCCAACATGAGTCTACACAACATACTCAATTTTTCTAGATAATCTGGGCAGCAAATGAAAATTCAAAATGAAATGATCAGCCAAAAGGACAGAGGGAAATGTCGATATGTTTATGTACAGCTATGCCCATGGGTTAACATGGTTTGAGACTTTCGAATTACGAATGAGAATGAAACGGAGGAAAATTTATTTTCGGCGATTAAGCCTTGTGGCTCTATTATTCCCATGGGGCCGGAGGAGGAGGAGGGGGGGGAGTCGCGTTGGAAAAGCGGCCGTTCGCGGCGAAGGAGGCGCTTGCGTCAGCGCGTGGGCGCAGAGCTCTCCGCGGAGGCGGCTCATTTCCGGTGCGGACCGCCACTGCGGCTACTAACTTCGCCCGCGGGCCTCCGAGGCCGCAGCGAAGCGGGGCGGGGCGGGGCGGGGCCGGGTGGTTGTGGGTGGGTGTGCCAGGCGGAGGCGGAATACCGGTTAGAGCGGGTCGAGGAGGAGGGGCAGAGGCGGGGCTGGGTGGTTGGGGGCGGGAAGGTGCTGGGCGGGGTGGGGTGTGCGAGGCGGAGGCGGAATGCCCGTTAGAACGGGGCGGGGCGGGGTAGGGTGGTTGGGGGCGGGGCGGAATGCCTGTTAGACGGCGGGGGCGAGGGGGAAGGGGCAGAGGCGGCATGCCGGCGGGGCGGGGAGGGGCGGGGCAGGGCGAGGACGCGAGGTGCAGCCTCTAAAGTTAGCGTCGACGCGACGCAGCGAGGCGAGCGGCTGAGGTAGCGGCGGGGGCCTAGGAAATGGAGCGCCTGGCAGCGAGGGGGTGGCGGCGATGGGAAGCCGAGCTGGCGGAGAACTTCATTATTTATTTGCTATTACAAGAATTCCTTTCGGGATTTAATGTATTATTGTGCATGTAATATGCCAATTGAAATGGGGATTGATTTATTTATTGATATATGCACTCATTTCTTCAATGTCAGTTACTGATTTCTTGTCTCGTTTGCTTCTCTATGGGTGTGCGGCTCAATGATGATGTAGAAGAAGGTGCGAACATTGAAATATTCGGTTCTCTGTGCGAAACACTTCTGCAGTATTAAGTGTATGTTCAAAGGTATGCAAGTGAACAGTGTTCGATGGGTTAGTATAGTTTGACAATGAAACCAACTCGGTTTTCCAAATATTTTGCATCTACAAACTACCTGACAAAGAGGATGATATTCAGCTTCACGCAACACAGAACGTGATTAGAATATGAGAACCTGAATTCACCGAATCTTTGCTTCAAACTCTTGCGAGTTGTCGAGTTTTGAGCAACTCCGCGCGCAAAGAGTCGAATGGCAGGCAGACGGGAGGCAGGGCCGATCCACAGCAGTAGCATTAAATCAAAGGCGAAGGCGCGGCTGCCGTTGATATTCCCGCCTCAGAGGGCGCTTTGTCCGCTGCCGCTGAGTAACGCGCGTTGTCCGGCGAAGGGGGCGGCGCCTGCCAAAGACGAACGCCTCGCTCCGCCCACCTTGCCAAAATATTTGTTGTCGCTGGGAAACGGCGCCCTGTTCGGAACGCTGTACGTTTGCTAATGTTAAGAAACTTGCTCTTTGAAATCGAAGGAGTGATTTTTAAATGGAAGCATTTTGCTACGTCGAATGTTCTGGCTTATTGGTTTTGATCCTTATGTTTATTCCCTGAATTCGTTCTGGACTGAGAAGTATTGTTCTTACGTAGAGCTTTGTGATCTGTCCTTTCTTCTTGGAATTAGTATTTTAGGTCCTTAATAACTTAGATGTAGAGAAGTGTTAGAAATCCGAGAGTTGTTTGAGGATACATGAATGGTATAGAATATGAAATAGATTAATTTTACGTCAGGTATAATTTTTTTAATGTGAATTTTTTAAATCATAGGCAATATTATCTAGATTATTTTCAAACAGTGAAAATTGTTGCAACGGATGTGGAATGGATTTTCTGTGCAAAAACCATAACATTTATTTCTTAGAAAATGAAAGATGAAATCATTTTGCTTCTTATGTAATGTGTCAAAATGCTTTTTGATTCTGACAGTTCCATGATAAATCAGAGAAAACGTGGATCTGCGGGCAGGTCAATATTGAAAAGTACTATATCAAGAACCAGAATGTTGAGGGTATTAAAGTTTATATTCTTATTGTGAAATTATTTGTAGACTTTCTTCTGAGACACTGAGCGATATTATTCTTATCTCGCTTAGTGTTTTCGCTTAACATTTCTAGAAGCCTTTGCAACTCAATTGCCCTAGAAAGTTTTCTTACGTTTTTGCTTTTTCTGTATGAGTGAAGCAGGCGTTTCTGTTTAACCGGTCCGTAACATGTCACCTGCAGGTGCGCTCTTCTACATGCATGTTTACCTCTTTCGTGTTTGAATCCAGTGAGTAGTCCCAATCTTCGTAAGTGGCTTTGCCATTAGTGGACCTCGCACAACGTGGTAACAGCATGTCGTAAACTCATTACTAATTGAATGGTAATTCGATGCTCCGCTACACACTTGTAAACTAAAAATTGTTTACTCAAACACGTGTAGCCCGTCTTTCTTCGAAACCCCCATCCTATTAAATGAAAATGCTCTTGTCACCAAGTTTTCCTAGGATGTCAATCGTATATAAATGACTGTAATAGCATAGAACGTATTTTTTTCTAGGGCTTTTTATCCAGCCAAGAACCTGTTACCCTTTACGTCCCGATGGGACGCATATTTGGCCATACGCTAGACCAACACACTTGCGGGCTCCTCTGATCTGGGGTCAGCAGAACGCGAGACCCTCCGCGAGAACACATACAAAGTCAAGGGACAAACAACCATGCCCAAGGCGGGACTCAACCCGCGACCCTTCGGACCGAAGCGCCGAGTCGGTACTCGCTCTTAGCCACCTCGGCTATCCAGGTCGGCAGAATGTATTTAAGAAAGAAAAATTCATAATCGTGTATGTAGATAGACACATTGACTTGAACGCGTGATATATTTTCAATGTCTCAAGTGTAAATATTTCATCTCATTATGGAGGATAATATAAGTATAGAAGATAGACTATCGTATAGAACGATTTCCTTTAAAATATCGGACTTTCAATTATATGTAATGATTTCGGGTTGCAAAGAAGATATTTTCAAGTCCCACTGTAGATGATTTATATTCATTGTTCAGAATTTATTATAGGTTAATCACGGGAACAAGAGTGAGCTCACTGTGAAATAAATTGTTAGAGTTGAAGCAAGAAATGTTCATCATGTTTGTCTATAAAAACCTTTATAGATATGATATTGCTGTTGGTTCTGAAACAATTATATTGTAGTTGGTTCTTGAATATTGAATGTCACTCATGAAAAGTCATCAGTGTTCAATGTAATTGTAGTTGACGTTTTCGGAGTAAAATGTAGATCTGCGCATTAAAACGTTTCATTACGAGTCGGTGGAGTAGGAGCTTTACTTGGGAGCCAGCGCGAGGCCCCCCGTCTCGCCGGCAGCTGCCGCCGCGGCTGCGGGAGTGCCCGGCCAGCCGCCTGGTCATTATTTGCACGCGGCGGCGGGAGCGGCGGCGCGGGGCGGAGTGCGGGTGGGCGCGGAGGCGGCGAGGTGCCTTCTTGAGAAAAGGAGGCGGGTCGGAAGGGGCGGGATGAGAGGCACGCGTGGAGATAGAAGTAGAGCGATGGATGAGGGCGCATGCGTGGAGAAGGAGGACAGACACCACAAAGGGGCGAAGACGATCCCGCGTGATCCCAGAATATCCGGACGAATATGAAGAGAGGAGCAGCTGCTTCGGAGATGTATTCTGAGCCGAAGGGCTGTGCGAGGCGAAGGTGGTGAACGTCAGTTGACGCGGAAGCGGGGAGGAGGGCGGGGCCGAGGAGAGTCGGTCGATGCCGCGGCCGCGGCTGCTCCGCAAACGCCTCTGGAAAGCGCGCGACGACGCGCGCTGTTTGTTTGCGTGTGTTTCGTTGCTTGTGTGACTTGCGCGTGTTTGGCCGCGTCCGGCGCAGGCGGGGGGAGGGGGCGGCTCCTCCGCCTCCGCAGCTGCCACGCGGAGGCCCCCGGGGCGTGCAGCGCGCGGCTATATTTGGGCACCGCCGCGCGGGGCATCGCGATGGCCGAGACGGGCAGAGCCGTGCAGGCGGCGGCGGCGGGCGTGGCAGGTGCGGGGGAGGAGGGCGCCTCTCTATTTCGGGATTTCCTCGGCCGAAATAGCGCGCGCGGCGCGGGGGCGGCTGGCAGGCGCGCGCTGTCTCCAGCCGCGCTCCGTGGCGGGCCACGGCAGGGCCGATATGGCAGTCAGCCGTCCTCCGTCACATCGCAAATATCCAATGTGAGACTACAACGTGTCCCGTGACCTCGTTTCAGAGAAGGGAAGTGTTAAGAAATAGTGACGTAGATGAATTGAACCAAATATAAATTGAAAACATCTACGGCGAGAAAATTCGAGGAAGTGGAAGATGGAAGTGCTGATATACTATACAGATCTGTTGCTGGAATTCTCAGATAGTAGTATTGTGAGCTGTGAACGATATAAATTCCATTCGTGAACCGTTAAAAAAATACTTTTATCACCCCCTAATACTGGATTATTTTTACGAGGTGAAATGGGCAACGCGAATTTCAAATTAAAATAAGTCTCAATTAAAGCAAGAAAATGGCTAAAAGCAGCCTCTTCCGCTTCATAAGAAAATGTTCGTGTTCCCCGTAAGTCTACTGAAGCACGCCGGTGACCTGGGCCCTCCGGCAACGGAGAATGTTGCAAAGACAGGGAAACTGGTGGAGACAGCACAATTGTCGGCGTGTGGTCGCGAGCAGGAGACGCGCGTCGTGATCACCGCAGCTGCTGCATCCGGCGCAGAGACCCCCCACCCCCCGTCCTCCTCAGAGACCGAAGACACTTCCCTCGGGGTGGCCCACACCATGGGTCGACGTCCCGCCCGTTCGCCAGCCGCCCTCCCCCGATTGAAAGGGCGACCGCCGACGCCCAGCAGCCAGAAATGTCCCATGCCTCGCAGTGAACGAGCCCGAAAATCTTGGTTAGTTTTTTAAGAAAATTGTGTAAATCTCCGATTAAAAATATTTATAAGACCCAATTTACTAATACCCCATCCGCTTCTTTGCGGCGAACGATATCGGAAATTCTATCGAATGCGCACAGCGGCTTCTGGGGATGCAATGCCGCTGTCCGCGTGCGCGAAAACTCCCGAAATCGTTCGGCAGAAGGAAGCGTGTAAATCGGATCTAAGATGGTAAAGTGCGAAACTGTCAATCCCAGTGTTCCACTAAAGATTTCACGCCTCTCGACTTGTGTGATGGTGCTTCCCATGGAAATTCCTCTGTTTTTCATACGTTTCAATTGCACACTTATTTTAATAGGGTCATGTATACATCATTCGCTCTAAGTAAAAATTCTACGAAGCCATATGAAGCTACCTTTTAAAGAATATCGGACAGGATTTATTTTTGATGTTGATGTCAAGACAGAGGAGAGTAATTTATTTTCATAACACTGCGTTACAGGTTCTCTTTAGTGAAAGTGCAGATTCCGCGTCTCCTTCCAATCCCCATTACGCCTCGGGTGGTTCGCGCCCCGCGGTTTGTTGAAACGGTAAACTACCGCTGAATACGTAAACGTTTATTTGCTTGCGCCTACGCGTACACGTGTCACAGCGTAGCTGATGCCTTCCAACCGAAGCTCTGTGGTACAGCGCAGAAGTTCCCCGACTCGACCTGATTCACTTTCGCACCGTCGACTCAAGAATCTAAAATCTTCGAATCCATTAGCAATGGTAGCAAGGTGCCATCACTTCAACATAACGGTTGCACTTGGCTTTTTAGGAATTCTTGTAGACCTACTTATTGCTTCGCATATTTCTTGAAATGCCTGGCAATTTCGGTCAAAATGTTGTACGACTAAACTACTCTCTTTCCCAAAACGTCCAGGGGAACACAAAAATAAAAGTCAGGCAATTTACGCAGAAAGAAAATAAAGATAAATATGATAAAAAAATATTTTAGAAATGTTCAACAATTTAATGCGTTGTATTGGGATTCGATTGTAGTGCCTACTTGTTGACCATTTGGCGTGCTCTTGACCGTAGTTTGCACTCCAGGAGCACTGCATTCAACATTTGTTGTGCGAGGGCGACATGAACCCTGAAGTACGTCCGCAAGGCGAATCAAACGGAGCGTGCGCTCCTGGCAGGGGCGGGGTGGGGCGGGGCGGGGCGGGGCGGGGCGGGGCGGGGCGGGGCGGGGCGGCGGCGCCCGCTGGCCACTCGTGTGAGGCGAAGCGCCGTCTCCGAGCCTTTGGTTCCGCTGCTCCTCCGCCGCGTCCCCTGCTCGCGCCAAGCGCACGCCGCCGCAACCGCATTCTCTGCGAGTCAACTAGAAGGCGCGACAGCGCCTTCCGCGATTGCTATATACTTGCAATAAATCTCAGGTGTAGGCTAAAAGAATGCGATATGGAAAGGCCTTTCATGTGTATGTCATTTATTGTTCTTCGCTCTGACTGGGTAAAGAGAACTATTAACGACTTTGTGTGCGAGACATTCCTTCTTTATACATCACAGTTGTATTTCCGTTCACCGTATTCCAAACCTGCACACCGTCATAAGTGGGATTTGTGTACACTGCGCGGTCCAAAGTGCTGTAAACTTCCTGCCTAGCAGTTGCGGCGATCACACTTGCTCCGTTGACCCGAACATTAGCGGCCCCTACGCCTTCGACTCTGCATCCACCTCTTCGTCTCCCCACATCCTCCTTCCAGCACGCTCATCCTCTCCCACTTCCTCTCGTCCTCCCTCAAATCCTCTTCCGTTCCTTCGTTCGTGGCCTTTCTCACGGACACCTTCGCATAAAGCCTCTACTTTCGCATTCACTTCTGCGGACACTCGCGATTTCACCTCCCCTCTAATCATACTATAAAAGCGTTATCAAACCAACATCATCTAAATCACCATTGCCAACGACATGATTATATGTGGTTGAACATCATTTCTCCATACTTGAAATATTTTCAACATGGAACCATCGTTGCGTCCAGCTGTTTCCCTTGATTACATCACCCGCCCTCTGGCTGCTGCTGCTGCTGCTGCTGCCGCTGCTGCCGCTGCGGCCGCCGGCGCGCGACCGCCGCCTCCGCCGAGAGTGGAGCGGAAGCCGCCGCTCACTTCCGCCGCGTTGGCCAATCGCCAACCGCCGCCCCGCAGCCCAATCTCTCCGCCGGGAAGGGCGCGCTTTTCTCTTATTGTGTCGCCGTCTTCGCCCAGGTGGGCGCGGGCTCGCTGTTACGAGCAGCACAGAAATCGATAGTGAGTGATGACGATTGCCCCTCGTGACAGTAGATGTTGACTGGTGTTAATTTGCAGCTGTGGCTTTAGCTTTACATCGAAGGCTTTACGTTTTGTAACTGATCGCTAGATATTGCTCTATAACTACTAACGAGTCACTCATTTAGAACATCGTTTCAACTAATGGCTACGTTGGGAGGTCGAAAAAATTTGTTGCAGTTTGCGGTCTATGAGGTGTAACGTCTTAATCCATTGTGGCCCAGCGCTGTGCAATTATCGTTACTTCATAAGTCACAGAGTCGGGAGAGTTCTGTCACGCTACATGGCACGCCGTCTTTGGGGCGTGCTGGACCACGGGAAATTCCGGCAGAGGTTCCCTATTGTTCTGCGCAGATGCAGAGGTGGAACATGAGAAACTCTTGCGTATCTGCTTTCACTTCTATCGTCAACTGGGAAACAAAGTATTACATCCGTACAATTCAATAGTGTGAAGAGTGTGCAACGTGCCTCTCGTACGCTTTCCGGAAATATTATTTTTTTAATAACCTCCGCTGTTTTGGAGGTAAGAACCTTTTCTTTCTTTCTTTCTTTTTTTTCCTTTTGCATGAACCTCATCGTTTCGCAGACATGCCGCTATTGTAGTTTAACACAATTTGGGCGATCCCGCTGTTATGAAATTGGAAGCAAATTACTTGTAATTGCTCTGATAAGACAGACGGGGAAGTATAAACAAATTTTAACATACTTGTAATCTATCTTCAGCTAATGATTGTACTTAATTCTTTTATGGAATTTTATGTTTAGAATTCCATAAAAAATGGATCATATAACATTTTAAGGAGAAGATCCATAAAAGACATTTTAAAGATTTATAAAATACTTTTGGGTATCATGTGATTCTCTCGACTTTTAAGTCAATGTGTTAAAAGCAAGTCTTCGGAAAAATATATTGCTGCTGTTGAATCGGAGTTTCATATTACTGTTGTGTTTACACAGGTTATATCCAAAATTTACTCATGTGTTGGGTTCAGAAATGATTTATTTACTCTTGTGGTTATTTTGCGATAACCTAACCTTTGCGTACACTTAGTTTCAAAACATTCTCGAAACTTTCATTCCTAAGCGAGAGCGACTTTACAAATCTTTAAATCAAAGCTATTATAAGTATGAAGATAATGAAAGTACTTTCAATCTTCTATTATCAAGACTTAAATTTGAGAAATAAAATAGAAGAAGGAAATCTTCCAGTAAATCCACCAGGTGTTAAACCACCAGGTGTAAATCCACCAGGTGTGTAGATATGTATGGAAATGCGCAGTTTTTCAGTCAAAGATAAGTCCCTAGTACAGCACGCAATTCCCCAACGACGTGCGGCCTGCTTCGTGCGTTGGAGTGAAAAGGCACATGGGCGCACCGCGGCAAGCGCCAGCCCCGTGTGCTGAGGCCGAAGCGTTTTTACGACGCGCGCGTTTCCGGCGGAGGCGGAGCACGTGCGACACACCGCCTCATCCGCTTGGGGCGCTGCGATCGCCGCCAGTCGCTCTTCCGTGTTCGTCCTCCCCTCTACTCCTTACGGCGACGCTCTCGTTCATTGTGGGCAGCCTCCTCCACTGAGGAAATCGGATGTTTAATGTTAGTGTGTCAACAGTTATTTATGATTCGAGTGATAAAAGGGATATTTTGCGAGTAGGAAAGGTTGTGACACGACGCCGATAGGTCGAGTTTTTATTGAAGTACACTACAAATCATTTAATGATAAATGAAGGTTAGTAGTAGTCGACGAAAGTATTTTGTTTTCTTTCTTGCGTTGACATTTTTTTCTGAACACTTGCGCATCGTCAAACCTTCAAAACTAGGGCTAAAAATTGAACTTTTAAGAATGCTGTACGTGTCCTAAAAGAACCACTTTTATTAGTGATCCTTCATAAAAAATGTTTTTTTTTGTGTTATTATCATTATTATTAGATTCTAGAACTCGCGAATGACCCTGAATCATTTGTGCCAAAAACCACATCGTAATTTGATAATTATTTTATTGATAAATTCATTGAAATTGTCTTAGTGTATTTTATTCATGTGTTAATACAACGATAAAAACAATTATTATTATTATTATTATTATTATTATTACATCACTGAAAAGTGTTGAAAGTTCTTTAATTCCCTTTCCGTTTTCGCAAATCTTGTCGTTTATGTGGACTGCTCAAGGTGGAATATTCGGCTGCCCCGAGGGGCGTCTGCGGCGACGCTCCCCGGCCGCTCCCCGCGCGCGGTCGTTTCTCCTTCCTTTTCCGCGCGCTATTTCCGAGGCGGCGGCTATTTCGGGCGAAGGGAGGCGCCCTTCCGTCTCCGCCTGGGCCCTCCGGCGCCGCGCCGCCCTTTCACACGCCGTTGTGTGCGGAATTCGCAATGTGGTTTTATATATTTATATGTAGATGTTGGAAACTGCTAATTTACCGAAAACCAGTGTTAATATACGAGAAAGTAACTTAATGCTGTAAATGTAACTTCTCCGCAGCTCATGAAAGCTGCCTGGCGAGGCCAGCGGGTGAGATTTGTGCAACGGACGTTCAAGGAACGCTACTCTATCTGCAACTTTGGGGCGTGTCTGGTCGCAGCGCCATGTCTGGATCTAGGAATGTGCCTAGTGGGCCGAAGAGCCAAGGAATTAGAGAACTAATCAACGTGGAGTGCTGAGATTCTTTCGATATTCGAATAAGAGAATTAAAGAAAGATGTCCTGGCCAATATTTTTATTATTTAGAACGAATTTCTCACTATGTCCGCTTATCGATCTAGAGATGCTAGTATTTGAAATAATGAAATCGTTGCTCGTTCCAATGTCATTCATTACTTCTCGACTCGATGTTCCACGAATGCGGAGGGATCTACGCGATCTAACTCGTTATTCATTGAATAAATATTTCATCGTGAACGACTTCTTTCTTCTTTTATTTGCAAAAAGAGTGGTTCCGAATACATATGCTTTCGACAGTTTAAAACTAACAAAACTTGCCAAACCCTCACCGGTTCATATAATTAAACCAGCGTTGTATTAAATACATTGCTGTATGTGACTTGGAACTCGAATTCTGGGAGGTGTTTATTGTGGCTTGTGTGAAGACCGCGTGTCCCACCTGACGACGCCGGACTAGAACGTGGCGCGACGCGTCTGCGCCCAGGCCATCTGAGTGTGCGCGTGCTGGCTGGAGGGCGCGCCTGCAGAAGCCTCTTGAAGAGGCCTCGCGATAGCGCCGGCGCCGACCTCCGCCTCCGACCGACCTGCGCCTGCGCCCGCGGGGAGGCGCCGCGAGCAACTGCGGGCGGAATGTGCGTCCTGAGACGGCTCTGGATCCGGGTCATCTCGGGAATGGCGGAGAAGTTGGCGAGCAGCCTCACCCGCCCAGTGCCACGGAAAATACTACACGCGGAGGACAAACATGGGCTTCACAAAATGTTACGAATCTTTGTGGTATATACAGGTGGACGCCGCTTACGGTTATGGCTTCGGGCCGCACGTAATATGATAATATTAATTGATTCACAACAAAGGTGAAATATTCTAATTGAATATTTGCAAGTGAAATAATATTAGTTGCTCTTCTTTCTGGAGTAGCGAGCCCCGATGGCTTAAAACTGTGCGTAACTGAAATGTGTTTCAAAACAATGATACCATAAAACGAATTCCGATCACAATAAACGACGTATTCTGAATATTAGTCCGGGCGGGATATCATAAATATAACATTAACCATGATTACAATAAGCGGCGTCGACTGTAGTTAATTTTGGATATTCATTAATTATGTGAATAAAAAGTGTTTTTTTAATTTTATTTTCATAGAAAATTGGATTAGAGTGCGAAAACTTTGTATTCGAACGAAGCTTTACAACTCAAATCGCAGTGAACAGAAAACCATCCCAAAAATAACGCATAACTTCATTTTGATTCTCTTTATGTAAACAATGCTACAAAAAAAACCTCCCGGCGAGATTTAGTATATCTCTTCTCGTTTCTATGCCCCGCAGAAAACGCAGAATGCCCATGCTGCAGATGCATTCTCTTCGTCCGTATTTGGCAGAGAACGGTAATCTATTCATGCTGATGTACCATCACACCACAGATTGTATTTGTCAGAAGGTTTCACGATGTAATAAAACGCATCGTTTTCAAGTTTTTCGTTCCTCGAGCCGAGATTCGTGTCGAGAGACACTTGCGTTTTCCAGCCGTTTTACGCCGGCGACTTGGAAGCATCAAATGCCCGTCGTGACTCACAAGTCCGGATAGCGAGCGCGTTGAGGAGCACGAGGAGAGCACAGGCTGAAGCGGCGTTCGCCCGCGCCCGCCGCGGAGATGGCTATCGCCCCCACGCGACGCGACGCTCCTGCGCCCGCCGCCTCATAACTCGGCGCGCTCATAACGCGCGCAGTGTGTGCGGCCGCGGGCTGTTTTTGCGGCGACCGCCGCGCCGGCGGGTCGCCTGCGCCCTCGGGCCGCGGGCCACGCCCCCGCCCGCTGCCACGGGCCCCCTCCGGCCCCCTCCGGCCCTCTCCGGCCCTCTCCGGCCCCCTCCGGCCCCCTCCGGCCCCCTCCGGCCCCCTCCGGCCCCCTCCGGCCCCCTCCCTGCCTCCACCAAAGCCACGAGGCTCTTTCGCCGTTCACCTCCGCAACCCCCACCGCCTCTTTCCCCTCTCTTTCACAGACATCGGATAGGGGAGGTGGCTGTGTACCTCTGACCACGAGGTCCTAGTTTAGAGTCCCGACGGTGGCAGAATTTTCGACACTAGCTTGTCAGTTAGGTCGAGTTCTCTCGCTGTCTGGAGGAGAATTCTAGCGGCCGGCTGCTGATTGATAGTTTTTCCGTGGTTTCCCTGACCAATACCAGGCGAGTGCCGCAGCAGTAGCCCTTGTTTGTTCTACCCTGATTCCTTATTTACGCTTACATACACTACACCACCACACATGCCGGGAGAGCGGACGGGAGCTTGGAGCTTGTCCCGACTGGTGCGGTGCTCTGCTGGTGGGAGGTATTAGGTTGGGGAAAAGCCCGCTAGTCGGCACGTAGATTGGCGCCATATCGCACCATCCAGCGGGGGAAGATCACAGCCACCTCCCGAGGATAACATGCACTACACGTATGGACTAGTAGTTGGGCACTTCTGGACCTTATAAGTTGACGCCCCCGGAATTACTAATCAAACAATCCACAACTATCGCTGTCTCATTTCACTCCAGCCTCGGCAACAGCTCTTCTCTTCCTTTTCAATTGTCACCGTCTCTCATCTCCCGGATCCTCTCTTCGCATTTTGACACTTGTCTGTAGCTGTATCTACCTTTCCTATTCCTCTCCCCTCCTGCTCCTCTCCCACCCGCATCTCTACTCACAAATCGCGCTTGTTGCGCCTTATTGGCCTTATTTCTCCCTTCCGATTTCAGTTTGTCTCACACCTCTGTGGTTCGCACACATCTTATTACCCACTGTTCCTGTCTTCATGAAGCTGGTGACAAATTAGATTATATGTAGCAGCATAGGACTCGAAGCAACCTCGCCGCAGTCCAGCCCCGCCTACAACACCCGCATCGCCCATCCCGAGCTGCGTTGCCTCGCAGGAGGCGAGAGCGCGGGCGGGGCTTATCTGCGGCCGCGTGCGCAGCTCAACGCGTGCCTTGAGGGACCGCGCGTGCGTGCGTGCGTGTGTGCGGCGCGTGCGTGCGCGTGCGTGCGTGTGTGCGGCGCGTGCGGGGCTCTGGGGTCTGCGCGCGGCCAAGAGCCCTCTCGGCCCCGCCACCGCCCAACGGGAGCCTTCCGCGCCGGGAACGCTCGTTTCCTTTCTCTTTGGAGTCCTCAGCCACTTGTTAGTGGAGGAAATCTTGATGATGAACTAGAAGTATATTTATAAACTTGACCTAATGGCTGTCTGCTATTAGGTTTATTAGTTGAGTAAACAGGTTTCAAAACTTTTTTATATAGAGTCAAACAATTTATTTAAAACAACAATAATCCGTAAACGATTATTAAAGTTGTGTTTTTAATTAATTGTTCGACTGTCTATAAAAAAGTTTTGGAACCAGTTTACTCAACTATAAGTATATCAGCATCGAAAGTTTTGAAAAAAAAATAGTCTCAGAATTTCAAGCTTTGATATCGTTTATTCCAACTTTCTTCCATTAGAAAAAATTTCAATACGTATTGATCTGTGTAATGAAGGGAGACAGTGATTTTTTTTACCCCAACATTTCATTTCTTTAGAGCGAGGAAAAGCTGCGTCTGTTGCCCTGACGTCTGAACGCTCGTGCGCCGCTGTCTTTCCGTGGCGAGGCGCCGCGCAGGCGGGGCCGGACCTACTTGAATCTCGCGGAGAGCTCTGCAGGCGATGACCCCGCGTCGCGCGCGGGCGTTTGGGGCGCGGGGCCGCGAACCGGCTGGCGGCGCCCCGCAGGTGCTCGCGCTGCCTCGGCCATCGGCGCGACGCACTGTACTTGGGTTTCTGGAACCTGCAGGATGACAGTTCATTAGCTGTTACGGTTTCGTCCGATCGGAAGCATAAACGTCACCACAGTGATGACGTTTTAGCTCTCGATTGGATGACAGGTAACAGCTTATCAACTGTCATCCGCCATATTATAAAAAAGCAAGTACACATCGCGTTCCCTCGTTCGATGCTGGTTTGAGCTGGCAATCATTTGCACTCTCATTATTTTTCGTGGCTAATCTTTCGAAGCGTAAGCTGCTTGCTGTTCTGTTGCATTTGATGCGTATTTGGTTTTGTTGTTTTCTCTTTCCACCTCAGTCGTTTTGTGCCCCCTCCCTGTCTCCGCGTGTGCCATCGCAGCTCGCTCTCTTGCTTCGGCCTTCGCGTGCCCTGACCTGCCTCGTCCTGGCGCGAGCGCGGCCATCGCGTGTCGCCCCTCCCCCTCCCCCCGGCCCCGGCGCGCGGGCGGAGGCGCTTCCCTCTGAACGAAGGCGAAACTCCGGTCGCGGCTCCGGAGCTGAGAGGGAGAGTTAGCGCAGGCAACACCGCCCACGCATGCGTACGTCTTCACATACGACCAATGCAGACGCCCATACATACGCTCTATATAACGCACGCCCACGTGCTCTCTTACGCTCACGCTCATGTACTCTCTAAACCGGCCACACACACAAGCCCTCTAAAACGCCCACGCATAAGCAGTCTAAAATGCCCACGCATATGCGCTCTCTTAAACGCTCACATTTATTCTCTCTAAAACTCTCACACTATTCAGTCTATTAGGCTCACACATACGTACTTGCAAGTCCAGGCACATACGTATCATATGCTGGTAATCACGCCACACGAAACCATCCGATATCAATCTTAAAACGTGCTGGAAAGTTGGCAAAACATCTTTTTTTTCTAGATGTAATCTGGAGGGATAGACTGGTCGTATACGTGCATTTGTACATTAGAGATGGAAGGCAAACTCAAATACTTTCCCATAGTTAGGACTTGGGATTACACCGGTAGGTCATCGCTACATTCAGTTTGAGACTTTTGCCATTTTGCCAATTTCTGCCATTTGCGACTTTTGAATTGTACGTCTGTAAAAATGTACTCTCCACGAGTCAGCTGCAGGGAGGCCATGTGCCGAGGTCCGTCACACCGTGCAGGAAACGCTCCGTTCGCGTTTGAGAACACAGCACGCAAATCAGTCCATCGGCTTTCTTTTGTCACCTTTCTGGTTTCTTGTTTTCATTCTTGCCACCTTCTCTGTCATTCTGTTTTGATGACATGTATTACACATTTTAGATCGAACAATGTGGACACAAGTTTGAAGTAAATGTTACCCAAGACAAAGGTTTTGGAGACGAAAATATGATCACAATAGATATTGAATGTAATTAGATTTAGTATTAGCTTTATCTTCCAATTACAGAACAATAATTTGAAATATGTCCCAGTAATGTGTACGTTCTGATATCAGCACAGCCGTATGTCTGTTTACGTGCGTTGTGCCTGGATCTCCTGAGAGAAATTACTTCATGGCCGCGGGAACGGAACGGCGTAGGAAACTGCATTCGTTCTCGGAAGCCATCTTGGGAGAACAAAGGTGCATATCAGAGGCATGTTGCGCACTCGGGCATACGCAGAAAAAATGTTTCCTAAGCCTCACGTGATGTTCAGTCATTACTCCCGCGATTGTTTTGTCTTCCCATAACAAAGCTAATGGCGATTCCGAGCCACTATGTTGAAGTTTTGAGAACACATTAGGTCATGCAGTTCATTACCGTTCTTTAGATATCACTTTGAGGAGCAGTATCGTGAAAATCGTTATAGGAGTCGTTAAATTTCCAGCATTTACTGCACGTTTCCTTGTGTGTAAGTTATTACTAATTACTTACTTGCTGCTTGCCTTTAATGTGAACTGATTGTATTTAGGCTGTATATAAAATGAAGTAATTAATGATGACGTAAATAAATCTTCAAATATGTATCATTTGTGACTTCCCCTTTTTGCCTTTCGTTGCTTCCCTGCATTACCAGAATGCTGTTATTATCATCATCATTTCCTCATCGTAACACCACGCGCATCAGAACCACCACAGCCATTATCTTCTTAAAGGAGGCAGCTCCTATACTTGGATTTTCTAACGTGGCAACGCGTCCCCGCGAGCTAATTAAAATCACCAGCCGGAGACGCCGCCCGCGCCCGCGCCCCACACGCGCGTCCCGGAAACGGTGGTCGCCGCCACCCCCTCCCCCTCCCCCGCCCCGCCCCCTTCCCTCCACAGCGCCGGCGCGCACTCTCGGATCTGCTCTCGACTCCGCGCGCCCATCCCCAATCACAAACCTTATACTTGTTTCATTTTATGTGGCATCTGGGGGTAGTATCTCCAAGATGGAATTCCGCACGACATTTTGTGACTTTCTAGGTCCTGCCGCAAGGTGTCGCATGATCGCGACCGTATCAAGCAGAGCTGCAGATGAAGCGACTCTAGCGGCAGGTCTGAGAACGATGCAAAAAGTCGTGCGGAATTCCATCTCGGAGATACTACCCACAGATGCCACATAAAATAAAACAAGTATACGGTTTGTGATTGGGGATGGGCGCGCGGAGTCGAGAGCAGATCCGAGAGCGCGCGCCGGCGGTGTGGAGGGGAGGGGGCGGGGAGGCTGCGCCGGCGACCACCGTTTCCGGGACGCGCGTGTGGGGCGCGGGCGCGGGCGGCGTCTCCGGCTGGTGATTTTAATTAGCACGCGGGGCGGGGCGGGGCGGCGCGAGCGCTCGGGTGCGAGTATCTGGCATCGCGGCGGCGCCGCGCCGGCCGGCCCCGCTGCTGCCGCTGTTGCCTCAATGCGCGCCTTGTGCAGCGAAGAAGGCCGCGCTCTGTGCCGCCCTCGGGGGGCGGGGCGGGGCGGGCGGCGCAGGCGAGCGCACGTGTGACCGGCGACGCGCGTCACAACGGCCCCGCCCTCGCCCGCCCCTCGGCCTGTCTTCTTCGCTGCCCACGCCCTCGACACACCGCGCCGCGCCGCGCAGCGTTTCTCTCTCTGCCTTTTTACGTCCTCTTAGACGTATCTATACACGGAGTAGTGCAGAGAAGGTTATGTAATGCTGTGGAAAATCGATTTCGAGATTTCAACGGAAATACACGTTTTGGGGTCCCCTCAAACCGACAAAGTGTTGTTTTTTTACGTCCGTCTCGCTGGCTGGCTGACTGTCTCTCAGTCTGTGAACAACACCCGCGTCTAAACCAATCAGAATTTTTTCCAAAATGAATATTCCTCCACAATAAATATATACCTTTTTTATACGGATAGTGCCCAATACACTCCGTAAGAAGTCATAAAATCAATTTTGCTGTATTCTTTTTTTTAATAAAGCAATTATGTTTTTTTAAATATCTCTCACGCCCGAAATTTTTCAATTTTTTAGCGATTTGTGTTCATTATTGCATTTGTTAGTAAAAGTGCTTCAAATGATTTCCAATGAAGTTTCTCGAAAAACTCAAAAGTTTTCTTAAAAAGAGCTTTAAATTTCGCATTTGCAGTAACGACATTCTGTAAAAGAGGGTTCCAAATTTTTCAACGAAAATTTCCATTTATGACGGGATTTTAGTCTTCTGTAAAATTCTTAAAGTAATATTTCGGGTAAATCGAAGAAATTGAGAAAATTGTACAAAACTTTGAGCGTAAATAGATAAAATCTGGTAAGACGATGGGGCAGCACCGAAAAGCTAGACCACACCAAAGAAATTAGAAAAGTGGTACGAGAAAGTTTGTGCCATTCTGTTGCACCATTAGTTATTACTTTGCTTCAGTTGTTGTTGTTGTTGTTGTTGTTTACTGATATCTGGGCTACTCTTCTATTATTTGTTCAATCTAATTTTAACAGTTCATTCGTTCATGGAAAGGGAAACCAATAAAATGATTATTGTTTTCTCCTTTTTTATCATAATTTTCATTACAAAAATTTCTAGATCACCAGGATGGTATAAAATGCATCATTCACTTTAAAGCTATAATTGATAAATTGCTGGAATGAACTCTGGTAAAACATGAATGTCGGAAGAGAAGTTTGGCAATCCAGATTGTATGAAATAAAGAGGGAATAAATTACATTTTTGGAAATTCATTTTACGTGACGGTTCCACCATTGCGTCCCACAAACACTATGGTGCTGTCTTTAAATTTAAAAAGGTATTTCAATGGATAATGTAAGGAAATGTATTAAATAATTTCATCTCGTAAAAAGATGAAGATAACGCGGTCTGGAAAGTACTATTTCACTGGATGGCAAGCTGAGTGCCTCATGCGCCAGTCGCCCTTATTTTGACCTTGTGTGCAGGGAGTCGAGGTCTGAACGCGGGCGGAGTAGCGTTGCGCTTGGCTCAGGGGGGAGGGTGCAACGTCCGAGGCGAGAGGCTGGCTGCCCCTCGGCGGACCGCGTGCGTCGATCGGTCCTTTTTGCGTCGCAGCGCTCGGCGGATGCGCGCGGTAAACACAGCCGCCACGCGAGCCTCGCGGGCGCTTTGAAGCCGTCGCGGAGGGACAGGCCCGGCCCCCCGACCCCCTAAGGGGGCGCTTTGCGCCTCATATTCGGTTTCCTCAGGACGTTCCGACGCGGGCATTGGATGTGCTAGGCTCTGGGGTAGCATTTTCTTGTCGTCGGTTTCGAGTTAGGAAATGATGATGAGAACGAAACGCATTGTTTTGATATATTCACGTTCTCTGTTTGTTCTGACGTTGGAAGTAACCTGCTAAATAAATTTGCGTGGGGATGAAGTACACTTTTCTTTGCTGATTTGTATCTCTGCCTTTCTTTTTAAGGAAAACAAGAATGATGGTAACCCATTACAAGATCTGTTTTGCATGCAAAACGCATTTATTTTGTGATTTTGAATTTTTGTTGTATTTCGTAAAACTTCTAGTAAGAATAGGATAGGTAAAAATAATGTACGGATATATTTCCGTTGCGCGTAGAAGTTGAAAGAAAACGATGCAGCGCCTGGCTTTTTAAGAGATTTTTAGATACTTTACATTATGAGTTTTTTAGATACTCAAGAACTCGCGAAAATCCCGAAACAATGAAACATTTTATATTGAAAAATACGAATATTTCGTTGTGTTGATCTACCTGTTCTCATATTTTTCGTACTAAGAGGATTTTGTTAAAATATTTAATGTCTTGTAGTGTTCTAGTGTTGAATGAGAGTATTTTATTAGTTGTTCCGCGCACTGTACGTGCTATCGTTCCTTTCTTTTTCTAAAACCATTTTGTGCTGTTCAGCAGCATTGTTGATACTGCAGGCTACTAGTACTTGCACTTTCACGAACAAATAATTTTCACAATCAAATGATTCGTAAATAAAAAAATAAATATCTTACCGTCAAACATTGTCTTCATATTTACCTGGTGAATTCATGACTCATTGTCCATTAGCGTTCAAAATAAATTGTGAACGTATTAGTTTTTAATTGACTGTAATATGTTAGAATACAGTTTAGTGAACTGAGATAATTTAAAAAAATCCGTCAATATGAAATATTTTACAAGAAAAATATGTCGAGAATCTCAACTACTTCGTGCAATCATAAGAAGTATGTTGACAATTTTTGAGTTCTTCAATATCCATATGTGGCTATATTGAAATTATTGCTACTCTTTCCATATATGAGGCAGACCTAATTTATTGGATCGTAACACGCCAAGCATCTTTTAATTTTCTGTAGCTGGAGATTGCTGTAATTCGTAGAATCTTTTGTGGCATTCATTTAAAAGTACGTGTGCGAATGTAACTAGTTTTAATCGAGAAGGAATTATAAACAATAGTCATTGCCTCTTTTAGCTCTAAATGTACCTCTCGGTTAACAACGCGCCGCGGGGTCCACTTTCGCCCGACCGCGTCCTCCGCACGCGTCGCCTTGTCCGTCCTCGCGCGGGGCCGGAGCGAGGCGGCATTGTTTGGAGGCGTGACGCCCCTCCCCCTCTGCCCGCGCGCGCACACCCGCTCCGCACCTGTGCGGGGCGTGTCCCTCGCCCACGGCGCTCTGCGAATCAAAACGACTGTCACAGCGCGTAATTATTGGCGTATTTTCTGTGGATTCTAAGCAAACGTTTCAACAAACGAAACGGACATTAAAATGTGACACATGAGTTGAAATAATGCGAAAACACATCCCAATTTTCCAGAACGATTTTGAAGGTTTTGCTTTGTCTCTGGCGGTTTTTTCTTCTTCTTCTTCTTCTTCTTCTTCTTCTTCAGAGTGAGAGAAATCGCACTGTCAGTCATAGAAATATTTGCCTTTTTGTAATAAAGTACGTAACAAAAAAGGCAACCTCATTTTTTTTGCAGAACACACTTTCAGGTACTTTAATAAAAAAAATATACATTTTTACGCATTTATCTGTGTATCTTTATTCCGCGAGCTGCAGTTGAAAATTGTACAATTTTATTATTTATCAATCCCCTGTTATCAAGCATGTTCTGGCCCTCTTATTTCTGGAGGGTTGCGCATTTAAGGGGGTGGGGCGGGGCGCGGGCTGCGTGGGAGGCGAAGGAACGCCCTCGAAATCCATGCGCCGTCCAAATACACGCGACCGTAGCCAGGACGTGGCGCGATCAGTGAAGGCTGAACGGCCCCAAAAGGTAATGCATTTCGATGTTACGCAATTTGATACTGAAGCTGACATTTCACGATACACAATATTATATTTTAGTGAAGTAAAAAAATCCATTAATTGAAGTGTTTTTTTGTACTATTTCATACATTCCTGAACAATTTCAGAGAGCTGTTTGTTGTTGTTGTTGTAGGTTCGAAAACCTATTTTTCCAATCCATGTCCGTTCAGACTCATTAACATTTACATTAATAAATGAGCCTTGAAATGCTCAGTCCTCGGGTACTTGAGTTTCACCTACGGTATCCTAAAATCACCTTCCACCTAAAATCACCTACGTCCGAAACACCTTTCCTCGTCACCGCGGAGGAGACTCGTATCTTATTGTCTCGTTATTTCTTTGGTCGCGTGCGTTTTCACATATTTCACTTTTTTTTACTTTGGAAAGAAAAGAAGTGCGTCAAAAGACGGTAGGAGCCGTGAGGTGAGACCGGCACGCCCACCTTCGGCCGAATGGGATACTCGCGCGGCCGCGACCGCATCCCCACCGTGAAATGCCAGGCTGGAAACCGCGGCGCGGCGCGGCCTTTAGGCGAGCACCAGCGCATTTACTCAATTACGACGCCTCGATCGCCGCGGGCCGTTTTTACGCGGGCGCCGCAGCTTTTTTCCGGCTTGTTTGAACCGCTCCCGGGCGTGACGAACCACTTTGTGCCACCGATGGGAGTAGCGGTGATGGTCGTACCGGCGATGATGGTGGCCTCTGGTGGAATGTCTGGAGTCAGTCGTCTTCTGAAGGCTCCGACGTTCTTCTGCGTGGGCGATCTGTGGCACAGCGTGTTCGCAATCCTTGGCACATTTCTGGAATGACGGTTCGAATTTCTGTGGGCCCATGCATAATTTGGAAGAATGCACATTTGATTTGATGTATTATAAAGTTGCATGCAAAGTTCATGGTTGTAAACTGTAACGGAATATTAATGTTTACTTTTCTTGGAGAAAATCGTTGTATGTAGAAGTTGGAGTAGCATGCCCCGAACTCCACACATCGGCTACTCAAGATCTAATTCGTCTCACTGCGTTTTCCCTTAATACTCAGGTAGCCAACCGACAGGGAGAAGGGTTGGCGTGTTCTCTCGAGTGCGTAGATCGTTGGGTACGAGTGCTCGTATCACACACGCGACCGAGCTGCGTGCATCGACGCACCTCTCTGCTGTCGTTACACACCGTAGACGCATGTCGCTCGTAGCGCGTTACTTCCGCTCGCCCGCTTCGCCCGCCTACTTCCCTCAGAGCTCTCGGAAGAACGACGTCATCTCTTTCAGCCTACAATGTCTTCTTGAACGAACAGTGAGATTGGTCTCTGTTTATCAGTTGATGTGTTCTGTAGGAGGAACTACGGTTTAGGAAAATTACGTTTAATTGTTAAGAGTGCTTTGTTGTACTCTGGTTCGAAGTTTCAAAAGTACCTTATATAGTTCTAACCAATAAAAATAACTGCATTAGATACTCTCTAAAATTCCATAATACATGCGCTTTTTACTCCATGAATTCGTCATCGAGACATCTAGAAAGCACACCATTTCAAATAGTCCTTATATAAGCTAAAATATTTATGAATCGCTTAGAGGAATAGCTCTAAACGCATCGCAAAGAAAATAAGAAAAGAAAAGAAAAGAAAAGGGAGTCTATGGACAATTTTATAGTGTACGAATAAAAATGTTACGCGACTCTTTATCAGCGTTTCTTAAAAGCATGCAAATGAATCGTGTACTTCGCTTGACAGTGTCGTTGCGACACAACCCGAGTGCAAAGAACGCACGCCGCGTGTGGACGTGGCGCGGTTTTGCTTGGAGAGCTATTACACTTCGTTAGGCGAGCGGCAAAACAACGGTCGTGCCTCTCTGCCAATTACCGTACTCTTGCCATTAAATTTTATTTGAATCACGAGCTCATGTCGATTAACTGATCGTTTGTATTTTTTTGTGGCTATATCTGGTGTGGGTGTCCCAACCGCTGCCCGAAAGATACTACGCCCGGCATAAAAATCAGAAATGAGCGTCGGTCACGTTCATTACAAGGCATGTTGTCGTGAATTCCACTGAACCGTCTTCGTAGAAAACTGGGTGAAATGAACGTAAAATAAGGAAGAAACGAGAAAATTTTGTGATGTGTTCGTTATTGAAAGAGTTACGCTCACGCGTATGTTGTCGCTTCCGAGCTGAAAACCGAATGTTTTCCTGTAGAAATCTGAGATACACCACCGACATGTGACGAGGCTATCAGATTTGTTACAAGGAATCTTCCTATGCCTTGTAGCTCCCCTCTCCCTTTCCGTTGCTGCGTTTCGGGGCCGTCGCTCGTTGCGAAGGGGGCGGCGACGCGGCTGAGAATAGCGGAGAGTGAGTGCGTGCGAAGTGAGGGGTAAACTCGCGAATGGGTCACGCGACGCCGCCCGTTGGCGCGAGAGCCGGCATTCCATTGCGCCGCCCCGTGCCCCACTTGGTGCTCCCCGCTTCGTGAGCAGCTCTCGCCTCCACATCCAACCCTCAGCTCGCCCTTCCTTACCTGCCGGGAATAGATAATTCCAGAAAAACCTTCTGGTATTAATCCCTGACACTAATGTTGCATGCCTAGTGAATCTATTCAGTAGCACGGAAGAAACACTTTAAGAACAAGTAGATATTTATTATTTCTGCAAGTAGGTTTATACAACCTGCTGGCAGAACACTACAATTTACATATTACAGTTAGGAAATTTAACACACTAACTATAAATTAATAATATAAAATATAAATATATTTAACTATAAATTATTTTAAGACATAATAATAATATAATACAAATGTTATCAATAAGAGCAATAATAACAATAATAGCATTAACCCTACATTTTATGGCTGACCTGCACAGTTATTTGAAACTATTACATGCACGATTACACGACTTTTTAATTACACTTCACTTCTCAACATTTGCAATTCACTTCTCTTTCTTCTTCTGTATTGCACGGCACTTCACAACGCATCGCCACACTTCAATACAATACTACTTTGAATATAATTATGTATTTAATAAAGCGACGCATTTAATAGTAATTATCACAATATTATTATTATTATTTATTGCTATTATAACTAATAGCAATAAATAATAATAATAATAATAATAATAATAATAATAATAATAATAATAATAATAATAATAATAATAATAATACAAAAATAATAATAACTGTTATACTAAGCGTAACTTCCTAAATTGATAAATTTTACAAATAGTTAGTTAATTTATTAGTTAATTTATTTCTAAATCTTTGAACATCTACAGGAAAGGGTTCCAAGGCTGTCGCAGGTAACTTATTCCAGTCCGTTATTGTTCTATTTGTAAAGGAAAAATTTCCAATATCTATTCTCTGTTGCCTCAACTGAATTTTGTGCTTGTGATCCCCTCTACTAAAGAACGAGGGTCTGCCAAGTCGGATGTATATACTGGTATCTTTCCAAGCTGGATAACCAACATACGCTTTGTACAGGGCACCGAGTCTTGCCTTAACCCTCCTGATTTCTAGAAACTCCCATACTACTTTCTTCCTATGTCTTCGAGTAGTTCATATGAGTACGTTAACTGTCATGGGAGTATTCGATTGAAATTTTGAGCATTCTAAAAGGAAAGTGAAACGGTACTGCTTCCAGCTGGCAGCGCGAGACCTCGATCTTGATGCGTTCCTGACCCACGAGGAAGTGGATAGCGTTGTGAACACGTGCAGCACACAGGTGCACGGCGGGTTGCAGGCACGCGGGCGCGTACTCCCGAAGAAATCTCTGATAGGCAAGATAACAGCGGAGCCAGGGAGTTTCAAATTATTTAATAGCATTTCTTCAAATTTTATGACATTACGTTATGCGATTAAGTTTAAAATTTTCTAATTCTATATGTCTTATTTGAATATCATTTTTATGTGATGACTATCGTCGATAATGTTAGTCAAAATATCGAATCATACCTACAAATACCTTAATATTTTCATTCCATTTTAAAATGTACATTTTGTGATTAGGATATCACATTACTGAATTTTACTGCTAGGGCTTTTACCCAGCCAACAAATGGTTGCCCTTTACGCTGCGATGGGAGGCACATTCGACACCAACACACTTGCGGGCTCCTACGATCTGGGGTCAGCGGAACGCGAGGCCTCCGTGACAACTCATACGTGAGACACAAGGGACAAACAAGCATGCCCAAGGCCAGACTCGAAACGCGACCCTTCGGACCGAAGCGCAGACCTCGACCATCCAGGCCGGCCACATTAGTGAATGCGTGGCCTCTTTATGAAGGGCATACTCACACTGACTTCTGTCACACTAAACACGCATTTCATTGTTTCCAATGAAGAGCATCGAATAGTTATGTCGACTAGAAATTAATGTAGTTTCCGAAACTTGATTCCTTCGTACCGATTCCATGCAACACTTTGTTTCTATATTTATTCCACTTCACAAAGATCATATCTAGTTCTTTGCCTTCAAATGAATTTTAAGGATGTAGCTGGTAGCTCAGATACATATTGATATGCTTGTTCTTCTATAATCGTTTTCCTCAGTTCAACTGTTTTCGGTGGTTTTCTCTTATTTTCTGTATACTAAAGAATGAATTCGCAGTCACATCATTACGACTTCTCATTTTATGTTTTCCACTTTCAAAATATTTTTTCGCGCTAGATGTATTTATACGATCGGTATTATATACTTCGACAAAGATTCCTCTAACGTGGTCGGCTCACATGCTGTTGGAACATCCTACATACGCTGATCCCCTCGAGCGTTTCTCAGAGCACGAGAATAAAGCCTCTCCTGTTTCATATATTTCTTGGCAGTGGAGCTGTACACATCGAGGGTGACCTACATTGAGTGGCGTGCGTTGTCCGTAATGCCCCGTGAAATAGCCCCGCGGCGGGTGGTAAATGATAGCCACGCCAAGAACCTGTCGCAAACGGAGGAGTCAATGGGGCCCTAAGAAGGAAATCCGACTTGAACAAAGGGCACTAAAGGGCTTCCGCGGTAATTCTCAGAATATTTTCAGGACTAAGTAGATTATCACACAATTCGACTGTACTATCTATAATGTAGCAGTGTAGTTTCATTGAGTCGTATTCAACAGGTTTTGTCATTTCAAGCCGTATTTGTCACGCAGTTTAGATAGAGCGGTTACCTATTATGTTCTTTTAAAGCGAATGATCACGGGTTCTAATACCGTCGTGGATATCGTCGCTTATTTTTCGTGTGTTGCCGCGGTTGACTGCTGCCTAGATCCGAGGAGCTCGCAGTGTGTCAGTGTTTCGCGTGCGGAACGAGAAGCATTCCCTTGGAGGAAAGACCTCAGGATTTGACTAAAGAAAACGCACGTGGGTGGATAGACGCGAAGGATTGCTGTACTTTTTCAAACATTTCTAACTTTTTATCTTGATACTTAACCAATTTCAAAGCTTACATCAAACGATGATAGGGTTTTATGCACAACTTCACATTTGAATTTTGATAAACGCATTCCTTTTTTGTTGTACCTTGAGATCTAAACATTTAGCATCAGTGGGTTTTATCTTTTCGCACATTTTCTGGTCTCTTCGAGGTAACACGAATATTATTTTTCATTTCATTTCAGGCAATATCCAAACAAATTCGTACACGAAACGAAAAACTGTCGAAATCCGTTGCTCGTCTCCTGCAGCAATAAAGCGGGCGTGAGGCGCGCCCACGTGCTCCGAGCGAGAGCCAGGCGACGGCGCGCGGGCCGGCCCGGCCCCCTCCGGATGGGGCCGCGATAAAGCCAATGGCGCGGGGGCGGCTGATGGGATAATGGGGGCAGGTGGCGACCGCCATTGGTTGCTCGCGCTGCCGCGCCGCCCCATTGGCAGCGACGATATCGACGAGGCGAGGCGGGCGCAATGGCGGGGCAGCCGCCCGCCGCGTGCCTTCACTGCTCGCGCACTCGCCATGTGGAGCAATTGCGCACGTGATCACGTGTCGGGTTTTAGGTAGCTCTTGGAAATGTTCGTTTATGGGCGCGCGAAAGTTCAAAGGAAAACTTGTCTGAACTTATCTGCAGAGTAGATAAATTCATCACCGAAGATGACGAGGGAATCTGAAACTGTACGGAAAATAGTATCGAAGTATGATTGGCGTCTTAGAATAATTCTATTACATCTATTATGTACCGTAATTTTGAGAATTTATCTAGCATGGTCTACTTTATCTCTGAGAGTTAAATAACATGTAGGTACAGTAGTATTCCTCCTGTCTTTCCAATCTTTTCATTAAATGCTTTTTCGAACTTCATTTATCCTTTTCTTCCAGCGAATAACTTTGTAAGACCGTGAAGTATGTTATATTCGTGTATTATATTGGTATTTTGCTGCGTGAACTTTCTCTTCAACTGGGCCGAAGTTTGCAGTAATTTAATTCACCGGACGTTTTGAAATGTACAAATTCGAAACTCTCGCACTTCTTTTGCTGAAGGGTTTTTCATGAACGCCCCAAAAATTGGAACGATACTAGTTGCAGTATTATAATTTTACAGAACCGTTACAAATGATTCGTGAGAGTATTCGCTGTTGTAACAAATCTGTCGAATATGTTTAAAACTTGATTTTAAACATGGTAGAATGTATCATTTAAACTAACCGAAAACAAGTTTTTGCTGTTATTTAGTTCAATTCGTAAAAGGTATCGTTACATCACGTATTGAAAATATAGTTAAAGCTGTCTGTTTTGCTCTGATAATTTGGTGATTTTCTTGATAATTTGTTTCTCTTTTCAGTTCAACTTTGTTGGTCGTATTTTGGGCCCACGTGGTATGACAGCGAAGCAGTTGGAACAAGAGACTGGTTGCAAGATTATGGTCCGTGGGCGAGGATCCATGCGTGACAAGAAAAAGGTTAGTTCTTTGCAAATTCCTTCCGTATTTACTGAATACTTTTATTTATAGAGATGAAGTTGGATTCACTTTACGGGTATGTTTTACTTTTTTATTCACGCAGTAATTGTTGTGCTGCAACAAATTGATGAGATTTTGCCGGAAATACATGAATTTGGGATCCCTGACACCGTTTTAAAATTATTTTTGAAAACCGTGTGTGTATGTTCTGTGTCTAAATCGTTCAGAGAGTTTTCTCCAAAATGGATATTTCCGAAATGATCTGGCCCCGCTTAAGGACCCGGGTTTGTGGAAGGGATCTTTTAATTTTTTAAGGTTCTATACACGAAGACATTTTCAATTTTTTCTTAAAAATAGCTGCAAATTTTGTCTTCAGTTGTTCGCTCGAATAGAGCAAACGAAAACTCGCTTATAAAATGGCACAGGCCAACTTTTCATTACCACCTCTAAAATTTTGAAAATTGCGCAAATTCGTTTTTCCCCGAAACCTGTAGCCTACTACACTTTCAATATTGAAGATAGAAATTTATTTATTAATGCAATTTAATCATCAATAATAGATTTTTAAATAATTGTATGTATATTTTTTTAAAACTCCTGACAATTATCCACAAAAATGTAAATAATTTTTTTTTGAAACCAGCATATCTTTTCTTAATTTAATTTTTTTTATAAGGATTGAGCAGTACACTAAAGTCAGTGCCACAACTGCCATTTTGATTAGACCTTTTGAATTTTCAAAAGCATTTTTTCTAACAGTTTGATATTTTGACAACTTTGAAATTTACGTTGGCGATGTATTTTATAATTTAATAACATTCTTTTTTGTGGATCCAAATGCTTCAGATTCTCTTACATAGTTTCTCAAAATCGCAAAATGCTTCGAGTAAACATGTTTCTCTTTCTTTATTCTTAATCTTAATTCTTAATAAGTTAACTTATTAAGATAACTGTTGGTAGGCCGGCGGTCTTCAGTGTGACATCCTAATTCGAAAGCCAGGATTCAATTCCCAGGATTTCATTGACATTTTTTTTCTTTAATTATTTTTCTCGAATAGAGTGAGGAGTGTGTGTAAATATTATATACATTCGATTTTCATTTAAACCTCTGAACTTGGAAAATTTTAATTTGGGATATTCAAATTTACAAAGTTCTACAAAGATCTTCAAAGTCTAATGTAAGATAATATTTTATTTAATTTATTCCCAAACTAGTAATACTAAAAGTAATGCAAGAATAATTTTTCATCACTTCCTCTCTTTCCTCATTAAAGTAAATGTGTTTTGAATGGTTGTCATTTTATTTTCAAGCTATATCAACAAAAAAAAACCTTTTTAATGGAGGCTGATTATTTGCTTTTGAAAATAAGCAGTTAACTGTTTCTTTCACACGACGCAAAATGTACAATAGTATAATAATTTTTATGTAAATTAAACAATTTGTACTATAATATACGTAATTATATTCTCAATTCAGAGTTATATTTGGTTTTAAGCTAGAAAAGTGGCACTTCAAATTCTGTGGCACGATTGTATTACAATAATTTAGTGCTTATATTTTCAAGCATTCAGTTACATATTCTTTTTAGTTCTCTTTTTAGATTGCCATTGATACTCTTCCATTGTAACTAACCCCAAAATAACATTTGTTACATGCATTTCTCAGTTAAAGGAATCCTTGCAATAAGTAAGTATTTTTATTAATTTAAGATACATTTTGATAGGGCACTAAAATGTGATATTTCTTGTGTCAATTTGGCTGTATTAATATCTGTGACCTTTTTTCATTTATAGGAGGAGTTGAATAGAGGCAAACCCAATTGGGAACATCTCAACGATGAGCTTCATGTTTTACTTACCGTCGAAGATACGGAAAACAGAGCGCAGCTGAAAATGGCTCGCGCTGTCGAGGAAGTTAAGAAGCTGCTGGTTCCCGTGGTGAGTGGATTCCGTGCTACTGCCTCGTCAGGGGCTTTGATCAAACTTCTCGTTATAATTAGAGTAGAAAAGTGATTTATTTTCTGTTCTCATTATAATTTATGTCTGTAGTCGAGTACAAGACTTTTCACGGTTCTCATACATTCTCTATTCAACACAAATACGAGGGTTGGGGCATATTTATGGCATCCCCTCTTCACTTGATGTGGAGTCAACACGAAAATGGAAATAAATAGATGAGAGTGAGCTACATAAGTTGTGTCATGTATGAATGTTATGTATTCCAAGTGTGGAATTGGACGTGTGTAAAAACCTAGAAATGACTTCTTGCGTTACATTATGTTTATTATCAAGAAGTACAGCAAACATACACGTGATACAACGAATCAAGGTCGTCCAACTGGCGACCCGCGAAACGTTATTAGACAAATTGGAAGTCCCTTGTATCGATGCCGGGACCTGCATTGCACCTAGCTCACGCGCCCAATCGTGCTCAACACTCCCTAGTGTCAAAATAGGTTACTTTTAGATTTACGGAAATTTTTTCTAGTAAATTCAGAAATTCAAAATCATTCCAATGTGCTTTTCTGCGTTGAGCATGATTCGACCTGATCTCACGCAAGGTTTTATCTCCCCCTTCCCTGTTTCAGAACAGCCAGGCAAACTACTGAGATCAACAAGACCGGGTCGCGTTTGGTTCGCCCGAGTATTGTAAATTTGGCCTGCAACCATATTAAAGGTTTAGTTGTGGCTCATGAGATCTCGCAAGTTGGGCACCCCTGCAAACAAACACCCTCAAAGTAAACCTTCAGTGGGTCCACAACACGTTACAAGTGATGTGGAAGGTATCAAATACCATTTGCCTCACCTCTCGTAAATATCGAGATCTCATGCTTCACAGCATTGGAAAGGCCCTATCGTATCCCAAACAATCTCATATGGAAAGGTTCTTTGAGTTTAGGGATTATAAAAAAATGCTTGGAGAAAGGTTCGATGGTATGGTTGGTGTTCACATTCCCGGCGTTGCGGTATGCAGTCTGTAATTGACGTGGAGAATAATGCATTCTACAAGACATACCATTATTTTCTACTGTTTCCAAAAGATGTCTGTGACGTTTCTACCCTAGAGAAGGGCCATTTTTTTATGAGCACTCTGTTCTTGTCGCATCACATCCACTCTCTGACTCCTAACTTACTAATAATCTACCATCGTCCTTTGTTCGACACTAAAGACCTTACCGCCATTGAGATATGTCTACCCAAGTGTCATGATTTTCATGGCATACAAACTTTTTACGATACCACCGTCCTCGTGTGAGAAAAAAATTGCCGTGACTTATGCCCTATATAAAAAGTCTTGTTTATCAGTGTCTTACCAGAACAGATCCCTGTCGTGACGATAGGAACTTTTTTAATGTTACAGGCTGATGGGGAAGATGAGTTAAAGAAAAGGCAGCTAATGGAGTTAGCCATTATTAATGGTACTTACCGTGATTCAAGTGTTAAAGCTGTAACTGCTTCAGGTAATTAACAAATATTATAATATTCATTTATTGCTTCTTTGGAAATGTTGGAAGGTTTTTAAAGATCAGAAAATGAGCATGTACTACTATGTAAAAATGCTGCTGTCCTGGTTCATTACTAAGACATCTTAAAAAGTGTGATTTTATGTATCTACATAATATACAACATAATTCTTACATTAAATAATTCATAAAACCATGTATAATATGAAATATAAAAAACAGTGTACATCCACATCCTATAATCATACCTGCTGTAGGCTTGCTGGCCAAGTAGGAATAAACTAAAAAATTAAAAGTGTATTGTTGTAATGAATTGTTAAAACAAAAGTTCTCTGCTACAGAAATATCGCGTAACACTTTCAGCACCAACTGTATGTGAAAATTACCTAGCCTGAAGAATCTTCCGATCAGCTGTTTGTTTTATTACAGTTTGTATTTTTCTAGAGGGCATTGGTTGGTTACATTGATTGCTCTTTCAAAGACTCATTCGCTTCAGACCAACTGCACGTTATTTCTTTAACGTATATTACAACATTCGTGAAAAAACTAGTGTTCTGTAGCAGCTTTTATGGCATCCCGCGTACTTGCAGACCCTTTGTTAGTTCAACACAGAAAGTTGTAGCACCTGAAATTTAGATGCAGTATCGAAATATAATAGCATTTTGTCAGTGCAGAAGTCCTCTTCTTATACCACCAAAAGCTAATAATGCAAAGTGTTGTAAATTTATTAAATTCTCTTTAGTTTTGCACTTTTCTTGAGTTAATAACACATTGATGAGACCTCCCCTGCTGTCCTCTAGGTTGTCAAACATTTTGTCTGCGATAATATACATATATGTGTGTTCATACATATATAAATACATGCTTACACACACAAGATATCTCAGAATAAGTATACTACAATACTACAATATATATACAGTATACTACAATAATAATAATACAAATTTCTAAGGATTGTATTGGCAAAGAAAATGATATTTTGTGCTAAACATTTACTGGAAAATTTCACGTAACATGGTTACGTGCATGTGGCTTTGCTCCTGATTTTTGGACAACCTTTATGTATGCACGGATATGAAATACCCTTGATTGCATCAGAACGTGATCTGCCATACATCTATGCATTCGCTGTTGCCTAATACGCGGAGGTAAATGCTGTTCTATAAAATTTCCCACTGCATGTTCATATTTTGTTTAATTATGTAAAATTTAAAATGTAAACGAAAACATAGAATGTAAAAGAGACAAGATATTACATGCATCAATGAAATTCTATGATGATATATATTTGAGCAAGCAGGCAAATTATAATGAAGCTGTAAAAAATTACTTGGAAATAAACTGCAAAGAAAACGTTCCCCCCAGCAAGATCCACCATAGATGATTTGAAGCTGGGAAAGATTTCCAGTGAAGACGATATTTTAAACAAAATGCTCAAATAGGATATTAAAGAATTAACTAAGCAAAGGAAAATATTTTGTAGAATTATTGCAGAAGAGGAAGAAATACCACATCAATGGACAGCTAGCATCATTTCACTTGTACCTAAAAAAAGGCTCTAGAGACAAATTGAATAACTACAGACATATTAGCTTAATCTCAAACATATAAAAATCTTTTCCAAAATTCTAACCAGAAGACTCACTACAATTTTAGACAACAACCAACCAGTAGAACAAGCCAGATTTAGATCAGGATTCTCGACAATGATCACCTGCACACCATCTGTCAAGGAATAGATAAAGTCAAAGAATTCAATTTAAAGTTGTACATCGCTTTGTCAACTACAGCAAAGCATTCAGTTCAGTTGAACGCCATTACATGTGTCAAGCACTACAGTGTCAAGGAATTCAAATCGAGTATTAATTAACTATCAAATTTTAACTAAAATGTACAATAACAAGTGGGCAAAAATGAAGACAGAAAAACTGGAAGATAAATTTAGAATAACAAGAGGAGTTAAGGAGATCCTATGTCACCAAAACTGTTTTCTGTGGTTTTGGAAGAATTTACATTGGGGAAACAAATTTGGGATCAAAATCAGTGGAAGAAAATTGTCACACTTGCGTTTTACAGATGACATAGTTTTATTCGCAAAATCATCCAAGGAACTTAAGACAATGATGAGAGACTTATGCAATCACAGAAAAATAGGGGGTCTAACCAAAAATGCTTGTAAAACTATATTGATGACAAATTATAAAGAGATAGAAGTAAATGTGAATGATGAAAAAATGACGTATGTAAAAAAAAAATTGTTTGTCTAGGACAGATATTCTCATTTCACTGCAGATCTGATGAAGAAATTGAAAGACAAATTACTTTGGCACAGAATAAATTTTAGATGTTATCCTTTATACTTCCAGACAAAACTCAAAAAAATTGAGATGATGAAGAAAACAAAATTGGATTGTGGTGTTCTGCCAATGGTGCAGAAGAGAGCTCAAACCTGAGCCCTGACACAGAAACACAGAAAAAGGATACTGTCCATCAAATAAGAATGGAAAGAAAAATCCTACATGTACAGGTCCAACAAAAGATAAGAAATGAAAGAATAAGAAAAATGACCAGAATAATCGATGCTCAATCAATGGTGAAGAAATTGAAATGGAAATGGGGAGGACACATTGCCAGGATGAAGGCAGCTAGATGGGCCGTGCCATCACCACATTGGATCCACAAATTGGAAGGAGGAGTTTGGGAAGGAAGGCACTACGGTACCGTGAAATACAAGATAGATTATACTGGAAGAAAGGAGCAACAATTTGTGAGTGATAAAAATGAGTAAATAAATGGGAAATGCAGCTCTAGTGAAGTAGGACTGAATACATGTAAATGAATTAAGTTTAATTTAAAAAGACTAAACAAATATAAGTAGGCTTGTTTAGTTTGAATGATCATTGATTAATGATGTGAATTTAGAGCTAACGCAAGTTCAAAAATTTGGATTAAGATTAACAGATGCTGCCAACTCATGACATCAGAAGTGGCTGCTCTGATAACTACTCAGAAGCTCTCCCTGACTTTCAGGAGGCCTGTGCCTGAAAGGGCACAACAGTATTATAATACTAATACTAATAATAATGATGATGATGATGTGTTTTCTGGGAATTGATATCATTAGTGCCATGCATTGTTTAACAGTAAAACTTTGTAGACATTTTTATTACAAATAATTTATTGTTAAACTAAGTAAAACCAAGCTAGAAGATCCATTTTCTTTTTCAACAATCTTACAAACCTTCTATTCTCATCAAATGCCACATAAAGACCATTTCAAACTTTGTTTCTCATAATTAATGGAATAGAAAGACAACAATACAACGATTTTTAAGATAGTTATTGGTATTGAAGGACTCCTTTGTCACACTCTTGTGACAAAACTGTCCAACTCTTGTGACAAAACAAAACCCAAAACACTCTTGTTTACTGCTAAAATTGATATTATTGCATGCAAAGAAATGATATGTTCAATAATATTGTGTGGCAGTGTTTTGGGTGAATGTAACTTTTAAAAATATTTTCTGATGTAGTTTGAATATATTATTTATAATTTTGTTTTCTAGCATGTGATGAAGAATGGCGGAGGATTACTGCAGTGGCAGCAGCAGAGACCCAGCGCCTCCTATCCCCAGGCATGCCTGGCTTGGCCACACCCATGCGCTCTGCAGCTACGCCCCTTGGAGCACCTTTAATCCTGTCCCCAAGGCTGCCTGTGCCCACTACGGCTGCTTCTCTTCTGAATGGGTCTGGCCCTCAGGCTCCTTTGTTGTCACCACATGATCCTCATGGGCTAATCTATGCACCATATGCTGACTATGCGAATTATGCTGCTTTGGCAGCATCTCCTCTTCTCACAGAGTACCCTACAGCGGATCACTCGGGTGGGTTGTTTGCACGTTGATGTAGATTCATTGTCTCCAGTCCCTAACCGAGCCATAATAGCCCTTATTTATAGAAAGAGTTCTGTTGGATATTGGCATCTTGAAGAAACAATATTATTTAATAGGTGTGACTTTAATGTAACTGAATCACATGTGCAAATCTTGGGGTCACAATTTTTTTAATTAAAAAGAAAAAAAAAAAAAAAAAAATTCAAATATTTTCTTAGTGTATTAAAATTTTGGAATGCATTTCTCTTCAGATTGTTGAACATATTCCCTATTTTATCATTTTAAGAGTAGTCATAATCATACAATTGAGAATAAGATTTCATGTTGTGACTCAGTAAATTAAAACCTAAGCGTTCTATCCAGGTAGATTCTTTCTTTTTATTGAGGACTTGAACAATTAATATTTTAATTAAGGGATGGAGATTTTAATTAGTTTTATTTATAGACTTTGTATAATATTAAAAGATTTAGAAAGTATAAATCAGATGTCTCAGTTTTATGCTAAGTTTGGAATTTTGATGTGGTACTTAAATGATGAAATCAACTCGTATAGCTTGTATGTGTGACTGGTGCCATGTAGAAATAAGAAAGAAACTGTGGGTCCTTATGTCACTGCTGTTATAAATGTTGATGTTTTAGATATTATAGTGGAATTTTCCTCACTAGCATGAACATTGAGACAGCTGTATGCAAGCTAGCAAATATTTCTTTGGAAATATACAATTTCCTGAACTTGCCAGTGGCATATTTTAGTCATGTTCTAAGAACATTAATGTATTGAATACAAAGGAGTAAGTAGCGTTTTTTCTTTGTTTTTGTTTTTTAAAGAATGTTAAGGTGGACATGGCTGAGAGCCATAGAACAAAACCTCATATTTTGATATATTTATACATTCATTATTATATATAGACGTACTATATTTATCAGCAATCCTTCCAAAATATTTTTTTTGCATTTAATCAAGTTTATAACTTATTTCATAGGATTCGCAGAACAGTACCTGGGATAAGTAATATATTCCCTCAAGCTATACTTTAAATCATATTAATTAATTAGTTAATTGATTGATTGATTGATTGATTGATTAACAAAGTTGAAAGAGGAAAGCATTTGTATTAAAATCCAGTAAAAGACTCTGATGCACTCATTGGTGAGCCATCCTTTGTATTATTCAGATTAATTTTTCTGTCAGTTACTTGGATTATGACATTCTCAAATTTTTAGACAAGCACTGTGAAAGAAAAGGAACTGATTACTCAAAACTGAAAGAAATTATTAGAAAAACCGGTAATGTTTATGTGGACAGGATTCAGAGGTGGTTATTTATTTTTCATTAAGAGAACAATATTGAAGGTCTCCCTATTGATATGTAAGAATGAGTGTTTACTGACATATGAGTAATAACTCCAGTTTTTATTGAATGTGCATTGTTTATTTCAGTCTACTCTATCAGGCACATGACCCTGGTAAGGATGCAGAGACCTGCTAATTGTGTCTTTTTTGTTTATTAGTGATTAGTTCTCCTGGAGCTCGAGCAACAATTTCTGAAGTAGAAAAATGTGATTTTATCTCCTACTTGAATATGTCAAACTTATTTTCTGTTTTTTGTTCACTTTTTTCTCTTTTTCTCCTCTTTCACGGAATACTTTATTCACAGATTACTTCAATTTTTTAATACTTGCGAAAACCTGTCAGTCAATGAAGAGAATCTATAAATCCCAATATCTAAAGAACAGTTTTAAATCTTAAAGTTAAAGAATTATAAATCTAATGTATGTCCCAACTAAAATAATTATTGCATTTAACTTGCAAGTTCTGACATATTGATAAGTGATACATCGAAAAACAAATTTATGTTTTGTAAATATGTCATTCCAGATGTTTGGAAATGCATAGCATTTCTTCAATATCATTGTGCAAAAATTTATGTTCATTATTTGTAATTTTCATTCACACTTCATCTGGATGAAGTATTTTAATCTAATTCAATAATTTTGGCTGAAAGCGGCTGGTCTAGTTTCCGAGATATTTGTTGATTTTCAAAAGCAACAATTTAAGATACTAAATAAAAGTAAATTTTTACAATAAATATTTGCATAGTAGAAAAACTGCAATATTTTACACAATTAAATAGTTATTACTCTTAATTGTTTCAATTTGCTGTAATTTTTTTTTTTTTTTTTGTGAATTGTGTGCCATTACTAGAGCAATTCTAGTAACACTTTCTAAGTTAGGTTATTTGTGTTGGGGGATTGCATGTTTACTTAATTAAAATTCGTGTGGAATGAATTCAGTGATGAGAAATTGATGTTAAAATTTACAATTATAGAAACATACCCTCACAATATTTAAAAAGAGATTTGCTTCTGTTGTTGTATGTGTTTTAATGCTCTTAACAATATATTCACATATCATTCAAGCCCCTTATCATCAGAATATATTCATTTCTCAGCTGTAGTCATTATTTCCAAATTTCTATAAACCCATTGAAACGTAATATTTTCTTCTCCTAATTCTTTCTTTCGTTCATTTTCTTCTTTCCTTTGTTTCTTTCTTTTATTGTACTAAAATTCATAGAATAATGGGTTTAGTCAAGTTGTACGGACATGTGTCAAGATATCCGTTGGTCATTCCAGAGCAGCGGTGGGTCACGGTTGGGGTGTGAGCCACTGGGTGCATGCGCGATGGCCTGACCAACGGTAGCCAATGCTTGTTAATGCATTCATCTCGAGAGGAAGGAGCGGCGAGACCTGAGATTGTCCGCACCATCTTTGAACATCAGTTCCTGTTCTATTCTGTTCAGTGCCTTTCTAGTGCATTTGAAGCATTATTCCTGAATGTCTTTCATATCTTAAAATGTGAAAGTTGTTTTTCATATTCTGGGAATTTTAAAAGAAACTACAAAGGCTTTGGACAGAGTGCAACAGGTTGACGGCCAACAAACAAGAACACTGTGACTGTGCTTCTTAAAGAAACATTTGTACACTTTTCAGTTATCTATTACAAATACATATATTGTGTGTTACAGTTTCCAAACTCTATTACTGTTCATAAATATATTATGTGAATGTACCTAGGCATAATTTTTAGTTGATGGTTTTCAACAACACACAAAAATATTAGGAAATGAAATTAAAGAGGAAAGTTTTAAGGGTAATAGGGAGTGATTTTTATCATGATATAATTTATGTTGTTGTTTTTTTATGACAAAGTATTAAAAGATGTCTTAAGCATCTGATAGTAGTATTAATGATATTTCATGACATTTTATCATAGATATCAAGAACTAAAGTTCTATATTCTCCGTGTGTTGTTGAAATTTTACATATATTTGAGACTCAATTGAGTGGTTGCAAATTTTTTAAGTTCTTTGTGGTACTATTTTACTGTATGCGTCTCCTTTCCTTACAACTCTTCTGTCCCTCCTTTCCTTCCTGTGTAAAAGTGCTTTACATGATCTCTTTATATGATCAGGTGTACATAATTAATTTTCTCTTGTTGTTTCCTTCATTGCACAGACAGAATGAAAGGGAAAGACTTCTTTCAAATTGTCTCCCTAACTGTTAAAAAAGTAATGTGAAGACAGCTTTTAAATAGGTGATGGGTATTTTGAAGTATTTATGGAAAGGAAGTAGTGGCTTCTGTATTCTTTTTGTTAAAAAGTAGATATAATTTCAAATCAGAAAATGCGGTGTTGGTTAAAATCTCTATGTATAGTTTTCATAGTTACCTCATTTACTACAGCATACTCTTACCCAAGGAGAAAGTGAAAATCACTGTGTGTTCTACCATCCTCTCATCGGGAACATTTTTAAGAATAGTACCACGGATCAAAGATACAGGTGCCTCAATTTTAGACTTTGTTTAATTGTAGATCATGACTTCCTTTCAAGGTGCAAACATTCATATTTTAATATTTATAATTTCAATAATGGTATATGCTGATACAGACTGTGTGTGTCTTCTTAAATTACGTGCACTTTACACTTCCTGCTTGTATCCACATTTCCTGTGGAATATTTCCTTCAATTATGCCAATTAGAGTGATAGATTTTTAATGTATTGCATGATTTGGAGTAGCCTCTTATGTTCCATGATTTGAGGGTGGTGCTGTTTTAATATTGATCTTATATTTCAAACAAAATTAGTTTTAGTGCCATAGCTTTTTGTGTTCTCTCTTCCTAAGAAAAAATGGCATTTGAATAGCAATAATTATGCATGTGGAAAGTGGGAATTTAAAAGTTTTCCCAGCTGCTTTGAAGTGTAGCAGATGTGCAATTTCCATCTTTTGAATTGAAAGAATATGTGCATTTAAAAAATGGTACATTTATATTAGTTTCTTTACATATCCCTACAATTGCTTATAGAATAGATTTTACAAAAAATCAGATTAGAAAACAAAATAGATTGTTAAACTTACCTACATTTTTATCTAATTTCAATACTTTTAAGATTCTCGGAGAGAAGAATGAGGAGAAGAATCAGTTTTTCAATCAAAAAATCTGGTGCCGGTTCAGGAAATTCCATTAAGATCTTGACATTTAAATTCATTTTATCTGCCCTTTCAGCATAACAACAGGTTTCTGCTTCTAAAACATATTATAGGAATGATCCTTGCAAGATGAATCAGTTAATGGCAATGTCATATCTGATTTTATATAATTTGCCAAGAAATTTTTTTCATGAAGTTCCAGAGCTTTTCAAATAACTGACTTATAATTTCCAGTAAACAAAATTTATGTTAAATAGCATATTCACAAGAATACAAATAAACAGGGGGAGGGGGAAGAAAGGTCACTCTATAGAAGTTAAAATATCAAGGTATGTTTTCCTCTATTGCTGCTTTTGTATTATGTTGGATTTTACAAAATTTTTCACATGCTAAAGGGAAAAGAATTTTCTCTTATCACTCTTCACAGGAACTATATCCCTGTACCCAAATTATTTTTACTGTTACATCGTACATTGTATCATGCGTGCTGTGCTTGAAGTTCCACAATAATGAAATGGAGATTGCGACTGCTCTGCTTTAAACCAGCTTTATGTATCCAGGTGCAGCAGCTAAGCAACGGAGGCACTTGGGTCAGTTACGGGAACATCCCTATCAAAGGGCGGGGGCCCTTTCGTGAAAACTGTGCCTCATGGCAAGGTTAGTTTTCCATTGTTAATTGGTACCTCTATGTTTTTCTTTTGATTTCAGTTACAGCACAGTTTTAAAAAAATGTATCTACTATATTACTATTGTTGTTGTTGTTGTTGGATATTGTATTTTAGATGTCTGTAAAGTGTGAGTCTTATGATCCTCATATACAATTGCTTTCTTTTCTGAGAATTTTCTTATTCAATTTGAAAAGTTTTGGTGTATATATTCATTGGGTCTCCTTCTATGATTATCAGGTTTTATGAACAATAGTATTTAAAGGATGTTAATTCAGAGTTTTTCAAAACCATTAACTTCTTTTTGTGTGTAAATTTTAACAGTAATTTATTCTTTAAATGAGAATCAGAAGACACAAACTTTGCATGAAGTGCACTTGTAGAATTGTAGCAAGAGGAAAGAAGGACACAGTTAGCATAGGGATAATAAAAGATGCATAATACTGTTTTTCTGTTATGTTGCCATGATGGACTATGCGTATGTTAGTAACCAATACACAGTCCAGTTACTTTGGTTACCTTAGCAGTGTAGACTACTTGAATTACGTGTAGAACTATTTATTTTTGTAATGATCAATCACTGTTTCAGTGATAATCACTATGACTAGTCTTGATTGCATAATTTTTGCAATATTTTTCATCACACTTCCCTCCACCATTTTCTATTATATTTTTTGAAAGGCCTCAGGTATTGAGGTTAAAAGCTACTCTTGTATTAATGTCTTTAATATAGATTGAAAGGTGTAGAATTGAGGTGCTGATGATTTTTAGTTTTTAGTTAAGTTCATCATCACTCAGTATGGATTTTTGTCTGCCCATTTTTATGTAATTTCTATTTTTGCGAACATTTCTTTAGTGATATTTCACAACTCTGAAAGAGACCAACGTGCAGATGGACAGTTTCACTTAGCTAATATGACGTATTTCTCCTGAATTCAATGCGTACAACACAGAAGATCCTTTGCCTACTTAGCAATATCTTAGTTATTGAAAATAATCACTATGACAAATGTATTACATTTCGAAATAGTGAAGATAATGAGTGCTTTTTTAAATAAAGTATATAGTGTTTTTTTATTCTTTTTTTATTTATGGCATGTTCAGGATGCAAACATTTATTCTGAGAGACATATTGTCAATATTTTTAGCATTTTATAGTATTTCTCTATTTTGTATGGTTGTGATATTTTTATTTCCAGTTTTTGGAGTATCTGACAATGTATGTTTGCAATATGGATAAGGGTATCACCCATGTCCTTCTTTCCTCAGTTATTATTATTTGTATATAAGTGAGGATAGCACAAAATGTGACATTTTATTGAGCATAGAATTTGATGTTCAACCTTCCTTGAAGGGAGGTAATTTATCAATATTATATTATTTATATTACTCTGTATATTCTTTCCAGTACATAAACTATTTTGTATTTTGTTAATATATGGCAACTTGTGCTTGTGGAAGCATTACGTAAGAGATTTTTTTACATTGGATCTGTATATAGATGATGAGAAACTCAAATCAGATAAATAAAATAAAGATGATGTGAGTAAAGATATGAAATTATTTTAAAGGCGTGTTTTTTATTATCTTTGACATGATCCAGTTTCAATTTTCCTTTCTTACATGTTGTAACGTTAGTTTTCATTAGGTCCAACTACATGCTGAGGAACCTGAATCTTTAATTCTAGTTTATACATTCAAACAGTATTGATGGTAAAATAATTGTAAAACAAATAGCTATTTTTTTTAAGAATATTGATATGAATCAGCATTGGGCTATTAGATCTTAATTATTCATTAGGTGATCTATATACATAGTTATAATAGTATTCTTCACGTACATGAGATTGAGTCTTGAAATTTATTGCTGCTTTTATTCAGATTATATAATATATTTATTACCTAGAACATACATGGGATCTGATGCCAAAGATAATGGTCCACTTGATACCACTGCTTTACATCATTTTAAATGTGGCACATTTTATGTTGATAATGATTTTTCCTTTTTTTGTATCCATATTGCCATTATGAAAGGTTCACTGAATTTCAAAATGTATATAAATTTCACTTTTTGAGTCTAAATTTTTTATCCATGCCTTTTTCTTATACTAACGAATATCAAACTCCACATGGCCAAGTTGACACTAACAGGCAACCTTCTTTAATAATTGCTTTTAAATGCCTGACCTTTCTGCTACCAGCTGGGATATTACCAGCTTGAAATAAGGTTACCTTTGCACTGGGAAAATCATGCTCTTATTGTTAGTGTTTTGAGTACAGAACATGGGTTGAATGTGTGTTAATATTTGTCTTTTGTTCATGATTAATATAAGTTTAACAATATTAATAATATTGCACTTGTTGGGGCTTTTGTATGGTGCTCTAGTGCCGGTGTATGTGCTGTAGTGTAGTAGTGTGTCTTGTCTGCTGGGTCATCAATCAATTTCTGTGGAGGGATCTGTGTCTACTCATCATAGTATGGTTATATAAATGTGTTGCTACTCATTTTGAAAATGCACTTTTCTCTTTTATTTATAATCAGACTTATAACTTTTAGACTATAGATTCTTTTTCAACAATGTACTATTCCAAATGGGTAGCATTTTGTTATGGGGACATTACGTTAGGTACATTCTTTGGAATGTCCCACTGGCAACATTTTCTTTAGAAGAAATTATTCAGTGTATGCAATTGTACACTGATGAGCTGGTGGGAGTTCTAACAACCATATTCAATATATTTTCATAGTTGTTTCTAACTTTGTCCTACTGCAGTTATTTTTTGTTGAAGTCTTTGAAGTCTCTCCTGCTTCAAACTTGAAATGTTAGGAAGTCAATGTATCTTTTCACTTACATATTCTAGTTCGTTTTTGTTTACATCTTGTTTTGTGCAATATTAATTTATTTTGCTTCCACCAATTTAAAATAGAATATCATTTGAGAATGTGTATTTTCCTCATTCATTCAAGCTGTTCTTTTACTTCTTCATTATTCACCATTTTTCTGAGTCTTACTACTGTTTATTGCCCTTAATAAATTATGCGTAGCAATATTATTTTTTTTGTTTTATTTCTCTTCATTTGTCTATTAGAACTTCAACTTTGAAAATGCCTCGCCCAGAATATTTGTGAGGATATTTTTTGAAAAAATAGTTGCAGTAAGATGAGCAATTTTTAGCTGGTTCAGCATGGCATCAATTTTATGTATGCAATATTTTGAATGTAGTCTTATAATCAGAGTAATTTTTTTCAAAATCATTGTGATAATAATAACAACAATAGTGAAGCACAATTTGTTAATCTTTGAAAATATGCATACAATATACATTTTGATGTCTCCTGACACCAGTTGTTGTATGAATAATGGGGTAAATTTACCATTAAAACCAACATAAAAACTTTTGACTATAAAATATACTAACATTCTGTTTTTTCTTTTTCTTGTTAACCTGGTTGCCCACCAACTTTGGCCCTGGCCTTGTAGGCTTCGAGTGCTAACACTGGACCCCTAGCTCCCCCTCGCCTGCCTCGTGTTCTCGTAACATCTCTGCACGCACGTACGAATGGTGGAGCTAGCTGCACTCACCAAAACTACTCTAGGACTAACTGCTGTACCAGCACTCGGGGGCCTCATTCATTCACTGATCGCCTGCCCAACTGCCTGAGCCTCAGGCAATCAAGTTTGGATCTATTGTCTTCATGCTCTGGGGTAGGTTTACTTCAAGAAAAAAAAGTGGAAGTGGACTGAATATCTTTAATTCTTTTACTCTGAGAGTAGTTCATCTTATATCACTTCATCAAATATTATTTTGTCAATTGCAATTTGTGATTTAAATGAGTAGTTACTTCAAATTACATCTGTGTGCCTTTTAGATTTAGGTCTACATCTTCATAATCTAACTTTGTTTAAGCACATGAGACTTGTTTTGGAATTTCTGTATGTGTGTATATATATGTAAATGAAGAAGTATAAATTTCATTTTTAGACCTCAGAGTAAAATAAATCTGATTTATTTCACAGCAGATTAATTTTTTGAATAATTCTGCAATATTTGCAGCTCAAATTTTATATCTTCTAGAGACTGCCTTCACAAAGATAGCATTTCATGAGTTTTACTGTTATTTCTTTCTATTAATATTATTATTATAATTATAACGTAGTGGTAATACCAAGGAGATCATCATGTGCTTAAAATGCTGTTGAATTTTATTTTTTCATTTCTGTCTCAAGTAAAATATAGAACAACATTACATTGTTATAGCATAGTTGCATATTAATGTTTTTTGTGTGTGCACAGTTTTGGCATTGATTGTGTGTGAATGAGATTACAAGTGTGTTAGATTGCATACATAATAGATAAAATAAAGATTATGTATGTTAAATGTTTAATTTGAATAACAGAATGCGAACATCACTGAAAGAATTTGACAATGTTTCAGATTGATAGAAAATCATGCATATCTGCATGTGACATGCTCAATTTAGTAACAAATTACCGGATATCCGTCCGTTTAATATCAGTGGACACCCATCACTTAAATTTTTTTCTCTTCATTAATGGGTGTATTTACAGATTCTCATACTTCAGTGCTTTGATTTCTTTTATTTATCCTTTAATTTATTTCCAATCAAATACTAACTTTTAATTTTTAGAAAACAGGAAATTAAGATAGTACTTTTTAAATATCGAAGAGCAGCTACTGAAATAAATGAAAATATACTGTTTAATTGTGTATTGATTATCTGAAATTTACAAGGTCACTGACGGTCTTTATCTTGACCAATTGATTCTCATTCTATTTTCAAAACTTCCTCTTTGAATGCTCTGTACATGACCTCCATAATTTAATTGGTGGGGTTCTGCTGTATGTATTAAGGTACTATAATCACTGTATATGATGCAATGTGATTATTCAAGTTAGGCAGTCAGCTATGAAGTGTGAACATTAGTTCTCATAAAGTGCAATGTACTAGACTGAAGAAAATATAATAGATGCGCACTTTCTTAAAATTGTTAGTTCTTAATTTCTGTGAACTGTCCACAGTAGAAATTGGTTGTTAGTAGCTTCTTATAGCAGTAATCATCATTACTGAATATTTGAATCAAATTAATAATGAATACAAGTAAAACTAGCGAATGACAGACAAAACTAATTTAAAAAAATCATGTTCTGTATTTTCTGTACGTGCACAGGACATTGATTTTACTATTGTATTTTTCTTTGTGTCATTTAAAAACTTTTTGTAGAAATTATTGTACCCCAATTATTTTTTGGTTATTGTAAACAGAGAAATGAGTGCCTCTCCAGTTTTCTTCAGTTGATCTGATAGTTAGTATAATGATGGTAGCTTTGTAAATAAGAGTAATCTACTTAATTACTGTATTGTTTTTATTAGAAGCCAAGATTTATTTTAATGAGTTGGATGTAACACAAAAAAAGTGATTGAACAGCTATTGAAATTTATGTGGGTGCTGCCAATAATGGTGCTTAAGTCTGTAATTCTTCAGATACGGAAAGAATATTTGCCACTTAATTGAAGGGAATTAATTCAACTAGGGAACTTAACGGAAATGTGTGATTTATCAAATGTATTATATAAGCACAATTTATAAATTTGATCCATGTCTTATAGGAAAAAAGTTTTGTTTTATATTTTTTAAAGAAACTAGTAAAATTAACTCGCTACTATCCTTAGTGAGTTATTGTGGTTCACAGTTTGTTTTCATATTTGCATTATGTCCTGGATGGAAATTTTAACAATCATAATTTTTTTTCCATGTAAAAATCTAATATTCTCCACTAATTGGTCAATCCTACCCTTTGGAAAAGTTGATTTTCTTATTTGAAAACTAAAAAATTATGAATCCACTTCTGGATGTATATTGAAGAGATTTAATCAATAAAAATGCAATTTTATTAAATATTTTGGATATGAAAAAAGAAAAGGAAAAAAAAGAATACAAGTTACAACTACTTTTGGCACACTGATTTTTATAAATCAAATCATATATTGTTTAGACTCATTAATTGAGTTTAAAATAAACTGTCATATCCTTTGTTTAAAAACAAAAAAGCTATATAAATGAAAATTGTCTTAAATATACTCTAGTTCAGATTGATTCTACATTTTTCATAAAGCTCTTACATGTCAGATAATTTTGGTTTAAGCCTTGTTCATGCTTCTGTGATAAGATTTTGCAGATATTTTAAGCATCTAAAATAACTTTAAAAAATATAATTATTCATAAAATTAATTGTTAAGGAACAGAAAAAAAAACATTTGTGATTAAAATGGTAAAGGAATGTGCAAGTATCATTCTCTAAGGTTTTAAAAACACATTATCATATTGATAAAAACACTCTCATGTTCATAAAAATGTGATGCTAATCGAATATCATAAATCTTGGTCTAGGATCTCTTGGCATGAAAGCTCTGCCATAAGTGATGGCAATACATTTTAATAATGAAGATGTTTTAAGGGTTTTTCTGTAGTTGTGTTGTGTCAGATAGTGACCCTTGTGACATTGTTAAAGCAGCATAGTAGCAAATGTTTCATATTATCAACCGAACACATTCATTAAGCATGTACATTTTTGTGCGAGTAATTAATGCATTCTGCAAAGGTTTGTTTTCAATTTCAACACCAATGTAATAAATTATGCACTACTTAAAGGTTGCAATAACCTAAAAATTCAACTTACTAATGAATTGTTTTGTTTTGCTGCTTATTTTTTTTGTTTTTTGTTATTCATATACATATCATCTAGTAAGTTTCAGAAATGAGGCAAAAAAAGAATATGTATTGAATTGCTAATAATATTCAGATGATGTGAAACAGTTTGCTGGCCAAGGTATCTTGTAGAATGTATGTGTACATTAAGATAATTGTGTCATGCTGGGTTAGTTTTCCACAGTAGAGAGATTATAACATTTAAATGTGCCAAACATCCCAGCAATGTAGGGATTTTTAAAATTATCTTTATTTTTATATATATTCTCAATATCAAACAGTCAAACTTTTGGAAGCAAGGACTTTCATAGGTACTTAACTACATAGGTTAATTCATGAGAAGGCAAGATCTTTTGTATGTTCTGTTTCTTTCTTTTTTGCAGTATATAATGAATCGTTTGTTGCCTTTAAAAGATACCTGTTTCTAATAAAATTTTTAAAGTTTAAAAGTGCAATTTGATTCATAATTCAATTCTTTAATACTGTTTGCATTTGTTTATATTTTTCTCCCAAACCTCTCCAAGTGACAAATTCCCTCTAGAAATCATAAATCCTTGTTGATTGTAACAATCAGTCCAACATTATGTTTTTTACAATAATTCATTTTATATTCTCCCATTATTCCCCTTCATTGTTCACTTCCTCCTCGATTGTATTAAGAATCCCTTGAAAAGAGTACATTTCAGAATTGCTGATCAGTAACAATTAAATTTTGTTCATCAAAATGAGTGCTTGGCATGATATGCTTAACTTTGTCATTACTAAAGTATAAGCCATTACTGAAACAGTAGTTTCTTCCCTCTTCCCTCCAAAACTTGTCACACTTTTTCACAAGTAAAATTTGATTGGTTTGAGTAAGAGTAATATTAAAGCTTACTTACTTTCTTGCTTGCTTTTGGAAACAAGTACACATTAAAGACTTTGTTAAAACTATTTCTAAAATTATCGAGTCTATTTGAAGAAGCCCTTTTATTTTTGAATATTTAAAAAAGATGTTACATTTTATAAATATTTCACCAGTTTTGTATAAGAGACTGACTGACAGTATTTAAGAGACTGATTTCAAAGTTGCAGAATCTTGAAAATACTACCATACAAGTTGGCATTGTCGGTAAAGCTATCAAGAGGATGTATATTGCTTTCTACTCACATGGCACTATTTTTTTATACTTGTTTGCAGTCTTGGTTATCTCTGACAGCCAAACATTAAGGTAACTAGGTTGCTCTATGCATTAAAGGAAAATCACAAAATATTCTCAAAGACAAAAGTGATTAACGTAGTGAAATACTGAACATAAATCTCTCACCAAAAAATATTGTAGACATTCATTTTCAGGTTTTGAGCCAGTAAAAAATATGAGTGAGTGTATAAGAAAAGAAAATAAGTACAGTTGTTTTTCCATTATATATATATATATATATATATATATATATATATATATATATATATATATATATATATATATATATATATATATATATATATAGCCATATATATATATATATATATATATATATATATATATATATATATATATATATATATATATATATATATATATATATATATATATATATATATATATATATATATATATATATATATATATATATATATATATATATAATTTTTAGTGTTTATTCCAGCATATTCAATCCATATGAGTTGTTCCCTGGATCATACAGTCACTGAATAAACTTAAGAGGCTGCATGACTGTTGGATTAGCACACTCCAAACCTCACAGAATCCTTATACTATAAAAGACAAAAAATATAAGATCATAGATATTAGAGTGGATAATACTTTGGCAAGTTTGGAATATTTTCAATCCACTCTCCATATCAATTACATTAAACTGCAACATAAATAAGGCATACATATTTTCAAAGATTATAAAAAAATATAAATCCATGCCACAAAGCGTTTTTTTAGAGTACTTTTTAGAATTTTGTTCTTCACAGAAACTAAAATTGTCTAGATAATTGTATATCCATGTATTCTAAAACTCACTTTGGACTGCAACTGAGAATGCCTTTTTGTATTCTCATTTATTGTTTTAATAATTTTCAATAAAAAAGTGCTGTTGAAATCGAGGTTGGATAGAACTAATATTTAAATTGTGGGGGGGGGGGCGTGTGCGTATGTGGGTGCGTGTGTGTGGGTGTGTGCGCACGTGCGTGTGTGTGTCTGCGTGCGTGTGTGTGTGTCTCTCATATTTAAATAATTGCCCACTTAACTGTATCATCTGTATGAATGTAATAAAATTAGAATTAAAAACTATAAAATATCATTATAAATCTTAATTTTTTATTTCCTTTCATGATCATTTCATTCACATGGAGCCAGTGCTACCACTTTTACTGTTAATAGGTATGATTTTTATTAATTATGATGTAAGTATTATAACTATTGCTATTAAATTAATAATTATTTTTGGTGGGCGTCCCGACACCGAAAATTCTATAAATCAAGGACTGATAGTACTTACCATTTAAGTACTATCAGCTAACAACTTACAGAACATTAATCACACTTAAAAATAATTCAGCTTACAACAAAATAAAATAACATACACCTCACCTCTGTTTCATCAATATTATTATTATCAAATCAATATCATTAACCAACATGTCTATCAATAAATTTTACCTGTCAGTTCAAAATAACACAAATTTACAAATGTTCCATTGTCCAATAATGATCAGTCATCGGAATGGGGGGGTAGGAAAAAAAACAACTAGAGGTGCTACAGAATGGCACAGACTTTCTCATAGTATAGTTTCCTAATTTCCTTTGTGTGGTCTAGCTTTAAGGTTTTGCTCCATTGTCTGGCCAGCTGCCATCTATTGTCGCACAAAGTCCATTTTTTTTTTACGTTTTCTCAACATTTTGCCTTCTTAGTAGTACAACCGAAATATTACTTCAAGAATATTAAAGGACAGCAATATGGCGTTTATGTCATGGTATAGCGTTCGTTTGGCAGTAACCTTACCAAAAATTTAAAGAAAAAATTTGGAGCTGTTTTTGAGAAAATATTGCTTTTGCAATTTTTTAAAATTGTTAATATTGCATGCTCTATTGTACAAAAACGACTAAAATTTCCGAAACAATGTACATGACCTTAATGAAAAAACTATTTATGCGCAAAAAATTTCATTTGAAGGAAAAACCTGTCTTCAATTTTGTAGTTATAGGGAGACGCCGAAAAAAAATTCAAACTTTTGCAATTTTCGAAAATTCAAAGTTAACTGTGAAAAGAGGACCTATGCCACCTTTATAAAAGTATTTGACTCTATTCTTACAGGAAATTGAAAGAAAAAAAAATTGGAGCCGTTTTCGAGAAAATTTTGAAAATGTCCGAGGGCTTTATGTAAAGTACCCCCCAAATTTTAAAGAATGTTTCTCAAAATTTCAAAGCTTCAACTAGAGGTAGATCGACTGGTGATTCTTCAAAGTGGAAAAGATCGTCTTTGTGGTTTAAGCGCTAGAAGTATTCACAGACGGACGGACGTGTTGGAGAAAAAAAAACAACACTTTTTCGGTATCAGGGTACCCTAAAACGTATATTTCCATTGGAATCTCGAAATCGATTTTCCGCAGCATTACATAACTTTCTCTATACTACGTATATTACTCCGTATATACGTATGTATATGAGAAAGTAAGAAAAGTATGTCCCTTTAGATAAAAATTTCAGTGATGACTAGACATCGGATGTTTAGGGAAATGCCTATTTTTTCCTAGCGAACTTATTTAAAGACTGATAATATATGTGCACGAATCATGACAAATGATGACATATGACAAAATTTCATAATGCTTATTTTTGCTTTTTTTTATAAATGCCTTTTTTTGCTTAAATGCCTTTTTAGGACTTTTTTTGGATGGACTAAGGATTATTGGACTTTTTTGCTTTTTATATATTATTTTTATACACAATGCTGTGTCAGAAAATAAGTCCTGGTCCAATGTGACGAATCATTACGAAACCTTCAGTTCACGTCTTTATATTTTAAAATAAGAGAGAATTCCTAAAAGTATACCAATAGATTTTTCTCCATTTCCCTATTTCCTAAATACCAGCTGTGATCTGAGAACGTGGTCGATTGACTTTAGAAAGCATAGCCTGTAATAAGATGCAGTGAGAATGCTGACTTGTTTCCTCAAGAGAAAGAATTTGTCACCAGTGGGCGGCCAATATCTCGACCGTGGACAGCTCATCCTCCACGGCCCTTCTCCCTTCTTGGGCTAGCGAGAATGACACATCTGCGAAAAATGAGAGAGAGAACGCTGATTTGACCGACAGAATGCTGACTGATCGCTTCCGAGAAAAAACGATAGAGCATCTTTTGTTTCGCTTGTGTGGTTTTTTTTTCGCTTTTGATCGCTTCCGCTGAAGATTCCGTTCAGTAGCAGTTGCACTGTTGCAAGAGTTGGTTGTGTGTACGACAGTTAGGATATTTTTAAAACTACAATGCCGAAACAGAAGCAAAGTAAAACCTCTCGATCAGGTTTTTCGTCCAGTTTCCCTGATCCATTGAGCAAATGCTGAGATGACCCCTTGTTTTTCTTCTGGACATAAATGTAACTTGCTGAGCAGTGCTTCTGATTATGAAAGATCCCACCGCTGCCACCATGTAATACTTGGTGTTGCTGCTCGCTAAGCCCCGCTCGCACTCACAATGATATAGGCAGGCAGGGCGTCGCAGTTAAAGCAGCAACAACGTATCACAAATATTTATACTCGTATTTGTGGGATCTTGGGAGCTTAGTCCCTTCAGAAAACTGCAGGACGGTGAATCAGCACAAGTGAGAATAAAAAGACAATGTTTTAGCAAATGTGAAAGTAAGAATCCTTTACTTAAAATAAAATTGCATGAAAGTGACGTGGAGACCTCCGTCCAAGTACACGGTAGCTCAGAGAGTCCCGCGGGCGGTGCCCGCACGCGTACTTTATAGTACTCAGGGCTTTGTTCATCGGACGCTTCCACTTGGGTGGCACGTGGACCCCCTCCCCCAGAAATGACGTGGCTACAGGGTATCGAACCGCCTCTCTGTGCTCATGCCTCTGCCCCGGACATATCGTCCGTCACCTTAAGGGCTTACTCTTGAAGCTGGGGCTGCTAGCGTGTGACGTCATGCCTTAAGAACCCACGTGCCTAAGTGTCCATACTGATGGATACTTCCCAGTTGAAAGCGTCTTGATGCAAACTCTATTTGTATAAGTATGCTTATACAAATTTTGGTAGTGATTACAATTACGTACAATCATTACAATAGTGGTTACAATTACGTACAATCATTACATGTGCACGTCTTCTAGAATTCATTGGGAAATATAGTTATTCAAATTATCGTTTCCATTTTGTTGTGGCAGGAGGTATTATTCCTTGACGAAGGACATCATGGATAAAAGCCCAAAATTTATTGCTTATTTATCCTTGAAAATAGATTTTATTACATGAGAGCTTTTTTTTAATCCAAAATTTATGTAGTATTGACTTAGTGTAGGGATCACAGAATTTTGAAAATGTGCACAGAATTCACTTCTCCCCATAGCACGTCATACGCAGTTTTAACTGTTTTTTTGACGTCAAATAAATAAAAATAAATCTATATCTATACTTCTATACTAATATATAAAGACAAGTGCGTTGTCTTCCAACGCGGTAATCTCTGAATCTACTGAACCAATGCCGATGAAACTTTTGTGCTAACTTCCTTTAAAGGTCTGGAGTACTATAGGCTATGATTTACAACCATAAACCGTAATATATTTACAAAATAATTACTTTTCTTGACATTTTTGGCATAGCTTTACATCACAGATTCAAGAGCGCATCAATGTCAATAGTTAAGCTGTGCGCCACCAGAGGACGACGTCTGAGATCTACTACTGGTTTCATCAATGTCCAGAATTATTACGAGATTCATTGGACTTTGAATAAGGTTATGTAATGTCCCTGTATGAATGGTGGTGATTTGTTAGTTCTGAACATTGGTGGAATATTTGTAAGAAATCGGTAACTAAAGTGGTAAAAATGACAAGGTACATGCATTATCCTTAATCCGTGGTATGTACAAAGTGGCTATAAAACATTGGAGTTTGAATTTGTACAGAAATTGAGGTAGGTTGAGACAGTGCAATGTACAATAATATATAGTACAGAATATACAGTAATCTACAATGTATCATGTATAGATATCGTATACATTTCTAAACAACCTCTTCTTTTACAGAAATTTGTAAATATTGAATTTCTTGAAACAATGCGAGTGTCAAGTTGTCAAAACATATTATACAATTGCGAATAGATGGGCATTCTAATAAGCGAACGGCTATTAAGAGAAGTGCGACTTGCTGAAGTACTCACTCGCACTATTGAAAATAATACTGCAAGGAGGGATGCAAATGTAAATAATTCTCTACGTAGTAGGGTTGCTTTTCAATAGCACTCACAATTTGACTATTTACACAGTTCTCATGTTCAAATTGGTAAAATGTTTGTATGTTTTGGTTTCATCAAGTTGATTTTTTCTTCATTACGTGCAGAAGATTAGTGCAGTAGTATGTAATTAAGCAATGATCACTTACATATTGAGAATAATCTGTGCTATTATTTTGCATTGCAATTGCTTCCAGCACATGAATTGGTTTCTGTTATTCACATTTCAAGATCCTTAATATGTAGCACTTGAGATCAAATAATGAAGCTGATATGGTTTGTCAATTTAAAAGATTGTCAATTTAGTGTGTACCCACAATGTACATGTTGATGGATCAGTATTGTTCTCATGCTTTAATGTTATGATTAATTGATTTACATAAAAAAATAAAGTTTTGTTCTACACGTAGTTTAAACTTATATATATTCTTCGTCTTCAAATTAATTATAAGTACTGGCAATTACTTTCAATATTGATACTTTCATTTACTTTTATGATTATGATTCGTCAATTACGTTTTGACATATACATTCATATTCCATATCAATCTTCTAGCGTCTCCGTGCGAGAACTCTGGCATGTTAAACTTCGCTTAAAACAGTCAGTCCCTTCAAGGTCACGATTTGAAAGATCAATTTCAAATATTTGTTTATGAATACAAGAGAAGACAAAATATAAAAAAGAGTAAGTTTTACAATGTGACAATTTATTGACAGTATTGGAAGTAATATGTGAAACTCCACAAAAAAAAAAAACAACACAAAATACACGTGAGTCTACAAGTATTTTATTCTGTAGTTTAGAATTGTTTATTGTTTTTAGTTATAAAGTGAAGGAAGTTTAGTAGCTGGAAGCCCAAAAAAGAAAAATATAATTTTTTGTGAAAAAGTGAGCGAGGTACACCGTAAATTTCCAAATAGAGGTGAAGAGAAGACAGGGCTATCGAAGCGTGGCCGTGCAGAGCATGGCAGGGAGGAGCAGGGCGGAGAAGGGATACAACAGAAGAGATAGTAGGCCCCACCGCAGGGAATGAAAAAATGGAATTCCTCTCCCTGACTAATAATTTACTATAAACCCGAGCAACGCTGGGTATACCAGCTAGTAAATAAATAAAGCTTCACTACTTCGTCAGTGGGTGGCGGAATATTCTTGCTAGACCACCGATGGTAGCATTATACTATGCCGTATTTGTAATAAAACGGTAGATTTTGAATTTTAATTTATATTCTTTATTCCTTTAAATTGTTCAAAGAAGGAAAATGTTTATCTTTACACGATAAAACTATTCGTTTTACAATTATTGGTATTATCCATGAATTAGTTGCAAGATGTTCATTTCTAGATATCTTCAGAAAAGAAATACCACCTTTCGCAGCATGAAAAGATCAACATTCATCAAGCTAACATCAAAATACAACAGAAGAGCTGTCGACAGACGTTTCTGACTGAATCTTCTACATCGAGCAAACAGTCAGTTTTTCTACATGTGTCAGGCTTTGGTGAGTGCCAACATCCCATGGAACGCCATTAAAAACCCGGTATTTAAATCTTTCTTGGAAAAGTATTGTAAACAGGCGGTACCGTCAGAATCAACTCTGCGAAAGAAATATTTGGATTCTGTGCATCAAGCTGCACTAACAGATATTCGTACCGACATAGGTGACCATTGTATTTGGCTCTCAGTTGATGAAAAACGACGGACGCGTTAGGGCGATACGTTGCTCACTTGATTGTCGGGAAACTGAGCGGGCATGACGCGGGTGCTCCCCATCTCTTGTGCTCGAAGTCACTGGAGAAAACAAATTCTGAAACAATTGCTTATTTTGTAAATACAGGGTTAAAACTCTTATATCCCAATGGCATTGAAGATCAGAAGGTACTTATACTTCTCACAGACGCAGCGCCTTATATGATTTTCGCCGGGAAGCTTTTGAAACCCTTCTATCCTAACCTAACCCATTTGACATGTCTTGTTCATGGTCTGCACCGTGTCGCAGAAGAGGTTAGGGAAATGTTTCCTTCAGTAAATAAACTGATTTCGTCAGTCAAAAAGATTTTCTTAAAATCTCCCACAAGAATTTTTTTTCGACAGAAGTTGCCAGAAACACCTCTGCCGCCCGAACCTACAGTAACTCGATGGGGAACTTGGTTAAGGGCAGTGGAATATTACAGTAAATATTTTGAACAAATTGCAGAAGCTGTGAACGAACTCTCTGATGATGATACACAGTCTACACAAGACGCCAAATTTGTGCTCGAGAATAGAGATCTTAAAGGTAATCTTGCATTTGTAAGTTCAAACTTTGTATTCCCTGCGGATGTTATTAAAAAACTAGAAACTAGAGATTTGACTTTATGTAATTCCATGTCAATGTTTGTGTCAGCAGTAGATCAGTTAGAAAAAGTTTCAAGTGATCAAGGAAAACGAATAAGCGAAAAAGTTAAAAATGTTTTGAAAACAAAAATCCTGGATATGCCAACATAAAGTCAGTAAGCGAAATTTTTAGTGGAAATAAATGTAAACTCCCAGAAGGTTTCAGTGTTGTTAATGTTTCAGTTCTAAAATTCTGAAATATATGCCAGTCACATCAGTAGATGTTGAAAGATCCTTCTCTGCATTCAAGCTGATTTTATCTCCCAAACGTCACAAATTTGAAATTGAGAACCTTGAAAAATTACTAGTGACATATTGTAATGCAAACTATTGTAAGAATAAAATGTAAAAGAGTTGTAAATATGTAAATCTTGTTTTATATGAAAATGAATGTACTTGTTTTGTGTATTTAAGTTTACAGAATAATATAGAAAAAATATAAACAATTATTCATTTTATTGTGTAACATATGAAAGTGCTTTTTTCTCCTTATTTTTGACATTTTCAGTGCCTTTTTAGACGCCTAAAAAACTTTTTTAGTGCCTAAACATCCGATGTCTAGTGATGACATTAAACAACTCAGTCATTACGATAAAATAAGTATTTGCTATTATAGGCCAAAACAATATCCATGTTCATGTAAAGATCTTGGTAAATATAAAATGTGATGTTCATGGAAATGCAGTACTTTTCTATAGCTCTCCTGTGCTATGTAATCGCACCGGTCGAGCTAGTATAAAAGAAAGTTCATTAAATACTTACAATTGATAATAATCGCCATTTTGACGGTAGTAACAATTACCATCGTTTTCGCAACGCAACACATTCTCAAAGCATGAACTCATCAGTCCATTTCATTTCCCGCCAAGATGCGCATGACGCCATCTTCCCGTTCCCATTCTAGTCGCGGATTTCAAACAACGCAAATTTCGTAGCTTTTGTATTAATAAAGGAAAGTTGCGATCTATTCAATACATAATTTCCTCCATTCCTAATTTTTTTAAACTTATTTTGGTACCTCATTTGTTTTAAAAACGTTCACTGGGATCTGATTAGGAGCGACATCAAACTCGGCCTCTTTACAGCTTACAGCTTATACATGATAAATAATAATAATAATAATAATAATAATAATAATAATAATTAAATGAAATAATATACAAATTATAACTTACGTAGCATCCAACTGCGTAGCAACATCCATTCCTTTTACGTTCACGAAGCGCTGTAAATTGGGAGGTGACGACTGTTTGTCGCCAAATTACACAAAAATACTCATATTTTCAAAAATTCACTCTGACCATAAAATATGTTTTTGTTGAACACATTTCATTAACAAAAAATTGTATTTTGATAATTGTAGAAGGAAGACGCAGAAAAAATCTTGAATTTGTGCAATTTTCGAAAAATCAGAGTTTTTAACGAAAATAAAACCTGCACCATTATTTTAAACGTCTTTTGCAATATCCAACAACCCAATTTAATCAGAAACAATGGTGCCATTTTTTTAAATTTTGAAAATGTTCCAAGGGTTTCATGTAAAGTATCCCAGCAAAATTAAAATATCGCTTTTAAATTTACGGAGCCGAATCAGCCGAATCATCAGGGAATTTTGGAGAAAATCGGCTGAACGGTTTAGCCGCTGGAGTTGTTCACAGACGGAAGGACAAGTGGACAGACAGACGTTTGGCCGCCAATCGATTTTTGATATCAAGGACCCACATAACATGAATTCTGACTACATCACGTGTTAGAGGATTTTTGTCTAAATTTAGCAACTGGATTTATCCACTTTTTCGTATCTCGGGCCCTGTAATAAAAGTTTTTCTGCCGAAAATTCGCCGTTTTTTCGCGCAGCACTACATAACTTTCTCTCTACCGCGGTAGCGGTAGTTCTAATTAATTTTGACATCACCAGAAATAGTGAACTAAAAATGTTAGTCCCCGGAAGTTCCCTATAACCGGAGTCGACTGTATCATCTCCTGTATTATTTCAGTTGTACATATACTTCTTGCGGATGTCACATGCAACCAATCTTTATAAATGAGACCTTCAAAGAAAGAGAATTTCACGGAGACGTGACGAATAACACTTAAAAAAAATTGAAGGATTACTTTAAAAAACACAAATATTTATATTAAATGCAACCCGCAACACCCGGCCGTATTTTTGAATCTACTGTATATCGTTAAATAACTCCTAAACGAAGTGTTTTAAGGCCTTAAAAACGAAACTCTTGGAAGAAACGTTCCTCACACCATAATCTACAGGATGAGATCATCTTGAACATTCTATTACATTTTTGTTCGATTGTTGTACCCCACCTGTTCAGACCCTGTAGAATCTGCAACCGTATATAAAATTGAACTAAATACTTCGTATTCTACGCGACTAAATTACAAGGATGTATCTCGCTGCTCGGTAATAACGTTAAATAATAGCTTGTATTGACAATGGTGTATTGTATTATTAAATTCATTTTATTTTACGATAAAAGGAAATGACCCATTATTATTGGTCATTATTTTTCATTTTTGCTGATTTCATCGATTTTAATGTCACTTTTAATGGTACTAGTTTCAACTAATATTTACGCGTTGCAACAAATGTTCTTCACACCATTACTCAGTAGTCTTTTCAATTTGTTCACTCAGAAATTGTTTTGACAGACGTTATACGTAGTTCTTGTGACGTATATCAGAGCCATTGCCGGTTCGGCAGATTTCGGGATAACTGAAGACAGATTTCATGGTAAAAAACCCAGACCGAATCGAAAGTTTGCTACTGAGGTCACTCGAACGAATGAAAGAAGCCTCGATTACATTAGTAACTATCCAACAGCTTCGAGTTGTTCATCGGAACTGGTTTTGATAAGATTTTTTACATCATTTTTCTTTGGTGTTAGGGCATTTTTAAAGCACTTTGAGAGCATTTTTATCTATAATTTTGCGAGGTTTTTAGGTTATCAAAATTCGCCCCCTAATTATTATCAATTACAAGGAGACATACAGAACAAGTCACGGAGGATGAGAGGGTTTTGAAGAAAAAGATATATTACAGACTTAATAAGGAAATGGAAAAATAGGGAAGAGAATGGGGTTCAGCATGCGAGGGTTCTTGCACGTGTAAGCTAGTTTTGCATATTTCGTTAAAATAGATACTTATATCTATAAAACATTTAATCTTTTAATAGAATCAATTTATTTGTAAGAGGTCATTCGAATGAGCTTGTTACAGTTTGCGTATTCTTGTTTTCAGCAGATGATAAAATACTTGTGCAAATGAAGTATATTTCTTCATAACATTTTTAAACAAGTCATAAGAAATACATCAAGACATACAATGTATTTCACTGAGGTGAATATTTACTTCAATTATTTCTCTCGCGAAGAAGGGTAGTATTGTACATTATGTTTGCACCAAAAAAAAAAAAAAACATCTTTTCATTCCAAACATTCTTCTCCTGAACTGTATCAAGAAAGGTTTGTTTATTCAAGAAATGAAATATTGTTAATTTTAATTGCACATTGAAATGTAGATTTTGGAATGTTTAGGTGTTAAATGCATGTTTTTAAAAGCATATTTCAAGACATTTTAGGGCATAAAAGTCTTAACAGTGGTCTCACCACGTGCTGTGGTACGTCATGTGACCTGCTCTGAAGCAATCACCGTGCCAGGATTTGTTTACTTTCCCACAGCCACTGTTCAGCGTTGTCGTTCATATGACTCACACGAAGTTGCGGAAGCCATAACGTTCGGCTTGGGTGAACATGATGTCAAGACGTGTCATAGCCTGTCAGTAAGTGTTGATGTTTTGAGATTTAATTTTTTTCTGTGATGTAGGCGGTGTTATTTGCATAATAATTGCGGCAACAACGTATTGAACTGTCAGAGTCGCTTGTAGACAGCGTTCTGCGAAGACAGGCGTCCGCCAAAGGAGCGACCATCGCATGAAGAAATAGGTTTTGGGGGAGCGGGTGAGGTGGTCGCGTGTACGTACTTCATAAAGATTGATTTGAATAATATTTAGCAAAATACATTAACAGCAAGAACTGAAAATTTCAATATCTTTATTAGTCCTTAAAAATCAGTTAAATTCAATTGATCGTACTTTATTAGTAATTTATCTAGATACTTCTCCGGAAATCGCGCTCTCTGCAACTCGCGCAACTTTTCTTGAACTTCTGCATTCTTCTCGCCTTGCTTCCCTCTCCCTTTAGCAATAAACAGTTGAAGGCAAAAGCTCGCAACGAGCACTGATGACCACATTCCAAGCATTAAAACGATTCCAAAGCATTCCAAGCGAAACAGAAGCTAATTAAAGCTAGTTGCTTTCATAGTCGAGAACGTCTGTTCATTTATATTACCAGTATCTAAATAAATGACTGAGGCAGGTCCAGGTCCTTCAAGGGAGGCACCTAAAACTTCTACCTAGTGTCCCTACTGTTGCCTACCCAGAGCGACGACCTGGCCGCACACGTAGCAGGTTTGACTTTGATTTTCCAGAGGTTGGCATTACTGTAAATACTCTAGTGGCCGACTTTGTAACTAATACTCCCACTCCGCCCGCATTTCTTCAATCCATCGTTCAAGAAAAGTTGCGCGAGTAGTACTGATTCTGCATTGTCCTCTGTGTCTAAGTATCGTAATGCCGTCTTATCCTTCAATGCTTCTTACAGTGTTGGAACACCGTCCCACTCTCCGAAGGCCCTTTTACTCTCCGAATAATATACGAAATGCGTTCGGTAGCGGGATGGCGCAAACGGCTAATAAAACCGATCATTTTCCCGCGCGATATCGCCAGGCTGTGCAGTCGCGTGCTTCCTGTCGCCTACGTAGAACTCAACGCGCTTTGTCCCGCGGAATCTCTAGTAACACCAAGATTGAAACTGAAGCAAGCAATCGCGAGTCGCCGCCACCTCTTGTAGTCCACGCATGGCACGGGCTTTGTTTCCGCAGTGAAACTGAGTAGCATAAGGTCATCAGTAAGGTCCCCTTTCCGGGTCCGCTAGTTTCACCTCCGGGGAGACTTCAATTATGACCTTTGGCGGCAATATTGTTTTCAAGCTGCCAAGTGTTGGAATTTGTGACACTGAGGCGATATAATCTTTTCCAGGAGGGAATTAATTTCCAGGACTTTCTGTTTCCTACGTTCACTATAACCGAGGTTGAGGTTCCTACGTTCACTATAACCGAATCTTCTTATGTTTATTTATAATGTGAGTGAAACGGGACCGGTGACTTAAGTTCTCTATAACCGAGGATTCATTTTCTTCGAGTTCACTATAACCGGAGTTGACTGCGCAGCACCGATAGCTCAAACAGGAAAAATCGGCTAAATATGTACAAACATATTAATCTATATAGCCTCATATTCTAACCAAATGTCAAAAAAGTCACTTAGCTGTGCACTGAAGCAACAGACAAAAATATATGATATCGTAGACTTCCGCGGCCAGAGTCATGATCTGGGCTGTCCGGGTGACGCCGTGTCGAAGGCTGGGGTGTCGACGTTTCGACCGACATGTCGCGGTCCTCTTCAGGGCTGTACTGCCCCGCAGTACGTCGGCACCCCAGCCTTCGATGCGGCGTCACCCGGACAGCCCAGATCAGACAAAAATATGTAAAAATCATAGAAATCCGCTCCCTACTCATTACTAAGGATGGAGTAACGGACACTTACTCGTGTAATGCACCCAGCTCCCGTAATACTCTAGAGCAGGGCTGGCCAACAAGTCGAGCGCGAGGCCAATTTTGGTCGATCGTCGCTCGCTCGCAATGTCTGGCGTGGAATTCCGTGTACCATGGACTTTGAAGCGATTGTTGAAGACAAAACTTTGTAGCAATAGTTTAATGCATTCTGGGAATTTGCCAAGGTCCTAAATTCCTAGTATTCTGACTCCCTAACACAGTGATCTTAGCTCGGTGTAGTTGTCAGCTTGAATATTGGATAGTGTTATAAGTAGAGCCCGGAAGTTCAGGCATTTATTTCGGCTGAAATAGGCAGGCAAAAAGGCATTTATTTTTACGAGAATAGGCACTAAAAAGGCATTTATTCTAGCTATGGCAGGGTACAGAAAATCATGCAAAATCTAACAAATGATAATAGAAAAGGAAATGAAGTGAAACGAATTTTGTTATGATTCAAATTAATAAGTTTTTATATTAACACTGGATCATACATAAACATTTACATGAAAACTTGATCTTTGTTTTCTTGGTTGCATATAACTACTAAATATTTCTTCAGATTTTCTACATTTAAACTTAACCGTCTGTCCGAAAGAATATTCTTCACAGCCGAAAATGACCTTTCAACTTCAACCGAAGAAATTGGAGCATTAATAAAGCAGGCTATTGAATTTGGAGTCATATCAATATCAACTCCAATTACACCGCTCAGAACACTACAAATTGTTTTCAGTTTTTCCAAATCCTCATTCGCGCTAACGACACTTTTTCACTTTTGTGCTACAGCTAAACCTTTTTCTCCAAGCACCTGCATTAAACTCTCTAATGTTTCTTGAAAGACTTTCATGGCTGACATAAGATATTCGCCCCTTTTTTTCAGATTTGCAATTATCTGAGGCAACTTTCCGTAATGTGCGAGGATAAACGCAAATTCACTGTTTAGTTCTGCATTACTCAAAAGCTTCTTCACTTCACGTACTGATGCAGCTTCATTTTCTGGTAGAACCTTAAATACGTCGCGGATTTTGTCTAGATGATTTGCGTAATACGCAGCAGCGGATATCCAGGTTCCCCATCTAATCAATATCGGCTGTGGAGAAAGAGCTAATCCTGGCGCTTCTTGTCTGAAAATCCGGGTACGGAAAGGAGATTTCAAGAACACATTTTTAGTATTCGAAATCAACTTGTCTACCGTAGGATGCAAAGATCTTATCTCTTCAGCAATCCTGTGAAGTCCGTGGATTAAACACGTCACATGAAGCATATTCGGGAAGAGTACTTTCAGTGCTCTGGCTGCCTTCTTCATGTACGGGGCAGCGTCAGTGATGAAAAGTAGAACATTATCATGGCGTATGCCTTGAGGCCACAGAAGTAGTAAGGAATTTGTAAATAATTGAGAAATTGTTGTACCATTCGCTTTCTCCAATTCTTCAGATGTAAGAAGAAAAGTTGAGAACTCACAGTAAGTCGGTTCCATAGTTCCAATGACGACATTACCTAGATAGCGTCCTGTGGCGTCCGTAGTTTCATCAATGGAAATCCAAATGTTTTTATCACCAACTAGTGAGAACCTGTCAAAATTTGACGGTGAGATCTGAGATAAATGTAAAAAACTGTGCCCAGACTAATGTTCACAATATGTTGCATTGTTTGGATCTTCAGGGTATAACGAAGATATTCTGTGATGTGGAGTTCCAAAAATTTTGAACACGTATGGCCCATGACCTGGTGGCAATGCAATATCGGCACCAAAAGACACAAAAGAAAGAGCACTATTATATTGACGGGTATTATTTCTAAAGTTTTTTTGTGTCATCATCTCCTATAAACAACTTAGATTTCTTTTGGCATATTGCTCGAAGGTAAACTTATTTTCCCATTTAAGCAATACAGAGTAAACGCGTTTGCAGAATTTCTCTCATAGGAAGTACAAAGCAGAACAAAACTGACATTTCATAGACAACGAACCAACAGAAAACGAAATGACCTCACTAACACGACACTTACGTTGACTTTCTCTTTCCCTGCGTCCACTTAATGTATATTTACGTCTTTTGGGGCGCGTGGGCAACGATTCGGAATTCGACATAACCTGTGAACACTTCACTACTTCAGTACAACCGAGAAAAACCCACTGTCCGAATGTTCTCTACAAAATACACCACAACAGCAAATACATGCAAACTGTCAACCCCACAATGCAATTATTACACTGAAACAAAACCTTGACGAATTGTAAACAAATCTCAACAATCAAAACAAAACATCAAACAGTGCCACCATGAAGCAGCGTGCACTCACAGATATCGACTCAAATATATTGAATTTGAAACAGCCACCTTTGGAAGAAAACAATTGACTATTGATAAGCGTACTATTAAAGAATGATTTAATTAGTTAATTTACACCGTAAATGTTGGTGAATCAACACAAACAATATCTGATAACTAGACATCGGATGTTTAGGGAAATGCCTATTTTTTTCTAGAGAACTTATTTAAAGGCTGATAATATATGTCCACGAATCATGACAAATGATGACATTTGACGGAGTTTTATAATGCTTATTTTTGCTTATTTTAGCATAAATGCCTATTTTTGCATAAATACCTTTTTTAGGGCTTTTTTTGCGTTTTATTTATTATATTTATATACAATGCTAAGATATCGGCAAATCGGCGATGGTCCAACGTGACCATTCATTACGAAACCTTCAATTCACGTCTTGAAATTTAAAATTACGAGAGAATTCCTGAAAGTATACCAACTGATTATTCTCCATTTCCCTATTTTACAAATACTAGCCATGATCTGAGAACATGGACGATTGATAATACGCCGAGGGAACCGAAATTTTAAGTGGAAATAAATATAAATATAAATTCCCAGAAGGTTTCAGTGTTGCTAGTGTTGGAGTGCTGAAATATATGCCAGTCACATCTTTCAGATATCCTTCTCCGCATTCAAACTGATTTTGTCCCCCAGTCGTCGCAAATTTGAAATTGTGATCCTTGAAAAGTTACTGGTAATATGTAAATATTGCTGGTTAATGGAAACTGTTAAGAATAAAATGTAGAAGAGTTGTAAATATGTAAATCTATTTTTACATGAAAATATACGAACTGGTTTGGTGCATTTAAGTTTACAAAATAATTTATACAAAAATTACAAATTTCCATTTTATTGTGTATGTAACTTATGACAGTGCCTTTTTCCTCCTTATTCTTGACTTTTTCAGTGCCTTTTTAGGCGCCTAAAAGAAGATTTTTCAGTGCCTAAACATCCGATGTCTACTGATAACACATCTAGCGATCACATTCTTTCATTTAAAGGAAAAAATACTACAATCGGTTCAGTAGAAGCTCTAAACGAAGCCATGGCAGAATACCTTATTTTTTTAAATATATAGATTGCTTCACGAATTCTATTTAAAGTTTCTTCATAGCAGATGCTCAGATAGGTTTTCCTTAACGTAGATTCTGATGGTACCATTTCTTTCGTATATTTTTCTAAAAAGTGTCTAAACGTCTGGTTTTCCAATTTCCAAAACGGAATGCCAGCGTCCATGAATGCCTCGCACAGATCAAGAGAAAACGGTCTGTCTACTGGATTCTCCACCGCCGAAATTAACTGTTGTTCCTTTTTTCCACTCTTCTTCGCGATTGCAGATTTATGTTTTGTTGTTGCCATATGCTGAGAAATGAAGTACTTCTTTTCATGGTTGACAGCTTTCTCGCACAATTTGCAAAACAGAATAGCACCATCGGTGGAAAATACATCTTCGCCAAATTCACGCACATAGCGATGCAACTTACTACTTAACGGCACGCTCAATTTCGGCATTATTAATACGATGTTTGTTAACACAATGTTATTCCTACGAAGTAACAGAGCGAACTGAAATATTCTCTTTTGAATCTTCAAATGGCACCAGTGAAAACACTGATATTACTTTTGTTCTTCGAACTCGTGTAATCGCCATTGAGCCGGGCCGTATCCCATGTCATATAGGACCTCCAAGGCGCTCTGCTTTAGTAGTGTGGGATGGAATCCCTCGTGGCAAAAGGAAGCCTGTGGGTGTCAGTAAAAGAAATCGAAGGTTCCTAGCGGGTATCGTCTCGCTTTCTCACAGCGGCTTTTAACACTTCCTGACCCTAGAGCCCGAGTTCAACACTTCCTTTTTGATACCATGCCTCCGCTTGCAGAGAAAGACAAAACACGACGATGACCACGTATTGTTCTGGCTTGCAGACCGATAGAAAACGATATAACACATGGCTTCCAATACTATAGAAATCGATGCCAGGGTAAAAAGACAAAAAAATTAAGCAAAAAGCAAAAAATGACGAAAAAGGTAAAAATACCTAAAAGAGGCATCAGAAACTAAAATAGGCAAAAAAAGGCTAAATGAAAATCTTCTAAAATGATTCCATAAGCACATATAAGTGACTCCTATTGTGAAAAGTGTTAAAATCGTAATAATAACAAAAAGGCATTTTGCCAAATTTCCGGGCTCTAGTCATAAGGTAGCTTCTTTTCTTTTGTATTAACTGTATTACTATTAATCAATATTATATATCATCGGTGACCACGTTGAGTTTCAATTTTTCTTGTTTAAAATTTAAGTACCTTTTCTTTGTTTTAAAATAAATTATTTTCTTACTTATCTATTTACTTTATTAGTGACAATTCTCGACTAGAGACCTCTAAACTGTGGTCATTACACTGGGAGAAAAATAAGGGACAGTATTACAAATATATTAGGAATAACAATAATTAAGAAGTCAGTATGGTACATTGTAATCAATTTATTATAACTTTAACATACTTCTTGTAAATTTGAATATTTCTATATTAGATTTTAATATACTTGTATTGCTTTCCCCGATCGTAATATGCAGTATTGTTATTTCTCTCAATGTAACGGAGATAATTGCCGCAGTTCATGAGTTTCTTGAAATTTCTAGGAAAATATTTAATTGTCATATTTCTTGCATTCATGAGCCACGAACATGAGTCATGAACCGAAACAATCGAAAACTTATCACTTCAATGAAGAATGGGAACTCGACTACATTTTTAAACGGTGAATGGTAAATGTTTAATATGCCTTCACGGAGAAAAAGAACTGTTGCAGTATACATGATCCATTATACTGTAACAAGGGAACGCATTACTGATAATATAGGCCAAACCAGGGTCACTGTTCCTGTTTCGTGACGGAGATTGTTGGAACGAAGAGATGCATCGTGAAGAGTACCTTGTTGCACCCCTCTGAAATATCCTTGTCAGAAGTGCATGGATAGGAGCTGCCGAGACCAAGCAACCTTATCGGGGGAGCGGACTATCTACTCGGCGTAAGTAAGCAACACTGGTTGGAGAAGCCAGCCTACCGTCATGACGTATCCGGACGTTACTGATAGAAGGAGCCGGCCTTCCGAGTCGGCGTAAAGAGCTATACTGGTTGAAGGGCCAGCCGTTATCTTATTTAAGCATTTCAGGTGTTACAAATTACTGATCATTGATGGGTATAGGATTTATTTATTTATTTTACGTCAAAAAACAGTTGAAACTGTGTATGACGTGCTATGGGGAGAAGTTAATTCTGTGCACATTTTCAAAATTCTGTGATCCCTACACTAAGTCATATACTACATGAATTTTGGATTAAAAAAAACTCTCATGTAATAAAATCTATTTTCAAGGATATAAAAGCAATAAATTTTGGGCTCTTATCCATGATGTCCTTCGTCAAGGAATAATTCTTCCTGCCGCAACAACATGGAAAAGATAATTTGAATAACTATATTTCCCACTGAATTCTAGAAGACGTGCACAGATAATGAAGTTACATTTATGTCCAGAAGCAAAACAAGGGGCCATCTCAGCATTTGCTCAATGGATCAGGGAAACTGGACGAAAAACCTGACCGAGATGGGGGTCATTGACCCGGAGGCTGCAGTACAATACTTGTTACAGGTTGTTTATACACATTTATATTCCAAATGGTAAATAATGCATTATGTATTATTGTTAAAATTAATGTTACTTTTTTTGTGATGCTCTGTGCTCCTGAATCAGAGACAGAGCATCAGGTCTGTGCTTCTGAATCATTTTGTGATGTGATGATTATTCGTAGTACTTGCTATTAATAGAATATTCATTATTTATTTTTGATCCAACAACATCTATATATTTATCGACACAACCAGACATCGTAAAAGTGGAAATAAGTGCATAAAAATTACGCATTTGGTGATTATTTAATTTCACAATAAATTACACGAAAAGCCTCAAAAGTCTTTAAATTTTGCAGTCTGATTGGTATTAGGGTAGGTGCATCATGATACATACATCAATAATGCCTGCATTGTTGTTGAATAAAAGAAGTTAAATATTACAGGTTCATTACAAATACATTATGTTTTATACATGTACATAATATAATGTAATGTAGATTATATATGTAATGAATATTCTAAAACAACATGAATCTAGAAATAAAATATTCGAATTTAACATTAAAAAATTATTTAGTAAAGTAAACTGTGTAAACTATGACATAATTCACAATATAATGGAATATATTGACACGAACTAATTGCAAACAAATGATATGTAACATTGATGTACTTATACACTTAATCATTAACGTGATCGAGTGGATTAAAAACACCAAGAGACGCACGTGTTTAGGGGCATGTAATGTGTAAGCACGTGTTTTAGGGATATCAGTAATTATTTTTAAAAAACTACTTACCTAATATTCTTGTTTAACGTTTATATTCATTTTGATCACAAAGGGTTCAATTCTATTAGTCCCTTCATTATGCTTAAGGTTCTTGCATTCTCTAGCACAAAATTCATCTATATAAAATTAACACTTAGTTTTCAATTACAATGAATTCATGAATGGTTTACATACTATTAAAATAAAAAAAATGTATGGAAGAAATTACCAACATAAATCATATTTATATTTCTTATTTATGTTATTTCAATTTATGTAATCTAAATGTTCAAATATACAATAAAAATCAGATCAAATTAGTTAAATTACTTTAAAAACTGAAATGAAAATGTATAATTCTGCCCAGCGTTGATTTACCTGCTGGGTCTACAATTTGAATCAATCTCATTGCTTACGAACCTCTTTGCCCATTTGACAATGTATAAGCTCAATATTGACCTGCTTTTACAACTGCTACACTCCGAACATGTTAATGTCATGACTGAACTGTTATTACACCTGAATGCAACAATAAGAAAATGTAGAGAAGAATGGGCACTCAACAACAGCGAATAAATGTAACCACAGGGAAACTGTACGAGGTAATTAATGCCACAACCTAAACTAAAACACTACAACAAATCTGGACATAACAATAAAAGAGAATTATCATGAAAATAAACACCAAGGAACAAATTGACAATAATAAATACAAGAGGTCACTCGCGGAAAGCAATCAAGTTGTATGAATTGTATTTTCACGCAGGCCGGCCGTCGTCTGCGGCGAGCTCAATCACGTTCGGGTGAGGATTGCCCTGGACGATGAATGGACCTGAGAACAACGGAAAAAACTTGGCGAAGGGCCCCCTCGCAGCGTCTGACGTGGCAGGTGTGCGCAGAAATCCTGAATAGATTGCACTTTCTCCGGGTTCATTCGGATCCCCTGAGTGTTAACAATATGGCCTAGGAAATGGATTTCCTGCGTGCTAAATTGGGACTTCTCGATGTTTAGTTCCATATTACAATTTAACATAACTTTGAAGATTTCCTGTAAATGGTCCAAATGCTCACTGAAGGATTGCGAAATGATAACCAAATCATCGATATAAGGAGTAACAATTTTTTTTACGTGATCTGGCAGTTTCTGATCTAAACACCTAATAAAGTACGCTCCTGAATTTCGGAGCCCAAAAGGAGTCCGACACCAAACCATCATATAGGAATCCAGTGTACTTCTGGCCATCTGGATGAATGGCGATTTGCCAGTAAGAGGAAGCAAAATCTATAGCCTAAAAATACTTGACACCACGATTTTTCCCTAACTTTTCCCTAAGACTGACTTTATTTCATTCATTTTTTAACCGGCAAAAGTGGCTCAGGGCATCAATTGATGTCACTGCGTTACTTCTGACCAGGAGGTCCTAGGGTTCGAGTCCCGATGATCGCAGGATTTTCGACTATCGTGTCAGCTAGATCGAGATCAGTCGCTGTCTGGGGAAGAATTTCAGCGACCGCCAGCTCTGGACGGTCGTTTTCCGTGGTTTCTCTGACCAACACCAGGCGGATGCCGGAGCAGTACGGTACCTTACAAACGGTCTACGGACCGAGCGCGATCTTTCCTTGCTCTTCCTTTTCCTTTCGCCTCACCCCGTACTTACATGAACTACACTATCATACATGTCGGGAGCTTAGAAATTGTCCCGGCTGGGGCGGTGTCCCGCTGGTGGGAGACACCTGGTTAAGCAAGCCGACGTAGGTCGGCCTCGGATCTCGCCAACCAGCGGAGGAAATCATCGTCATCTCCCGCGATAAAACTTACTCTACATTTATGGGACTAATGACCTTAGCAGTAGCCGCGCCCGGAATCACTTATCAATCAATACAGTACGTTAGGCTGTGTTCAATAAATATTCACAAAAATCAAGGACATTCTGATTCATAGCCTCATAGACTTCCCCTTAAGGCTAAATGTACCGACTCTAGTTCAATTTGTCGCCACCACGTGGCAGCACCAAAATAAGCAAAATTTACTAGACCGATAACGTCTGAAGAAATGGTCCGATTTTCGATCTGTAAACGGCATTGGACGCCTTTTTAAAATATAATTTACGCTACGAAGCCGTTTTTTCAAAAAAGATTTCCATTTTTTTTTAATTTCTAAGAGTTCCGGGAAGAAATTAAAAGATGTGGGCTTATAGCGCGATGACGACTTGCTTCCTGAATCCAACGCCGTGTCAATCATGCAAATCGGATGAATAGGAGGGGCGTAAAGTGAAATTTCCGAAAAAAATACCTGACCCCCCCTTCCCACTCGACGCAGTTGCGTCACCCGACCCTTTTGGGGGCTCCCTCGACGCGGCCGAACGGCCAAACCCGGCGGCCTGCGGCACGGGAGGAGGCCGTGCTCTCAGGCAGGCAAGCCGGGCAGTCGGGTAGCCTGACTGAGGCGGATGGTATCTGAACATATTGACAACTAGAGTGAAAGCAATCCTGTATGTGTTCATGTAGCATTTGTCAGTGATCGCAGATGACAATACAGTGTGAGGAATAATACGTAATAATATAGAACATATTTTAGCACGAATGAATAATTTTTTTTTCGGATAATTTGAAGTTAACTGATATAATTAAACATGTTCGATTTGTGTTCAAATACAAAATAATTATGTGGCGACGACGTCCTTGGGGCAATCACGATGTGAGCACGGGAGGAGGCCGTGCTCTCAGGCAGGCAAGCCGGGCAGTCGGTTTATGCTTTCGTCCCTTTCAATCTCAATATATTTTTCTCCACTTATCAAACTAGTGATGCTGTAACACAACCAAACGGTCTCATATCATCTGTAAAAGTCGTATCTTGTTCACATATATCCGTCTTCCTTCGAATGCCATCAAAAAGTTATTTGAGGCACTACTCAAAATATCAATTCCGCTTTGGAAACTGATTTCAAAAAGAAAATTGAACTAATTGTGTAGATATCACCAATATTCCATGGCCTAACATCTTATTTTACATACATTTTACTTCTAAGATCTTCCGTTATCATTCCACTACCAGAAAGAATGAGCCGAAATTACGCACGAGCTCTTTTATCCTGCGACTCGATTTTTGATCTCAAAACGGCGTTTGTCTCCTTGATAGACTTCACCTGATGAATCTGTTTTCCCAAGTAAAATCGCCGAAGCTAATTTTAAAACTGTTTTCGCACTTTCGGACAAATTTGAAAAAGTGGTAAAATAGCGCGCAGGTCAGATGTCTCCGGAATCCAACGCCATATCATACACTGAAATAAGATAAATAGAATTCTATAGACAAATGTAGAAAACAGAAAACCTTCAGTAACGTTAACATTCTCTTTCGCGGCACTGCCCGACGACCTCTTGGCTAGAGTCTAATGGCGGGATTCTAATGTAATTACATATGTTTCTGTGTACTGTTCTGAAATTTGTGATCTTGGCAAATTGTTGAAATCTTAACAAATATCTAAATTTTTCGTCACATATTTTGAACAGTGTCATGTATTTTACACATTTTGCTGATTCTACAATTTTTTAAAAATCTACCAATTTATTTGAAATTATTAATTTTGAAAAACGTTTTCTTTTAAATTTGTTGTGATTTTTAGCAATAACCATATTTTGTCTTAAACTAATTCAGAAATGTCTCACGTAAAGCTATTGAAGAAAAAAAAGTTTTTCTGCTCGTCCTTGAGTTTTCTACGTGCGTACCATTGTTTTAATTGCTGACAGAGATAAATAAATTCTCTTACACAAACAGTAGGCAGAGAAAGTATTTATTTTTAAATTCGATTTAATGAATATTTAATTAATAGAATTTAAAATTGTTAACATTTTACTTTCTTCCTCTTCTCAATCTAAAAAGAGAAAGTTATGTAATCGTGCACCGGAAAACTCTTATTGCCGGGCCCCGGTAACGTAAAAGTGGATAAATTCTGTTGCTATATAATAAAATACTTCTAACTCGTGGTGTAGCGAGAATGCATATTTTATGGGTCCTTGATACCTAAAAATCGATTGACGCCAAAACGTGTCTGTCCGTTTGTGGTCAACGCTAACGCCTAAACCGTTTTGCCAATTTTCTCCAAAATTGTTATTCCCCAATCTACCTGAAAGAACCTGAGCCATTGGGAGTTTCGAACGGATATTTTGATTTTTGATGGTACTTTACATTAAGTTTCAAAACAATTTTCAAAATCTTCTCAAAACGTCACCAAATTATTTGATTAAATTTTGTCCTCGGGTAGCGTACAGAACGCAAGAGAAATGTGCAATTATGGTGTTAGTTGATATCCCTTATTTTTAGAAAATTGCTGACGTGCAAATTTTTGGGCGTCTTCCTACAACTATAATATTGATATTTTTTTCCTTACTGAAATCTGTTCTGACAGATCTGGAAATAAGATCATGTACAATGGTTGAAAAATATGAGTTTTGTTCGTGCAATTTGGGACAAAATAAAGGCAATTAAAACAATTGTAACTTTTTCTCAAAACGAGCTCCAATTTTTTTGTTTAAAGACTGTAAAATATGTTGCTAGTCTCATTTTCGCCCAACCCGCCGTATTTGCGAAGATTGCAAAGGTCATGTACAGTTTATTGCAAAACCGCGTTGTTTTAGAGTAATTTGGGAATGAAATTGATGTATATATTAAAAAAATCTCAAAAACCACTACAATTTTTTCTACGGATAGAAGGGACGCTTAAAAGAATTCCCATTTTCGTTGAACTCTATCAATTTTCGAAAATTGCAAATTTAGAAATAATGCCAGAAAGTACGTGATGTTGTATCATCGCTAGCTTTTATTTAAAATTGTATTGTAAGGATACTTACACAGTGTAATTGTACTAAATGTTTTGTAATGAAATTTGATGTTATATATTGCAGGAAAATCTGATTTTACATATTCGTTTTTTAGCGTTTTCCTTATATATTTATGTTCATATTTTGCAAATCTCATTCTACAATTTTTTCCGGACTTAATCGTGGCATACGTATTAATACTACGCTCAAGCTGGGAACTGAGATTAGTACATAGCTGATCGCACATAGTTTATAGTCAGGGTTGAGCAATATTTAAATACTTGTATTTGAAATATGTATTTTTGTATTCAAAAAACGTTTTGAGTTTTTTGGACATGTATTTTGCAGATATATTTAGATACATAAAATAGATGTATTAAAAAAAGAAATACTTCTATTATTGTAAATACAAATGAAAAAGAAGATAACAAAAATAGTTTTTTTTTCTTTGATTCTGCTAGTGAATGCCCCTTATTGAATCAAAAAAGCTGTAGATTTTGGTTTCTCTTCATTTTTATGTGATAACACTAAATCTTTAAAAATCTAAACAATTATCCGACTTTTTTTTCTTGTAACACAAGTTTATGTTCATCCGCGCCAGTTGAATGACTTCTCCTTTGCGCGTTTTATACATTCGCCAACTAGGAGTTTATTGTCTGATGATTTGTTTGAGAGGGTAGTCGTTTTAAGAAAATTCCATTTATTTGAGTTAGAGATATTTTTGATATTGTTGTATACTTGAATATATATAGTTATTGTTCAGAAATTTGCATGACTGTCAATTAATTTATTGTAATTGGCAATAACACTATACCGTTCCAATAAAAAAAATATGCAATACAATTATATTTACTGCATTTTGAGTATTTCAAGTATTTTAAATGAATGTATTATTCGAATCCAAAAGTAATGTTTTTTTAGTATGTATTTAAACACTGATTTACAAAGTTTTAGGGCAAAATATTTCAATAGTATTAAATTTTAAGTAATTTGCCCAACCCTAAACCGGGCAAACTACCTTCTATTACCGATCGTTCTCCCGTCCTTTCTGTGAGACGCTCATAGCGAATATGCTTGTCATCTGCCCTTTATGTATGTTTGATAAGTTTCAATCAAGACGTGAGAAAGCAAATTTTGGCAGATTCGACAGTGTACTCATTACACAGTTTTGCAGGTGTCAGATATGCCTAAACACCTTGAGTTTGGTCACAGAGGAGACCAAAAGGAAATTAGCAATTGTGAGATACAATTATGCTTTATAATTATTAATTATACAGTATTCTGTTGTACATAACAATCAATTTTAATAAATAGATAGATCTTGACCATGACTATTTTATATTGTCCACGTTCATTTCAGTATACTATATACTATTATTTTAATGAAATGAAATAAATTTAATAGGTAAGCTTTGTCAATTATATTTTGGTAATGTTTTGAAAGTCCTCACATCGTGATTGCCCCAAGGACGTCGTCGCTACATAATTATTTTGTATTTGAACACAAATCGAACATGTTTAATTATATCAGTTAACTTCAAATTATCCGAAAAAAAAAAGTATTCATTCATGCTAAAATATGTTCTATATTATGACGTATTATTCCTCACACTGTATTGTCATCTGCGATCACTGACAAATGCTACCATGAAGACATACAGGGTTGCTTTCACTCTAGTTGTCAATATGTTCAGATACCATCCGCCTCAGTCAGGCTACCCGACTGCCCGGCTTGCCTGCCTGAGAGCACGGCCTATGTCCATAAAGCTGGCAGACACACTATGGCAGAACACAAAAAAAATAGCTCATAATTTTAGGCTAATTATAGGCTAATTAAATGCTATATTCCCAAATTTTAGGCTCTTGTAGTTTTCTCGAAAATTAATGTTCTGCCAGCTTTAGAATAAAGCCAGCAGACACAAAATCAAATATTAAAGTTAGAAAAAACTTACTTATACACAAATTATAGGCTAATTTTAGGCACACCAAAAATATTAATATTATTAATAAATATTAATATTTACTAATGCAAAATAATAATAATAATTTGCAATACCGTTCAATTGGCGAAAGACCATTCATCTGCTAAACTTTTTTACATAGAAACAACATTAAAATTACAGATAGAACAAAACTACATATACCCAAATTATAGGCTCACCGATATTAATAATATTATTAATTATTAGTATATATTATAGTAATTAAATATACCAAATTGCAACACCATTCAACTCGAGGAAGAGCATTCAACTCGTACTTTTAAACGAATGAACAGAATATACAAAACATTACTTTCAACATACTATTCATACCATAACGTACTATTTGTCGATATACGGAACGTTGAAGTAAGTGCTCGTGACCTTTAGCGTAAAATGTTGCTACAATACAACAAAACCTCTCAAGTACGTACATCTTCACGGCATTCAGAGCTTCATAATTTTTAAACTAGTCAACAGACCACAGCTGTATATTCACATATTACACGTATTGTAATGTAGTATTTGTTAATATAACCCTTGAATTAAGTGCTCGTCAACTTTAGCTAGAAATGTTGCTAAAATACAACAAAAGCACTCAAGTACGGACATCTTCACGGCATTCAGAGCTTCATAATTTTTAAACTAGATAGCAGAACACAGCTGTCTTTTAACATATTATACGTATATTTATGTAGTATTTAATAATATAGCCCTTGAATTATGTGCTCGTGAACTTTAGCGTAAAATGTTGCTACAATACAACTAATCCACTAAAGTACGGACATCTTCACGGCATTCAGAGCTTCATCATTTTTAAACTAGACGGCAGAACACAGCTGTCATTTAAAGTATTACACGTATTGTTATTTAGTGTTTGTTGATATAGTCCTTGAATTAAGTGCTCGTGAACTTTAGCGAAAAATGTTGCTACAATGCAACCAAACCGCTCAAGCACGGACATCCACACAGCATTCAGAGCTTCATAATTTTTAATCTAGACAGAAGAACACAGCTGTCTTTTAACATATTAAACGTATATTTATGTAGTATTGAATAATATAGCCCTTGAATTAAGTGCTCGTGAACTTTAGCGAAAAATATTGCTAAAATACAACAAAACCGCTCAAATACGGATCTCTCACGGCATTCAGAGCATCATAATTTTTAAACTAGACGGCAGAACACATCTGTCTTTTAACATATTATACGTATCGTTATGTAGTATTTGTTGATATAGCCCTTGAATTAAGTGCTTGACAACTTAACCGAAAAATGTTGCTACAGTACAACAAAACCACAAGAATCAAAGTTTAAATATTTCATCTTTAAGTTTTCGTTTGAATTTCTGTGACCCAAAAATTGCACAAATCTAGGAGAAATGAAGGGGTAATGTAACAAAATAATGCAATATATTTTCAACAAGTCTTTAATTAAATTTTTCTAACTTGTTCTCCTTTATTAACGATATTGAATGATAAAAATACCAGAAGAAACAATGAATGCTTCAAAGAGCACAATGCATTCGAACGAGAAATCGAATACTCGAGAACGGTCCGTCACGGAGATAACCTACGGGTCAGCGCACTGGGTTAAGAAATACGGTGTCACCGGACGAGGATATTACTTACAGTGCTGCGCATCTCCCAATCGATTCCCTGAAAGGTACTGAGAGCAGTGCGACCATTCTGTTTCACAACAAAATGGCAAGCAAAGAAAAAGAGACCCGGAGGAAATCTCCGTGACGCGATCAAAGAAGGGTTAAACGATAATGTATGACAATTTTATTATAACTAGTGAGAACCCGTCAAAATATGACGGTGTGATCTAAGATAAATGTAAAATACTGTGCCCAAACTAATGTTCACAATATGTTGCATTCTTTGAATCTTCAGGGTATAACAAAGATATTCTGTTAAGTGGAGTTCACAAAATTTTGAACACGTATGGCCCATGACCAGGTGGCAATGCAATAATATCGGCATCAAATTACACAAAAGAAAGACCACTATTATACTGACGGATATTATTTCTAAAGTTTTTTGATGTGTCATAATCTCCTATAAAGAACTGTTTGATTTCTTCTGGCATATTGCTCGAAGGTAAACTTACTTTCCCATGTAAGCAACACACAGTAAACTCATTTACAGAATTTCTCTGACATGGGAAGTACAAAGTAGAACAAAACTGACATTTCATAGACAATAACCCAACGGAAAACGAAATGACCTCACTATCACGACACATACGCTGAATTTCTCTTTTCCTGCTCCCAGTCAATGTACTACGTTTGCGTCTTTTGGGGCGCGTGGGCAACGATTCGGAATTCGACATAACCTGTAAACAACTTCACTACAATCGAACAAAACCCACTGTCCGAATGTTCTCTACAAAATACACTACAAAAGCAAATATGTATATGCAAACTGTCATCTTCACAATGCAATTATTACACTGAAACAAAACCTTGACGAATTGTGAACAAATCTCAACAATCAAAACAAAACATCTAGTAGCGCTACCATGAAGCGGCAGGGACGCACATCTATCGACTCATATATATCAATTTTAAAACAGCCACCCTTTGGAAGAAAACAATTGACTATTGATACGCGTACTATTAAAGAATGATTTAATTAATTAATTTACACCGTAAATGTTGGTGAATAAACACAACCAATATCTGATAACACATCTAGGGATCACATTCTTTCATTTAAAGGAAAAAATACTACAATCGGTTCAGTAGAAGCTCTAAACGAAGCCATGGCAGAATACCTTATTTTTTTAAATATATTATAATAACGACGATAATTAAAACGATAGGACAAAATATAACATAACGTACAAAGATAGCGATGTAATGCGAAAAGTAAAATGCTAATGTATTTTATCAAGAATTTTAAGCTACGAGAACTGCATTTGAAACAATCTGGTTCTAAAAAATACCAAACCTGTGTATTGTATTGAAAAGGTTCATAATTGAAAAATATCCTATCTTTTGATAATAAATTTCTGTATATTTCGGAATTAGGTGTTATCGAAGTTCTACCACATAGTGCATATCGGAATTATTATTGGACCGTGGAACTAGAATTCACATGTACGACACATCGCACTTTAGAAGGAATTATTTGTTGTCAATTAGGACATATTTTACTCATCCATTTGCATTTTGACACGATATGACTCAGATCCGCGGAACAATTTCAAAAACAAATAAAGTATTTCTCAAGAAGGAAATAAAAATTTATTTTTTGTATACCAGCATTATAAACAACCCTTTTCTATTAACAAAATCGTTCATAAAATGGCATATTATGGCACAAACAATTATGTCATCGCTATTTCTGCACTAATTATGACTCATCACTGACACAATAGTCACAACCCCCTTTTATCATCCAACCATGATGTATAAAGAAGGCAGTGGTACCATTTAGATAGATTGCCATGCAGCAATAAAATCAAATACGTTATGTCAAAACTTACACCTTTAAAAACTAATTCATTACTCCTTTAAAATTATATGTTGCTTTCATTTGGTAATATTTAACAAGAATAACAAAGAGCGTCTAATTAATTCTTAGGAACATGAAGATTAATTGTACAATTTAAATTTGTCAAAGACTAAGAAAAATTATGAAGCTCTGAATGCCTTGACGATGTCCGTACCTGAGCGGTTTTGTTGTGTTGTAGCAACATTTCTCGCTAAAGTTCACGAGCACTTAATTCAAGGGCTATATTATTCAATACTACATAAATATACGTATAATATGATAAAAGACAGCCGTGTTCTGCTGTCTAGTTTGAAAACAATGAAGCTCTCAATGCCGTGTGGATGTCCGTACTTGAGCGGTTTTGTTGCATTGTAGCAACATTTTTCGCTAAAGTTCACGAGCACTTATTCAATGACTATATCAATAACTACTAAATAACAATATGTATAATATGTTAAAAGACAGCTGTGTTCTGTCGTCTAGTTTAAAAATTATGCAGCTCTGAATGCCGTGAGATGTCCGTACTTGATCGGTTTTGTTGTGTTATAGCAACATTTTTCGCTAAAGTTGACGAGCATTTAATTCAAGGGCTATATCAACAAATAATACATAACGATACGTGAAATATGGTAAAAGACACATGTGTTCTGCCGTCTAGTTTAAAAATTATGATGCTCTGAATGCCGTGAGATGTCCGTATTTGAGCGGTTTTGTTGTATTTTAGCAATATTTTTCGCTAAAGTTCACGAGCACTTAATTCAAGGGCTATATTATTCAATACTACATAAATATACGTATAATATGTTAAAAGACAGCCGTGTTCTGCTGTCTAGTTTAAAAATTATGAAGCTCTGAATGCCGTGTGGATGTCCGTACTTGAGCTGTTTTGTTAGATTGTAGCAACATGTTTCGCTAAAGTTCACGAGCACTTAATTCAAGGACTATATCAACAAATACTAAATAACAATACGTGTAATACTTTAAATGACAGCTGTGTTCTGCCGTCTTGTTTAAAAATGATGAAGCTCTGAATGCTGTGAAGATGTCCGTACTTGAGTGGTTTAGTTGTATTGTAGCAACATTTCTAGCAAAAGTTCACGAGCACTTAATTCAAGGGTTATATTAATAAATACTACATAACAATAGGTATAATATGTTAAAAAACAGCTGTGTTCTGCCGTGTAGTTTAAAAATTATGAAGCTCTGAATGTTGTGTGGATGTCCGTACTTGAGCGGTTTTGTTGCATTGTAGCAACATTTTTCGCTAAAGTTGTCAAGCACTTAATTAAAGGGCTATATCAACAAATACTAAATAACAATACGTGAAATATGTTAAAGACAGCTGTGTTCTGCTGTCTAGATTAAAAATTATGAAGCTCTGAATGCCGTGAAAATGTCCGTACTTGAGTGGTTTTGTTGTATTGTAGCAACATTTCTAGCTAAAGTTAACGAGCACATAATTCAAGGGCTATATTAACATATACTACATACCAATACGTGTAATAATTTAAATGACAGCTGTGTTCTGCCGTCTAGTTTAAAAATTATGAAGCCTGAATGCCTTGAGGATGTCCTTACTTGAGCGGTTTGTTGTGTTTTAGCAACATTTCTCGCTAACGTTCACGAGCACTTAATTCTAGGGCTCTATTATTTAATACTACATAAATATACGTATAATATGTTAAAAGACAGCTGTGTTCTGCTGTCTAGTTTAAAAATGATGAAACTCTGAATCCCGTGAAGATATCCGTACTTGAATGGTTTAGTTGTATTGTAGCAACATTTCTAGCTAAAGTTCACGAGCACTTAATTTAAGGGCTATATCAACAAATACTACATAACGATACGTATAATATGTTAAAAGACAGCTGTGTTCTGCCGTCTAGTTTAAAAATTATGAAGCTCTGAATGCCGTGAAGATGTCCGTACTTGAGTGCTTTTGTTGTATTTTAGCAATATTTCTAGCTAAAGTTGACGAGCACTTAATTCAAGGGTTATATTAACAAATACTACATTACAATACGTGTAATATGTGAATATACAGCTGTGGTCTGTTGACTAGTTTAAAAATTATGAAGCTCTGAATGCCGTGAAGATGTACGTACTTGAGAGGTTTTGTTGTATTGTAGCAACATTTTACGCTAAAGTTCACGAGCACTTACTTCAACGATCCGTATATCGACAAGTAGTACGTTATGGTATGAATAGTATGTTGAAAGTAATGTTCTGTATATTCTTCCATCGTTTAAAAGTGCGAGTTGAATGGTCTTTCTCGAGTTGAATGGTGTTGCAATTTGGTATATTTAATTACTATAATATATACTAATAATTAATAATATTATTAATATCGATGAGCCTATAATTTGGGTATATGTAGTTTTGTTCTAACTGTAATTTTAATGTTGTTTCTATGTAAAAAAGTTTAGCAGATGAATGGTCTTTCGCCAATTGAATGGTATTGCAAATTATTATTATTATTTTGCATTAGTAAATATTAATATTTATTAATAATATTAATATTTTTGGGTAGCCTAAAATTAGCCTATAATTTGTGCATAAGCAAGTTTTTTCTAACTTTGATATTTGATTTTGTGTCTGCTAGCTCTATTCTAAAGCTGGCAGAACATTAATTTTCGAGAAAACTACAAGAGCCTAAAATTTGGGAATATAGCATTTAATTAGCCTATAATGAGCCTAAAATTATGAGCTAATTTTTTTTTGTGTTCTGCTATAGTGTGTCTGCCAGCTTTGTGGACATGCACGGCCTCCTCCCGTGCCACAGGCCGCCGGGTTTGGCCGTTCGGCCGCGTCGAGGGAGCCCCCAAAAGAGTCGGGTGACGCAACTGCGTCGAGTGGGAAGGGGTGGGGTCAGGTATTCTTTTCGGAAATTTCACTTTACGCCCCTCCTATTCATCCGATTTGCATGATTGACACGGCGTTGGATTCAGGAAGCAAGTCGTCATCGCGCTATAAGCCCACATTTTTTAATTTCTTCCCGGAACTCTTAGAAATTAAAAAAAAATTGGAAATCTTTTTTGAAAAAACGGCTTCGTAGCGTAAATTATATTTTGAAAAGGTGTCCAATGCCGTTTACAGATCGAAAATCGGACCATTTCTCCAGACTTTATTGGACTAGTTAATTCCCTGTGATAGTGCTGCGATCTATTGATTTTTCCTATGAGTATTTTTCATAATAATTTCAATAACATAACTAAATAATTAAATGAATTAAAATTAAATATTGACGGACGTGTTTTAATAGTTCATCTAGTCTAAAACAGTTTCGTCAATATTTAACTTTAATCATTTAATTATTTAGTTATGTTATTTCTGAATACTTATATGCTACTTCTGAACGGCCAGTTATTTTTTTACAAAGTCTATACAGCCTTTTCGTGACACAACACCCGAGCATTGATTGAGGTAAGACATTGGGAATCCCCGAAGTATGAGTACAATATTGCCAATGCATAATAATCAAAATCCCAAATACTACAACTACTAAGTCCTAAATGAAAATGCCAGTGAACGTTTGTAATAAACTATATTAAGTACATTTCTTATTTGTATCAATTTAAAGGGAAGGAAGAAGCCAAGTAAATAACTTAGTCATTTACTCTTTAGTAACGTAATTTGTATTCTCATGCGATACTTTGATTCAAGAAAGAAATAATATGACAATCGAATAGCCTGTGGGGTGAGCTGTTGGATTTTTTGTTCGTTACAAGTACGTTTTTTATTAATCATCTTTTTGTTAATTATGTTTACATTTTCAATAAAAATAGTGTATAAAGAAAAGTGTTTGTCCCACATTTGCAACCCTGTTTGTAACATCTGGAGAAGCGGCAATGCGTACAAAAGAACAGCGTTTGGGGCTGGGCCTTGGTTATGTTTGGTTGTCATGTGCATGACGTGTTTCGCATTTGCACTACCGATTGTTACCGGCAAAATGTAATACCACATTTGTCGTAGGTGAATTACTATTTGCTTCGTGATTTGTGATTGCGATGGATTGTGGATGACAATCAACCCGCAAGTGGAGTTACAGAATTACACCTTATTTATCTACAAAGAAGAGCATGTCTTTTAAGCAATTTGAGGACATTATGTTATGTCTCCGTTTCGGTTTCAAATGCTGAAAATTGCTCGTGCACGCAAATGTCACATCAATGTTTGAAGAATTGTTGTATAATGTTAAACGTGTGCATGTGTAACTTTCCTTGTGGCCTGTCATATGTGTGTGCTTCTTAGCCATTGTATTTTTCTTTTCTTTTTTTCTTCAAAATGATGTCATGTGAAATTCTATGTTCATGGAAGAAACCATTACATATAGTTTGGATTACCATACAGACATTTATATTGATTATGCCATTGGGATTATCAGATGAACTTGTGAACTGCAAATTTGAATACCAATCTCAATTTTTTGATTTCAATGGGTAATAAACCACACTCATTAATCAGTACAGCTGCTTGTTATTAGAGTTAATAAAATGAACTTTCTTTTCAGGCTTTCTTTGACACATTGGAATGTTTCTGACATTCCTGGTGCAAATCTGAGTTATATCTTATTTTCAGTCTGCAACAGAACTTACTTAAAACCTTGTGGTACATTTAGTTTCTGTATAGTTATGAAAGACAATTCAAAATGGTCAAGCTCACGAAGTAATTTATATGGTAAGAAAGTTATTCATATCAACTGAGATTTATTATTCAAGATTTTCTTTAAGAAAATTGTTAATACTTCATTCAGTACATACCTCATTGTTTTTCTTCATATTCTTAAAAAAAATATAAGTTTTGCAAAGAATATGAATACAGGCTTTGCATATCCATAGGCGGAATGTTTTGTGCTTGAAAAATTATCTACAATTCCTTCTTCATTGAAAGCAAACATGAAAAGGATTGTAATAGGAAATGTAAATTCTGTTTTGAACTTACAGTACAAGGGGATAGTGGAAATGAAGACATCAGGATTTCTACAGTTCTGAATAGAATGGATTCCAGTGGTTCTAGGGAACTAAAGCTTGAATTAAAATTTAAATGTTCAAGCAAGGTAAAGAAAGAAAAGGTCTGAAATTAGATTTTTGGAGAGTTGTAATGAAATGAAAAATGTGTACTGTTTTCAGATTGGGGTTCCAAAATTTGAAGAATTTAAATCCGAGCAAGTGGTTGTAGTGTGGGAGACAATAGCAGCCTGCCCTGTTAATTTTAAAACCTACAAAAATTGTATTTTCAAAGATGAGATAATGGGTGAATTTAATTTTCAGCCTCTGCGACAGTTGTTATATTACAATACAACTAATAACAGAGGTAGTCGATTTTATGTAAATGTTTGTGGAGGCACAGTTGGTACTTCAGTTTGTGGAAATGTCAGTGATATTGCAATTTGCATGATTGATTCAGAGAATAAAGCCCATATTCTTGGTTATACATCCAGAGAAAAATTTATTAAAAATGATCTGCGTTTGGAATATGGCACAAAAAAAAGTAAGATAAAGCTCTTTTCTGTTTAGTTGTGGCTGTCTGAATTGTCATTATTCTATTGATACTTTTGCATGACTATGAAGTAAATTCCTTATAAGTAAATAATCGTAATATTCTGTAATATTAGTTATAGGAATAATAATAATAATAATAATAATAATAATAATATAATATAAATTAATATAATATAATAACATAAATAATATATAAATAATACATATAAATAATATAATATAATAACATAAATTACATTTTTGTTATGTTTAACTTTATACTTTTTATTGTTTAACAATTATTTTATTATAATTCAAAATAAACAACGTGTGATCATGTAAAATATTTTAAATGAGGGGGTGCTCTTTTTATTGTTGACTAAAATTCTTTTTTCAGAGAATGTGAAGATTCAATTGCAGTGTAATGCTAGCTTGCTGCAGGGAAAATTGAAATTAAAAGACGAATCTAAGTCTTCACTTTCTTTTGATTTAGAAACTCCCCTTGCATGTGTAAATAAACTGTCAAATTGCTTTGTAAGTAGAATAGTTTTTGTTCAATTTTTAGAAAATAAAATTAATGCAATTCACTAGTTGTAATGACTTGATGACCTGAAATTATTTCTAATGTCCTAATTCTGTTGCTGCAGGTTCAAGACAAAAATCATTTCAGTTACAACTTACATTCTCTTGGTGTGAAAGACTATGAGATACATAACAAGACTGAACGTAAATATGTTATAGGTGTGTGTCGATCTGTGAAGAACAGTTATTGCTCAGGTAGGTTTGTGTAGGGCTCAGTATTAAAAAGTGATAAGTCAAGTGTCGGGCATGTGTATATGATCTTCATTTTTACCAGTGTTACTTTTCACACTTGCTCATGATGTGTCTCCTGTTATGCTTTTTGAAGCACTTTATCACGGAATAAGTATGTACTAACAAATAATGTGATGTTACAATTATTTTTTTGTTTGTTTGCAGCATTTGTGTTACATTTGCTTTTTAAAGTGTTCTTTCTCTTTTTCAGTCGGTCTGATTTCTCATTTTTACAGTCAGTGACAATAAAAAGACTTCTTTGGTTTCTGCAATCATGTTTTGAGATTTGTTATGAGTAATCTGTGGGCTGTATTGGTTTAAGCAGTCTTTCATATCAATGATAGCTAGTATAATGAAATTATTTAGTAAGGAAATTATTGCTAAGACGGCAGAAGCATGGGTGTTTCATTTGTTAAAGAATTGTGATGATAACACTTAAAACGGCTCAAATGAGGAAAAGCAAAGACCAATTAACTGATAATAGTAAGGTGGCAAAGTACTGCATATGCAGGGTGGCAACTGATTACTGGAAGGACAGGAAACACATGATATATGCAGGGAAATCGAAGGGTAGAAATTACACAGGGAAACAGCTTGTCATGAAGAAATACGGGTTAAAGTTGGGAACGCGGTACACCCTTAGAGAAGCATGGCAAGGGGGGGGGGAAGGGAGAGAGGAGGGGGCCAAGGACTTAAGGCCGAGGGCTTAAGGAGGAGAGTCTCCTTAAGCCCTCGCTCAAATTACGCTGCACGCTCTGATGGAAATGAATAAAACTTACTGATAGGCGATTTTCATGGCTCTCCCATAATACACTTTGTCCCCACAGCATTTTAATGCCAAATTACTTTCAAAGGCAAGTTTTCTCGCTTTGCTTGCCCGGATCCAAGTCATGGCGAGACGCGGACTACGCTCTCATGATCACTATAAACATCCTTGAGTCTATCCACCCCATAATTACCAATTCACTCTTATAAGAAAGCACTGTATAAGAATGCATTGAGAATTCAAACTGCAAACACGTTTGGAAGAAAGAACACTACAAGGTTTATCACACAAGCACACCACCCTGATCACAGTATTTAGTAATAGAGTTCCGGCAAGAAACTCGGGTGAAATTTCCTCCCCTTATAATTGCCTAACCAACCCTCGTCCCCTCCACCGTGGATTTCCCCCTCACCGGAGCAGCGCGAAGTGCCGCTTTAAGCGACTCCTTAGGTTGTACCGTGTTCTAGATTTCAACTGAAACATAAATTCTGAGTCCTTAGCAAAAGGAAAGCAGAAAACTTAAATTCTAATGCCAACATCAAAGTCTTCTGTAGCGTTATAGTGAAAGAAATGTTATGGTGTATTCTTTTACGTTGTCGTCGTCGTCGTCGTCATTCCTAGCTTTGCATATTGAGGACTATGCGAACAATCCGGCAGGTTTCAAGAATGACTGACTTGAGCTTTTGGGATAATTTTGTGCGGAGGAAGACCTACTTTTTCTAAATAATACTTAAGATTTTTGTTAACTGTAGCTGTTATTACAATTGGTATAATTTCAATAGACTCAAGTTTGTATATTTCTTTATATTCTTATTGGTAGGGGAATGTATTTTGAGATTTTTTCTGTTTCTGCCTTATTGATGTTGTGATCTGCAGGGTGTGTAACATCAATGATGAATGCTTTCTTTTCCTGTACGTTATGTAGTAGAATGTCTGGTTTATTTGCCAGGATCGTTTTATCAGTATGTATTGGAAGGTCGTAATACATTTTGAACTGTTTACTTTCTATGACGGATTTGGCTTTGTATTCTTAATAAGGGATGATTTCCTCTTCTGCCAGTAGAGCATGTTTGGTTGCCAGTGCTTGGTGTACAATATTTTGCAGTTAGGTTGTGCCGATGTAGATACTCTGTGTTGGCAAAGTTTGTGCACCCAGTGATGAGATGGTCTATTGTCTCTGATGATCGATGACCTACTCTGCATTCGTCATTAACTTCTAGTTTTTCAATAAATCTTTTGTAGTTATTTGTTGCAATAACTTGGTCCTAAATTGCGTGAATGAAACCCTCCGTCTCTCCAAATAGAGCCCCATCTCTGAGCCATCGCACTGAGGCGTCGTAGTCGGCATTTTCTAGAGCATGGGGAAATCTACCATGGAGAGGTTTGGACTTACATACCTGTAATCTTTCCTTGACTGACGTGATATCAGGGTAGTCTGCATTGTTGCTCAGATTTTAGGGAGTATAGCCTTTGTCACATACTACTACTGCTTTATGTAGAGACAGTTTAGATTGAGAGTTGAAGTATTTTTTTAGACTTGTTACCTGGCAGTTGCATAATGCTTTAAGATCTAGTAGACCAAGACCACCAGTTTTCCTAGGAATGTAGAGGTGTTCAATTGCTGATTTAGGGTGATGCATTCTGAACTTAGTCAGCATAGTGCGTACAGTTCTGTTTAGGTTATCAAGATCCATTTTTGACCAACTGACTATTCTAAAGGAATAAGTTAGCACAGAGATGCTCTGGAATTTATAGCTTTTACTTTATTCTTTGAAATCAGCTGTTTCTAGGATTTTCTGAAGATGGAGTCTGAACATATTTTCTAGCTGCCGCTTGCTGTCTGTGATTAATCATTATATTTTGGTTGAAACCTAAATACTTGTAACTGTCATGTGGCTGTAATTGTTCTATTGGGCTAAACTCTGCAAAATTGTTTAGTGTGATTGAGGATTTGACTTTTCCTCCTTTAACATTCAGTGAGGCACACTTGTCTGTTCCAAAAAGTCATGTGTATGTCTTTGCTGAATAGTGATGTGATCTCCAACAGTCTGCTTAACTCATTCCTGTCTTTTGCGAATAATTTTAAGTTGTCCATATAGAACAGTTAATGATGTGAAGGGTTTCTTTCCATCCATGAGTTTGTTACCCAGACCAGATTGATTCAGCATATATGACAAAGGATTAATTGCTAAGCAAAACCAAAGTGGACTTAATGCATCGCCTTGAAAAATACCGCGCTGGTTAGGTATTTGTTTGGATCTTATTATTTTATTATCTGTTTTCAACTCCAATTGAGTACGCCAATTGATCATTAGGTTTGTAGGTATTACTATTATTATTATTATTATTATTATTATTATTATTATTATTATTATTATTATTATTATTATTATCATCATCATCATCATCATCATCATCATCATCATCATCATCATCATCATCATCATCATCATCATCATCATCATCATCATCATCATCATCATCATCATCATCATCATCATCATTATTATTATTATTATTATTATTATTATTATACTATTATTATTACTATTAATAGTATTAGTATTTTTTCTTATTAATTTATCTTTGAATTATTTCAGTTATTACAGTGATAATGCTATAATCACTTATTTGAAAAACACTGACTGCCAAAGGTTACGATCTTATTAAAGATGCCAGAAGCAAAATAAAAGTAGTACTTCTTTCGAGAATGGCAATCTGTGTGAAGAATAAGGGCACTCAAAACATTTGTACCATGTTTTGCAAAATGAATATTCTCTGATCAAAGTGGCTCACCTGAAAGAACTGTAATTTTGAAAAGATTTCTTCAAACTGTAGGGCACTTCACATGAAGCTCCTGAGTCATTTTCAGAAATTTCTCTAAATTGTGTCCTATTTTTACTTGCTCTTTTACTGCTTACGTATTATAGAGAAAGTATTGTAATGGTGCAGAAAATATAGTGATTATTCAACAGAAAAATCTTAACCCTGGCCTTGGTATTGAAAAAGGGTAAATATTGTTCCTACACTCACACACGCACATGCGCGCGTGCGTGCACACAAGCTACACACAGACACACTCACACGCACGTGCGCACACGCACACACACACACACTCTCTCTCTCTCTCCCTCTCTCTCTCCTCTCTCTCTCTCCTCTCTCTCTCCTCCTCTCTCTCCTCTCTCTTTCTCCTCTCTCTCTCTCTCTCTCTTTCTCCTCTCTCTCTCCCTCTCTCTCCTCTCTCCTCTCTCTCTCTCTCTCTCTCTCTCTCTCTCTCTCTCTCTCTCTCTCTCCTCTCTCTCTCTCTCTCTCTCTCTCTCTCTCCTCTCTCTCTCTCTCTCTCTCTCCTCTCTCTTTCTCCTCTCTCTCTCTCTCTCTCTCTCTCTCTCTCTCTCTCTCTCTCTCTCTCTCCTCCTCTCTCTCCTCCCTCTCTCCTCTCTCTCTCCTCCCTCTCTCCTCTCTCTCTCCTCCCCCTCTCTCTCTCCTCTCTCTCTCCTCTCTCTCCTCTCTCTCTCTCCCTCTCTCTCTCTCTCCCTCTCTCTCTCCTCCCTCTCTCTCTCTCCTCCCTCTCTCCTCCCCCTCCTCTCTCCTCTCTCTCTCTCCTCTCTCTCCTCTCTCTTTCCTCTCTCTCTCTTTCCTCTCTCTCTCCTCTCTCTCCTCTCTCTCTCTCTCTCCTCTCTCTCTCTCTCCTGTCTCTCTCATTTGCCTTTCCATCCTCAAATTGATTTTCTGTGATCAATCATTTATTTATTTATTTTACGTCAAAAAAAAAACAGTTAAAAACTGCGTATGACGTGCTATGGGGAAAAGTGAATTGTGTGCACATTTTCAAAATTATGTGATCCCTACAATAAGTCATATACTACTTAAATTTTGAATTTTGAAAGGGAGAAAAAGTAACAAAAAAACTCCCATGTAATAAAATCTATTTTCAAGGATAAATAAGCAATAAATTTTGAATTTTGAAAGGGAGAAAAAAAAGCCAGAAAAAACTCCCATGTAATAAAATCTATTTTCAAGGACAAATAAGCAATAAATTTTGGCTCTTATTATTTCCTGCCGCGACAACATGGAAACGATAATTTGAATAATTGTATTTCCCACTGAATTCTAGAAGACGTGCACAGAAAATGAAGTTACATTTATGTCAAGAAGCAAAACAAGGGGCCATCTCAGCATTTGCTCAATGGATCAGGGAAACTGGATGAAAAACCTGATCGAGATGGGGGTCATTGACCCGGAAGCTGTGTTACAATAGTTGTTACAGGTTGTTTATACTCATTTATACAATCCAAATGGTAATTAATGCATTATGTATCATTGTTAAAATTAATGTTACTTTTCTTGTGATGCTCAGTATAGTCTCTTAATTGTATTAACAGTTATGCAGCAGAAACTGTTTCACTTGGGATTTAAACTTTTCTAGCGAATTGAATCGTTTAATGTCATCTGGCAAAGTGTTGTAAAATAATGTACATGTATTATATGTGAATTTTTTTGTAATGAGCTGTTGCTACTGTCACCTGATGAATATGATTTCTACGTTGAGTGTTATAGTAATAGACTTCGGCATTTTCTGAAAATATATTCTCGCCCTTAAGCAAGTCATTTTTGACAAAAACCACTGATTCGTAAATAAACAGACAAGGTAATGGTAAACTTCCTAGATTAATTAAGAGAGGCTTACAAGAATCGCGTGGGTGGTATTTGGTTATTATTCGTACAATTCGTTTTTGTAATCTAAAAGTCTGGGAGCTATAAGATGTATTTCCCCAGAATATTATGCCATATCTCAGGCGGGAATGAACATTCGCGAAAAATACACAACGAGCAGTATGAAGGCTGGCTGAATTTGCAAGAATTCCGAACGCGTAGCATAATGAACTTAATTTTGTGTTCAATTCATTTAAATGGACGTTCCATTTAAGGTTTGACTGAATTGAGAGACCTAAAAATTTTGTTGCCTTAACATCAGTCAATGGTCCACCGTTCATTTTCAATGGAGCACAGAATTGTTTATTTGAAATGGAAAACTGCATTAAAATCATTTTCTTTTCGTTCACAATTAATTTGTTATTTCGGAACCAATTTGAAACATCTGATATTGTACTATTTACGGTTTCTTTATTGCAAAGGATGTTCGTATCATCTACAAAGAGAACCGTTCTTCCGTTTCGAATCGTCGAGGGCGTATCGTTTACGTAAAGTAGGAACAGAATAGGTCCTAAAATCGATCCTTTAGGAACTCCACGTGCAATGAGCAAAGAGTCAGAAAGGTGTGTACATAATGTCCTATCATTCCAATAAGGTATTTCAACTCTGAAACCGTTGTTTAAGGTACGAACATAACCAAACCAATCTAGAGCAATGCCACGGATTCCATATGAAGGTAATTTTGAAAGTCAAATGTCATGATCAATGACGTCAATAGCTTTTGAGAGATCTAAAAATAATCCAATAGGTGCCTCGTTTTGAACCAATGATGAGGATACATCTTTAAGAAAATAAAATATAGCTGTTTATAAATAAAATATAGCGTTGATTTTGATTTTCTAAATCCATGTTGGCAATCTGAAAGCGCGTCGTGCTTACTGAGAAAGATTTCCATTCGTACGTAAAAAAGTCAAATATTTTTGAAAAAACTGATAGAAGGGAAATGGGCCGATAATTTGGAATTTCATTTTTGTTGCCCTTTTTGAGGAGCGGCTTAATTTTAGCTTTTTGGAAAATATCTGGAAACGTTCCGGTGCATAACGATGAATTAAATATGGGAGTTAACTTGTGTATAATGGCATACGCACAGGTCTTTAACAAAGAATCCGAGAATTCATCTAAACCGGACGAATATTTAATTTTTAGTTAACCGATTATTTTGAGAATTTCATGGAAAGAAGTTTCGGAAACGAACAATGTTTTAAATTTTGGGTGAACTGTCTGTTTTTGAATTTTGTGGCTGAAGACCCTGAGTGAGATCGACAGCACTTCTCGAAAAGTATTGGTTAAAGAGACTAGCCACTGTTCCCGGATCGTTCACATTTATATCGTTATATTTTAAAACAACATTCTCTACAGGGTTTCTAGTTGATTTGGTCGTATTTTTTTAAATTATATTCCACATTGCTTTCGTTTTGTTATTTGAGTTCAAAATATCCTGATCGTGTTTCATGATTTTACCCTGCCTTATGACTTTTCTTAACAATGATTTGTATTTTTTAAAGTAGATGAGGAAATCTTGAGTTACGTTATGACGTTTAGAAATGAAAGAAAGAATTCGCTGGTTTTTATTATATTTGACGTTTGTATCAACAGTATTATAAACCGCTTCCCATGACTCCTGCATCAAGTAATCAATGAATAATTTTATTTTACTTTTTGTAAACAATCTAGTCATACGTGTATTATTTATTGTGTCAGTGATCGCATTTCTTATAACGGTAAGAATTTGTGCATCGTGGTCACTGTATCCTAAATCTTTTGTTTCAACTTCATATCGAGTAGTAGTTTTGTTAATTATAATTTGATCAATTGCTTTCATCTAATTTTGTGTGATCCGTGTAGGTACATTAATTGTAATGTCTAAATTGAAGGAATTAATTAAATTGAGAAACTTTTCTTTCTCGCAAGATTCGACGAGAAAATCAAGTGTTAAAATCTCTGCTTACAACAATGGATTCAAAAGAGCGATTGCTGAATTTGTTAAGTGTTATCTCCAGTTTTTCTAAGAATAAAATATAATCTGCAGCTCTCTTTGTTGGAGGTCTGTAGATGCAAAGTATTATCACTTTTAGCGAGGTAAGATGTACAACAGAAATTTCGAAAACATTTTCAACGGAATACACATTTAATTCCGCCAAGGAGATAGAATCAGTATTTTTTTCTAACGTAACTACAGGAACCCCCATACGTATGACCTTTATGCGATTCACTCTCTGCAATAAAAGCCTGTGAGGTAAAAGTTTGGAATTTGGAAAATGCTATGTTAATTAGGAGATAACCAATGTTCTGTGAAGCAAAGAACATCCATTTGATTTAAATCGCCCGGTAGAGCTGCCCCGATAAACTCAGTTTTATTTGCAAGGGATTGAACATGATGGTGCAGAATGTTTATCTTTTGCAAGTACCTACACAAATGTTTTTCTACTGCATCTGACTGTAGTTGCTATATATTTAGTCCATTTTTACCCCGAGTACGTGGTCGAAAGTTGTCGTGTGTCCTGGCAGTGACAGGTTGTGGGGCATCAGGTGTTGATGAATTGGTAGTGGGAATGAGAGAAACGGGAGTAGGTTCAGAGGAAGAGGCAACAGGGTTCGAAATAAGGGTGAGGGGTGGAGAACGTAAGGAAGGAGAAAGGGATGGATTTTTGGCAGGAGACTGCGTAGGACTGGAGTTGATGTATTGTGCAAGCTTGTTACCGACTGCATGCATGTTTTCCAGCAAGGTTCATGTGAAGACTATGCCGGGTGAAGTGTTTTGCTGAGAGGAAATTAATTTCAAAAAGTGTGACATTTGTTTCTCTCAGTTGCAGTTTTAATTGTTGGTTTGCTTGCTTAATCTCGCTGCATAGTGTTGGTCTGTTCTACCAGAAGGGCAGAATCGAGACTACAATGTTTGTCTTTTGAGCGGCACATTGTAATTTGTTTACATGTTGTGCAGGTGTAAAGTTACTGCCAAAGTTAATGTCATTCTGCCCTCCTATGATAATGACTGTGTCCTGATTGGTCAGTGTCTTCGTGTGGATGTCCAACTCTGCAGTCATCTGCAAACGTCCTGTTAGGTTTAAAAATAGATGAGGCTGAGAAATTGGAGGGTAACTTCCAGTGGCAGCTCGTGGTCATACTATTAGGGTGTGCAACGCCTCTCTTCTCTCTCTCTTCCTTCCACCCTCTCCATCTCTCTCTCTCCCTTACACACACACATTCACACATACCCATACATACAGGCATACATTACAAGCATACATATATATTCATTAACATCAATAATGACAATTAAAAACAAGGCATCTTATGAAGTTTGATAACATGTTGAATAATTTCTTTTATCAGCAACGAGGGTTGGCCACATTTCTTTTCACTATACCCGCTTCGACTTCGCTCGGCAAGGACCCCTCCGAAATATTTACTACTTGCGTCGTGTTACCGCATGATTCGGCATTTCCAGAGCGGTTTTTCAAAGGTTGTCAAGAAACACATTAATTTGAAGCTTTTTTACTTGCACTTTTACTATATTTTCCATAAACCCGCTGTACAAATTTAAGGTTAAAAGTACAAGTTTCTATACCCAATACTCAAAAAATCTGGATAGTTTGCCGTCTACGCTGTTTGGCAAAACACCAAGGCTGTGTCGCTTCAGTAAATGCTGTTTCATTTCAGCAATTTTTTCTGTGACTTTGATGTCATTTTAATATTTTCGAAACTATTCATTGTCAGTTGTACAAACATACTTCACAGAAAAACGAAGACACTAACTTTGGTTTTTCAAAACGCATTAAAAAGTAGCTTACTACATACGTTTACACAATACATTTTGGTTTTCACGTGCTTCGGAATGGATTTGTAGTTGCAACTCGCTTTAAAAGAACATTCGATTAACACAATACTTATGAATGCAGCACTGCATAGCAATATGTTTGCGTTGGGGATGAGAGTTCATTTAAGTGGAGAGATATCTCGCACTTTCTTCGTTCAATGTTATACTTACTTCTCTTAAAAACTTGTGCTAGCCGAGTGTTACATCTTCACATGTCAAGGCACTTCCAGAGGTCGCCACTGCGTCTGCGCAGAATTGTCCGCACTCTCCGGAGTCTGCTCCAAGCAGATATACTCTTTGGCTCCAAGCGACCATTGTTCCCCCTCTTTCCCCTCCAGCCACGCGGGTCCCACCGACACTCTGCTCTGCTCGTTGTACAAATTTCACACTCGTACGTTGTTTCACACACTCTGCTCGTTCGCATTTGCCGAGTGGGCTCCAGCTGGCTGGTCACGAAGGGCATTGGCGGCGGACTGTCAATCGCAGCTTCCGAACGGCGCGTGTTTTGAAATACCATGTTTAGGAAACGCTCTGAGAGGACTTGTTTTCTTGTTAAGAAATGTTTAATAAAAATTGCATCGCAATTAATTCTGTGGTGGCAGCTGAGATTTTGTGGTACTTCATGATAAAATATATGGGGTGAATAACCATCCCATATATTTTATTATTAATCACCCCATATATTTTATTATTGTGGTTGATATCTTATTCACCCCATATATTTTTTGCATCGCAATTGTTTGGGTGTGCACATGCGAACGTGCGAATACCCACGAGCCGCCACTGGTAACTTCCTACTGAGAATGGAGGAAAGATGACGGCCATGACTGTCAGCTAAAATAAGTACCTGTTTTTTAGGCTCAGAAGGAATGTCTTTGTTTTCAAGTGAACTAGGATGCGCAGCTTTACGTGTTTTGGTTTTGACGCGCTTCCTAGCCTGTTTGCGTTGGTTTGTGCATGAATTTGTCAATGGTAAAGAAGGGTGGTGAGGATCAGGAAGGTGAGGTAAATCTGTTTCATAATCTAAAACACTAAATTTGTTTTGAATTGTGACTGGATGCGGTGACTGTCTTTTGTACAGTCACGGGTGTACGGTTGGTATTATTCGCTGTGTTGCCGACTTGTACCCAACCGTCTGTGTAGAGAACGACCTCTTCCAACCTTCGGATATGCTGATCTAAATTATTGTTTACGTGTGTGAAGGCTTTGAGGTCGGCTTTGAGAGTGTAGAGAGTAAAAAGAGTAGAACAAGCAGTAGCCATGTAACGAAAGCGTTTTAATGTACGTGATAAAAATTGGAATAAATACAAGAAAACCCAGATAAAAGCAACAAGAACCTAGCTTTATATTTTAAAAGTGTAAAATTGATGTGTATTCAGTAAATTAAAAAGTAAGATTCAATATAAAAACGAGAAGGTGTGCTACTCACAAAATCTATTGACACTAGTACTTACGAAATTTGGCAATGTGGCTACGTAGCATTTCGTCCACTTAAGCTGCAACTGTTTAATACAATCAGTAGATTATACTTTACCGTAATTAGATAAAAGATATTTTCTGAAAGTTAGTCTTCTATATATAGAATAAGATTTGAAACACAAATTCAAACTATTTGATACACCGTCCTCGTAACGTTCAAAACAACGGAATCGTCACTTGTCACAGAAAATACAATAAATCTTTCAGGAAATTAATTCGCACAGTGATTTAATATTAGAAAATAAACTAAACCAAACTTTTTACATAACTTTTTCTATACTACGTATATTACTCCGTATATACGTACGTATACGAGAAATTAAAAATGTATTTTCATAATTGTAGTTGTAGGACGATGCCGAAAAAATTTTGATGTTTTTCAATTTTCGATAAAACAGAATTTTCTACGAACATGGGACGTGCACAATTCTCTTAAACGATATAAGTCTATCCAACAACAAAATTTAATCAAAATCGATGGCGCTATATTTTTAAACAATTTGAAAATGTCTGAGGGGTTTCATGTAAAGTACTTTACAACATTGAAATATCGATTTCAAATTTAAGGGACCGCGACATCAGCCAGCTTGATTGAGAAATAAGAAAAATGTTTGGTGAAAATCGGCTGAATAGTAGCCGCTAGGTTGTTCACAGACGTTTTGCCGTCAATCGATTTTTCGGAATCAAGGACTTACAAAACATGGATTCTGGCTACACCACGAGTTAGAAGTTTTTTCCCCCTAAATTTAGCAACTGGATTAATAACTTTTTCGTTACCAGGGCCCTGTAGAAAAAGCTTTTCCGCCGAAAATTTGAAGTTTTTGGGCAACATTACATAACTTACTATTTTGTTAAAGTTCCTTCTTAAGCGCGAGAAAGTAAACATGGGCACACTCGATTCAAAATAATACGAATATTTAGTACTCATTTATTACTAATTTATTACCGCGAAACAAAATGTATTACTGTTGCTGTTTTTAAATAAATATTGTTAAAAACGGTAAAGTTATGCAGCCAAGCACGACATTAGAGTATTAAAATAGAGTACGAACGTGCACAAACTACTAAAACCTATTGGATAATTAAATATACATTCAATACTAATTTATTACAGCAAGGGCAGATTTATTACTATTGCCATGGATTAAATAAATATTGTTAAAAACTGAATCATAGTTATCCAACCTTCAAATACGATAATAGAGAGAACCAACAAGTACAACCAAATAAAATTCAAATAATAATTAAATTCACATTCAGTACTAATTTATTACTGTAAACAGAAATTTATTGCTGCTGCCGTTTATTAAATAAATATTGCTGAAAACATAGTTATGCAACCACGCACGACATTCAAGTATTAAATTAGAGAGTACAAACGGGCTCAAACTACTAAAACTTATTTGATAATTAAATAAATTAGTATTGTATGTGTATACAATATCTAGTAGGTTTGATTGTGCCCTTTTGTAATCATACTTCTCCAATTTCAAGATTTTTTATTGTAATAAATTATTACTATTTTCCCATTATTTTTCCAAAAATTTTGCTATATATGCAGGAATATGGAGTAACTGTAAAATGTGGCAAAATACGCAATTTAAAATTCAGAATAGCTTAAGATGGACAGATTCGTAAAGATATGCATTTGCATACAAATAAATCTAGACTCTAATCATGAATCAAAAATCAGAAATTCCAAAGTAAAACAAGTACTTGAAATGATGAGAGTTGTGGAATTCATTTGTTGTAGGAGGAGTGAGCATTTGCTTTCTAAATGGCAGTTCATCTGTTAATTTAGGAACTTTAAAAGAAGGACTTCGTTATGAAGATGACCAACTCAGTATTTCTTCAGTAGGTAAGTTATTGATTTACTAGGAAAATGGCATTTGTTGGCAACTTCAGGATTGTAACAGAAATCAGGAATTGTTGGGGAATTTATTATATATTGAAAAAATTCAGGGAAAAATCAGTTATTATTTTCACAAAAAATTTTTTTTGAAGTAATTAAAATAAGAAATGGTCATAATTTTGCCAGTGATTGGAAAAAAAAACATGCTCAAAAATGTTTTTTCTGAGGAAATTGCTTTTGACATTGTGTTTGCCAAATAATTTAGTAATAGAATCATGACAAGACACTTACTCTTAAAAAGAAATGTACTGTTGTGCAGCTTACTCAATACATTAAAGCATCTGCTGCAGAGAGCAGACTGGTCCATGCAGATTGGGACTGTCCATATGGATGGGATGGATTGTCTGACACCACCTCTGCATTATTGAAAACAGCAACCATGGACATATTGTGAAATTTGTGGAGAGTTAACAGTGGAATTGTCAAAATTTCCTTCATCCCAGTGAGTCTCCTCCAGTTTGTGGGAATCATCAATAGGTGGTTTCAGGAGATTATTCAAATTTTTCTCAGGACATTTCAAAATAAATGAAATACATGAAATACATGCTTGAATTATTATATTGGTTTCATGGTTAGTTGAGGATATTCACCAGACTTCTCTTTTCTGTTTACTTCGTGGTTCCATATTTTTTTTATCTTTCTTCATCCAACGGAAAGTAAAGTTGTTCTTTATGGAATAAATTAGCAAAAATGTTTTAAAATATTGGAAAGTATTAAAATAAAATAAAAATGCAACAATATGTAACTGGCAATATTTTGCCACCTCATGCTTACCCAGTTCGCTATCTGTTTGGCAAATCCTTAAAAGGGTTAGGGTAAGGGAAAGAAAATATACATATTTTTTAAAGTAAAAAATTTGAATTTTAACTTAAATCAGAGTATTCTGTTTAAATGGGACTTTTTATCGACATTATATTTGAATTAATGAAGTCCTTTTTGGATGTATAATTTATTGATAAAATATTTCATTAATTATTTATATAGTTGCATATATTCTATATTGTTAATTTAGATTACTTATTATTTAGATATTTTTATATTATGTATTACAAAGTCACTTTCTTAAACACATTAAATTAAGTTATTGAAAACTTTTGTATCTTGTTTTGTCTGGTTCTGAAACTCTTGCTACTCTGGCATTCAAATGTTTAATAAGCATTATTCAATTTTTATCTGATACTGTGCAATTTTGTATTTAATAAATTAATTTTAACATTTTATTGTAAGTAAAGATGGTGACTGCCCAAATAGGGACAAATTGAAAAAATATTGATGGAAAAAGTTTTGATGATTTAAGGGCTTTTTTTAAAAACATGATACAAAAAGACATATTTTCTCACATTATTTTTAATTTGCAATTTTCAAAAATTCAGAGTGTTCAACAAAAACAAGACTTGTGCCATTCTTTTAAGCGTTCTTGTTCTATCTGTGCCAGAAATTGAAGTAATTTTTGAGAATTTTTTTTATTGCCTTAATTTCAAACACAAATTACGCAAAAACTACTCATTTTTTCAAAAAAGTATAAATGACCTTTCAAGAGCTAATTTTTCAGAACACTTTTTGTTGGAGGCAAACATCTTTATCTTCAAATTTGTAATTTCAAATGTTAACATTTTGCAATTTTCAAAAATAGTGTTCACCAGAAAGACACAATTGTTTTTTACCATCTCAGGAGAAAATTTGTAGAAACTGACTGTACAGTAGTATATTAGTGAAAATAATTTATCACATAGAATCCAAGGATTAACTACCTTTTTGGTATCGGAGACACACAATATGAGATACTAAGTCAAAAAATAAGCTCTTTCATTTTATTTCAATACTCTTGACTATGTAAGCACAATGTAACCTCTCAAGAAGCTCATCTGTTTAAGAAGACCACCCCTCTTTGAGGCCAGTGGGACTGTGACCAATGTAAAGTGAAATGAAAAGGACCAATGTATTTTTACCTTCTGAATTAAAGACATTCACCCTTCTTCCTGATCAACGATCACAAATTTTTGGCCTAATGTAACATCGCATTCCCTTTAAGATGACTAGAAAACCTTGCACCGAAGTAATAAATCTGGGAGTTCATGTACTACTGTAAGCCAAGCCATTTCCAGTGTCTTTCGAATAAGCAACAATGATGAGACGCAAGAGAGGGATTTCACAATAACTCCGAAGGGGAGACCTTCCAGGAAATGTAGGGAAACTGTCACCTTACAAAGTTGAAAGATAATTTCACAGAAACAAAATAATACCCCAGGATTACGACAATGAGGAGATCACCTTATGTCAATAACTCATTACCTGAAGAAGGACAATTCTTAAAGTACATTGTACTATAATATTATGATATTATATTAATTAATAAATACAGATGATCATAGTAATTTAATGATGCAATACAATAAAGCTTTCATTTGAAATCAGAATAATGTTAAGATGCCTATCTTAATCGCAGCTGCAGTGGTGAGTACAGTGGCAAGTGCGATTTTTCCCTTTAGAACGATCATCCCTCTAAAAGACCAATTTTAAGGTATTAATCATGTGGTCAGCTTAAAGAGGTTTCACTGTGTGTAGTATGTGAGACAGTAATAGGTATATTAAGCACTGAAATATTAAAATCCTCTTTTTATATACAATACAATCAGGAAAAAGGACAGTTTTGTGTCATTCATAAGAAACCATCAACTTGAATTTTACTCCTGCAGAGTTACTTCTGTAGAGACGTAAGTTTTAATGCAATAATCTACAATATACTACAATATACTTCGACACCAATATAGACAGTTTGCTACATTTTGGCACTCCTTAGCATGGGTTGTTAAAAACTTTAGGAGTTGGGTTCCGCAGTTGAGCTAAGTTTACTTTTAATACAATGCTTTACAAAATGGGAATGTTCACATGGGTCTAACAAGTAATATGTTTCATGAAGAAACTTTTCATTAGGTAACAATATCAGTGAGTTTTACAATTTTGTAGTTATTTAAAATTTAATACATATCGGAAGCAGGTTGTAAAGCCATATGTCGGATAGCGCATTTTGATGATGGTGGTGGTAGTGGTGGTGGTGTTTACACTAATTTTAATGCAGATAGAAATTCAGTAAAATAAGATTTAGAGCATTTTTAAAGATAATTAAGAAGAATGTAAACAGTCCTTGACTAGAATGAAGTGATGTAATGTTTAGTAAACTAATATCTTGTTTATTATTCTTTCTGGGTATATTGAATTTTAAATTGTTCTTCTAGTTTTCCAGTTTAATTTGTTATTTTTGAAATAAGTTATTTGAATCTGATCAGCTATTTAATGTGATGGTATTTGTCAACAGCTTCTATTATATATTAATGTTTCAGGCGATTATTGTAATGTCAGTAATTTGCGTTATAAATCTGTGATAATATTTGAATGTGCTAAGACTGACTCTCTCCCATCATTGGTCAACGTAGATGAAGAGAAGTGTGTTTATACATTTTTGTTCCAAACAACATATGCTTGTCCATTTTTGGTATGAAACTTGTGAATTCGTTGAATGTAATTATTTTTGGAAACTTTAAATCATTAATTGTATTTACATTGAATTTTAGTATGTTGAAGGTGAAAATTGTAGAGTGCGGGATGAAGACTATGGGTATGATTTTGATTTCAAATCATTGCGTAAAGCAAAGGAAGACTATGTTATAAATGATAGTGATGGCCAATTTCATTTAAATTTATGTGGAGATCTTTTAAAACCCTGCAATGGCTCGATGAATGTTGGTGTGTGCTTCACAGACAGAAAAGGAACAGAACATGCCATAGGTATGGCTTTTATCTTTTCAATCTAATGTGAAGTATTTGACTCATTGATTTGATATGTCCCTCACTTGTTTTCAGGGGAAGTTGCAAATTCACCTCGTTATAAAGATGGACATTTAAGCTTTGTGCTTAAAGGTGAATTGTGCAAGTCAAACAATTCACCAACTGAAGTGAATATTAAATTTCATTGTAATCATCAACTTGATGCAGAAAGAAGTCATCCAAAATTGGTTGAAAAGGTGTGTAAGTAATATTTTGTGTCATTGGGTTGGTTAGAATTCAAACTCTGAAACGATTTGTTTGGGATTCTGTTCAATAGAAATATAAAAAAAAAAAAACTTCTGGAAAAACTGGGCAAAGTACAAATATTGTCACTTATATTATGACAGTTTTAGTACTTACAAGGGACCTTTCAACAGGTTCAGTTCGAAATCTAACCTCGTTTTTTTTTTATAGATAAATATTCACTATTTCTATATGCTGTAAAAAATTAGCTACTGTCTCGCACTGAAAGTTTCTTTAAAAAATAAATAAAATAAAATAAAGTTCCACTCTTTTAATGCAAAACATTGTTTGTGAGGGGTTGTGCAGCCCTTCCTACAGTGAGAGAAGATCCGCCAAGGGAACAAGCGCTCCTATGGGCTCGAACTCCAATTTAGGGCAGAGAAACACAGCTAGTGACATTGCTCATGCCCATGACAAGCCAGCAATGTTGCAAGACACAGGACTTATTCTCTTAGGCACTAAATCTTCAACATTGAGAAACAGAAATCTGACGTGTTGCCAAAATATTCCAGTGGCATGCAAGTATAGTTAACATATCAATGTATGTTAACTATACTTGCATGTCTGTTGAATGCATCTGTAAACAACAGTAGTGCATAAACAATAAATAGGATTATCACCTAATGATCTAGTTCATGTCATAAACTTGAATTTGAAACTTCTTCTCATTTTTGTTGGTATCTTACATGAATACCCCAGGACATTTTCGAAATTTCTTCGAGAGTGGCTCCAAATTTTTTGCTTGAATAGAGCAAATTATGGATGTAAACAAGGTGCAGTCTAATTTGAAGATTTTTTCTTAATGTGATGACTACTTGTGTTTTTTGCATTATTGCTAGTTTTCTAACTTTTCTCAACAGGTGCGGCTCGTCATTAAAGGCTCTCCTGTAGAAATCGCCCCCCCCTAAAGAAATTTAAAAATTTATTTATAAATATATTTATTTATTAATAATGGATGTCTGAGTTATATTATGTAACAGTCATATCAACATTTTTCTTCGCCAGTTCGTTAACGGCCAGTCGTAACCCATTTGAAGCTGTTGACAGGGAAGAGAAAAGTGTTCCTACTGCATTCCTCCATAAGGCCTGTGTAAAACGACGAGGCGTGACGTCATGCATTCACTCCACAGGCTTACCGGCGGACGAAGGTTGAGGCCAGGCAGCCTTCAAGGGTGGGGCGTAGGGTCTGAAGGGCGTACTCACCAGATAGCATTACTATGCAGCCTCAGCGAGAAGAATTTCGCACCAACTAGTTTTCCCAATATGCTGTAGGAGCGCCACTCCCTTGAAACCTGTATCGGAAGCGCGAAGTCTACAGGACTGCAGTCTTCGTGATTGGAAGGTATTATGAATAGAAATATAATGGAATGCAATGCAGTGCAATGAAATGTAATGCAGCCTTCCCCATTTAGAAAACCACGAGCCGCGACTGTTTCTCACTCAAGTATCGGGGTATCCAACTTGCAAGGCCTCAAGAGCCACAAATAAAACCTTTAATATGGTTGTGGGCCATAGTTTTATTACCACAACTGACTTCCCCGTATTGTGGATCTCAGCAGTTTGCCCGGCTGCTCCGAAATGGGGAAGGACGGAATGGAACAATGCATGACATGAAGCCATACCATGCACGATGCAGAGAAACACATTGGGATGATTTTGAATTTCTGAATTTACTACGAAAAATTAATCCTGAAATCTAAACAACCTATTTACAATAAAACGGTGTTTACCCCAGTACGGCCCGTGTGCTAGGCACACAATTTTCTAGACTGACGTAGATGCAAGGGACTTTACTTTTGACTGTCCTTTCGCGGGCCGCCAGTTGGACAACTCTGCCCTAGTATACATTTACCTGCTAGTGTTTTGTGATATGATACCTCATTTGCAATTGCCTGCTAGGTATTGTCTCATGAGAATTTCACCACCTGTTTTATTTTTCTATCCAGGTTTAAAAATTTCCAGTTAAGATGTCTTGTGTTGCCACTTATCTTTGAAATGTTCAATGCTACAGTAGGGGCAGAGTTTAAGCGACTCTGACAGTTCGATGCGCTGTTGCCACACATTACTACGCACATGGCACCACCTACACGTCAGATAAATGAAATCTCAAAACATTAACACTTACCGACGCGATGACACGTTTTGATACCATGTTCATAAGCTTCGCCACAGCCGACCCTTATCGCCATCCAAACCGCGTTGAAAACTTGTGTCAGCTACGGATGGCTTCATCCTCCATTCTGCAGGCAATGGACGTACACCGAGAGCCTCCCCCCGATGTCCCCCTGTTCGCCTTTTCTGCCTCGAAATATTCGCGTAAACGACAAACAAATTCGCGAGCCTGGCTCTTTAACACAACTCCACGTTTGCGCGACGTGTGGGACGCAGCCATCACGAAACTCACAGCCTCCAACCAATGCACTGAAGCTCTTGGAAGACACTCTAACTGGTCTGGCGCGTATCGGCAGAGGCATATTTCATTCGCATTGATACTGCTGATGACAGGAATCTGTGCGCTTCTCAAGCGACTTCGTGCGAGTCAGATTAGCGGCAACGCTGAACCCTGGCTGCGAAAAAGTAAACAAATCCTCGCAAGCTGATTGCTTCAGAACAGGTCACATGACGCACCACTGCACGTGGCGAGATAACTGTCAAGAGTCGCTTATACGCTGCCCCTACTGCAGTCAATAGCGTTGTAAACTGAGTGCCAATCTGTCAAGTTCATAAGGACGAGACTTAGTTGCTTCTGTATCGGCAAACTGCATATTGTAAAAATTCTTCCAGGATCAAAATACTGTCCTGAAGACAGATTGTAGGTTCGCACAGGGAGCAGATGCTTAAGTTCCTACCTTTAAAGAAGGAGAATAGATGTTAAATGTAATAGCGTTCAGTGCAACTGGTAAACTTTCCACATTTTAGCAGTTGCCACAAAACAGGGTGTTTTGGAATAAGTAGCCAAGCTAGTTTCGCCTTGTATCGGGTCTGCAGATATGGACAAACCGCAATATTGTGGTTTTTGCACTTTGCATGTTTAATGGTATTGATGACAAGAACTGCTTCAGGGTTACTAGGTGGAACTCTTGCATGAGAAGTCTTTTCCTTTGTGCATCCGCATTGCTAGTTCCTCTCTGTATTTGTTTTCCTTTGAAGCTTTATTATTCTAGCTTAAACGTAGTTTTTGTTATTTGTTGAAATAAAATAACTCATGTGTAGTTTCTTGATACAACTTTCACTTATTCAATTTTTTCGCCTGGGGGAGGGGCTATGTTTCAGCATTGCACCGGGCCTAGAATTGTCTAGCTCTATGCACAAATCTTTCGAAATCGTCGCAAATTTTGATAGTCCTAAATCTGGAAATAAAATGCTACAGCATCTGCAACTTCACCGATTAGTGATTGTCGATTGTCATTAATCGATTGACTGCTACTTGCGTATATCCACTTAAATGTTGGGTCACTTGCGAGTGCTGTTTGGCAACAAGCTTTTCTCATGCTTTACAAAAAGTTACTTTACCATCTATAGTGAAACGATCGTTAATATTGATAGCGTACCGACACAATCTAGCACTGTTACGGAGGTTTACTTTTCCCATTACATTACCTTATATGAAGAGCACTATCGATCACTAAGCAGCACACACTACGTTGAATTCCTTCCAACTGAAAGAAAATTAGTGATGGAGAGAAGACTCGAAGTAAAACGCGCCGTCATCCCCTTTATCACTCTGCTACACATTCCATCTGCGCAATCTGAGGAAGAGGGCGAGCTGCTCGTTATATGAGTCATTGCCTGAATCGACAGGAGTGTTAGAAATGGCTCTCAGACGTTTTGATTATAGGTCGTGATCCGAGTTCGCTCCACTCAATCTGAGGAAGTCCCACAGTTGCATGTGACCAACCATTACTTTCCAAACTGGCACGTCTTTCACCATGTACTCGTATTCAAAAACTCTAAAGCATTGAACTTGATTACCCAAAATATTCATTAGTTCATATAAAATTGAGCGAGATATGTAATAATATTTGTTTCGACGAAAATATTTATTTTTATGCAACCTATCAAAACATTATTTTAGGTGATATGCGATTTGGAGTATGGAAACTATGGGGCGCTACTTGAATTTCCACTTTACATTCAATGCCCAAAATTAAAGGGGAAAATATGAATTTACTTAAATAGTACAGACGATAAGTCACTTTACATTGCAAAAGGTGAGGTAGAAGATTTTATTTTGTTTATGTTGTTATTTGTAAGAAAACCGTAAGTTTTCCACCTCGAAATACTTCGCGAAAAGTTTTAGTAGCCAATTTTTTTTGTTTTTTGCGTAATAACTTTTTAATGGTTGATCGCAGCGCAAAAATACTTATGTACAATTTTACAGATCATTAAATTCTTTACAAATTTGCTTTATAAATTATTTTCCTCGAGTAAATAAATAACAACAGAGCTACGAGATTTTAAAATTTCACTAAATTTTCCTTTTTATTTCGAAGTTGCCCCAAATTACTAATAGTCTCTCTAATATAGTGTTTTTTAATTCTTAAGATAAATAAAAAGAGATTAAATACCTACAAATGTTTTTAATACTTAATGAGAAGTCACGTTTGAAAGTTCTGTTCGTAGTGATAGTCCACTAATACGATTTTCACTTACTATATCAGAAGCATCTCAATAGAATAAAATGACATTCGTTTCTTATTTTTATAATAATTATTATTAATTAACAATAATAACTAATAATTATCATTAATCAATAATAATAATTAATAGTAATAGTTATTAAGAATTAATAATAATTATGATGCGATTGTAAATAATATTAAAAACTAAAGAAAGACTGCTCTTTCCACAAAGAAATTTTGTGCACAAGGTTATAAAATTTTCCTTGAAACCATCAAAAATGCGGATGAAAACCGCCAATATAAATGGGGACGGAAAATAACATGCGATGCTAACAGAGGTGGGATTTCCGATCTTTTATTGGGGTGACAAAGGGTCCCCCTGCATAGCATCGTAAAAAGTTCCCCTAAACCAAATGACATGAGCAGTTACACTACAACTCCAACCCAAAAAAAAATCAGATTTTTAAAGGTTTCTTGGCCCCGTCACACTACCTACACCCCTCTACTGCCAGAAACGATTTTTTTTATTTTAATTTTTTTTCATCAACTTAAGACTTTTATCTGTTTGAAAAAGTATGAACTATTTTCTTATTTTTCATATATCAGGAAAATATTTTTAATTTCTCGTATACGTACATATACGAGGTAATGTACTAGTGTTGAGAAATTTATGAAATGCCGCGGAAAATTAATTTTCAGATTTCAACGGAAATACACGTTTCGGGTGCCCTGATTGTGTACTGCGATAAAAACTGTTTGCTTGTGATAAGTGTACACGTACTACATTTTTTTTGAAAATTTTAGTTTTCGCGCAATATTACGTGCAATATTTCTCAAAAACGGCACCGAAGTTTTTCTTTAAACTTTTGGTAGGGATAGTAATAAATGCTCTCTATAAGATGACATAAACGCCAGAATACTTTATTCTTTTGTATTTTCAAAACTTACAAAACTGTTTGACTTGTGTCTCGCGTCGTTAATATTTACACTACTGTTTGTGGAAATTGCAACACCAAGAACGAATGGATCTAGGGAAATGATATTCAATGTACTGTGCACCCATGCCACAGGCACTACTTTATTTCATTTGCAGTACCATCAAATACATGGATACATGCCAAGTCAGTAAGTTGTGAAGCCACCACGCGCATCCACAAGAGCCTGTACACGGCGCGGCATTGAGCTAATAAGAGTCTGTATTGCTTCTTGTGGCAGGTCCTGCCATGCTCCTTCAAGCCGCGTCCAGAGTTCGGCGGTGGAAGCTGGCGGAGGTGCCTGGCGGACCAGCCTCTGGGAAAGCATGCTCCACACATGTTCAATTGGCGACTTGTCAGGTGAACGAGCCGGCTACGGAAGGAGCTGTATCTGGTGTTCATTGAACACACGTTGCACGATGCGAGCGATATGGGGTCGCGCATTGCCTTGCTGGAATATCGCTCCAGGCGAGCGTTGTACGGAGGGCACGACCTCCGCCCTCACGACTTCCTCGATGTACCGATGGGCGTTGAGATTTCCCTCAATGCGGAGTAGGCGGGTCCGTGAGTGGTAGCCAATGACACCCCATACCATTACATCGGGTGTTGGGCCGGTATGACGCTGGCGAATGCATCCCTCCAGATTGCGTTCACCGCGATGTCGTCGAACACGTATACGACCGTCGTTATTGGACAAATTGAAGCGGGACTCGTCGGAAAAGATGACTTGCTGCCACTCAGCCCGCCAGTGTCGATGTTCGACGCCCCACAGATGTCGGAGGCGTCTGTTGTCGAGAGTCAGTGGAAGGCGCAACAAGGGGCGGCGAGCAATCAAGCCCCTTTGCACAAGACGGCGCCGAACACTGCTGGCGGACATGCTGTGACTTGTCACTGTATTCCACTGCTGCGCTAACGTGGTGGATGTCGCTGTGTGATCGGTGATGGCCATACGGTAGAGGTGTCGATCTTCCCTCGCCGTAGTATGATAGCGAGACCCTGTCCCACGCTGGCGGTGGGTAGGACCTTCCGAAGACCACTGACGCCATGTTCGCATGATGGTACTGGCGGTTCGTCCCAGACGTGTGGCAATCTGGCGGTAGGTCAACCCAGCTTCTCGCATCCCAACGACCCTGTCCCGGTCGAAGTCCGTCAAGTGTTCGTACTGCACTCGCTGTCGGCGACGAGGCATGGTGTGACTTACAGACAACTTGTGCGAGCCAAGGGTCGACCTGTCACTGTTTGTAGCCTCTCCAAGGCGCCTCTATTTATACCCGAACATGGTGCGATAAGCCGTCCCTACGTCGCAACCACGTGACTGGCGGCGTTGTAAATGTAATCACCTGGCGATCTCAATGTCACAAACTTATCCACGAAATGCGATGCGTTCAATGCCGCTCCTTCGCGGTGTTGCAATTTCCACAAACAGTAGTGTACATTAGCAGAAATTTGTTCACATAGTTGTATTTATGAGCACATGTGCTTTAAATAATTTCACATAAAGTTTCTCGAAAACTCAACAATGTTCTGTTAAAATGAGCTCAAAATTCCGCATTTTCAAAAACGCACAAACGCTTTTTTCTCAATAACGGCTCCAAATGTTTGTTGTTTTTTTCAATTTTTTCCAATGAGTAGTGGTAATAGCATTGTTTAAAATGACGTAAAGTTCATTTTGGTGTATTCTTCTGTTTTTTTTTCAAAACTTACACAAATGATTTTTTGCCGAAATATTTCTCACGCCGTTAATATGCATATTCCAGGGAGTTGCAAACACTATTCCATTTGCCAGTGCCTCAAATGATTTAAAATGAAGTTTTTCGAAAACTTAAAAATTCTCTGTGAAATAAAGTCTCAAATTTTGCATTTACAGTAACGCTTACACGCCATTTTCTTTAAAACGGCTCCAAATTTTTCAATTAAAATTGCCATTGATGACAAGTTTTTACTTTTTTTTAATATTCTTAGAGTAATATTTCGGCTCAAGTGTTAGAAAACCGAGAAATTTAGGACAGGTAAAAAAATGTACTTTGGACGACGTTAAATGGCAGCCAGCAAGAGAATGGGGCAAGATCTTAAATGGAGTCCATACCAAAGAATTGGTACAATGTTCATTTTGGTACACCGTTCATTTTCAATGGAGCACAGAATGATTTATTTGAAATGGAAAACTCCATTAAAACGGTTTTCTTTTCGTTTACTATTAATTTGTTATTTCGGAACTAATTTGAAACATCTGATATTGTACTATTTACGGTTTCTTTATGCAAAGGATGTTCGTATCATCAGCAAAGGGAACTGTTCTTCCGTTTCGAATCGTCGAGGGCATATCGTTTACCTAAAGTAGGAACAGAATAGGGCCTAAAATCGATCCTTGAGGAACTCCACGTGCAATGGGCAAAGAGTCAGAAAGGTGCGTACGTAATGTTCCCTCATTCCAGTAAGGTATTTCCACTCTCTGAGATCGTTGTTTAAGGTACGAACATAACCAATTAGAGCAATGCCACGGATTCCATATGAAGGTAATTTTGAAAGTCAAATGTCATGATCAATGACGTCAAAAGCTTTTGAGATATCTAAAAATAATCCAATAGGTGCTTCGTTTTGATCCAATGGTGAGGCGACATCTTTAAGAAAAGAAAATATAGCTGTTTCCGTTGATTTTGATTTTCTAAATCCATGTTGGCAATCGGAAAGCGCGTCATGTTTACTGAGAAAGGTTTCCATTCGTACGTAAAAAAGTATCTCTAATATTTTTGAAAAAACTGATAGAAGAGAACTGGGCCGATAATTTGGAATTTCATTTTTGTTGCCTTTTTTGAAGAGCGGCTTAATTTCAGCTGTTTTGAAAATATCTGGAAACGTTCCGGTGCATAACGATGAATTAAATATGTGAGTTAACGCATACGCACAGGTCTTTAACTTAAAGAATCCGGGAATTCATCTAAATCGGACGAATATTTTTTAGTTTACCGATTATTTTGAGAATTCCATAGAAAGAAGTTTCGGAAACGAACATCTTGTCTAAAATTTTGAGTGAACTGTTTGTTACTGAATTTTGTGGCTGAAGACCCTGAGTGAGATCGGCAGCAATTCTCGAAAAGTTTTGTTTAAAGAAACTAGTTACTGTTGCCGGATCGTTCACATAAATCAAATTGACTTTAAATACACTTAAATACAAAATGGCTGCAGCAATTCTGTTCATTTAATTTAGTATTTATTATAAATCTGTAATGAAAATTGTTCTGCTGTTAAAAGAAAGGAACTTTATTGTTATAATAATGGAACCAACATTATGATTAAAAAAGCAAGATTCGCGTTTCTAATAACGGAAAAGTGAAATTATTATAATAACATTGTGTGTAACAGAAAATATTTAGTTGAGATAATAGGTTCGATTTTTTCTCAGTGTATACTTGGCATCAAAGAAATATCATGCATTAGTTACATTATATTTTACATTATAATGGATAACCATACAATATTTAATATAATGAACCATTTTACACACCATCATTCGTATATTTTCTTTCTCACTATTTCAAATATTGGAAACGCGCAGTTTGTGGTCTCTAACACGCTGTATTTTCTCCCTAGAACTTCCGGATCACAGAAAAGTTAAGTCAGTCGGTGCCTTTTTCGAATCCTTGCGTTTAGCAGCGAAGACAGTTTTTTTTCTTTTTTAAAGATCTGTTAAAGAAAATAGTTTTTTAACATGGACAACGCCTAATGTTTTCATTTTGCCGACTACGCTTCCATAGGGATGTTGAAAAAACACAAGATTTTTATCACACTGCCGACCCATGAAACGTGGTTTCGTGAGAAGCACCTGTTTTTTAGCATTTGAAATATTAAAGAACGCTAGGAAGTTTGTAATGGAGAGAATTTATTTATTTGTTCATACGAATTTATTTATTTGTTCAACGTGAATTCGAGTGTTATGACTCGTGATTTTAAGCACGAAACTGTTAAATTTCTAGGTAAATAATGTTTAAAAGAAATATAATGGAAAGATGATTCATCAATACGGGATATTCACAGTAACGCTGAACATTATCCCGTGTGTTTTATAGTACGGAACTAAAGTTCATCAATTTATTAATGTAATTCGCGCTACTTAGTAAAATTATTGTTCGCTTAATTATTATTAATTTTTTCTCAAAATACAGAAAAAAGTAAATTGTTTACGATACAAATTTGAAGATCCGAGAAATGAAACGTTTTAAAAACTTGTCCCAACATTGGGAGGGGGCAATTGCCCTCCTGAATCCCGCCTGTTCAAACGAGGTTACAGATGAAGCACGGTGCCACTTTTCCTGACTAAAGATATTGTGTAGACCGACAAGAAGAAGAAAAAAAGCAACGGGATTTCGTCTAGCCACTAATGTTAGTAAGACAATGCAGTTCGTATTTTCTTACCTTGAAGGCAATTCTGATGAATACCACTTTCTTATTGATGGTTTGATGGGCGAATACAGGTGGATTACCGAACCGATAACCGCACACTATAATCGCCCAGTAATAATGCCTTTTTTGAAGAGCGGCTTAATTTTAGCTGTTTTGAAAATATCTGGAAACGTTCTAGTGCATGAGGATGCATTGAATATGTGAGTTAACGGGTGTATAATGGCATACGCACAAGTCTTTAACAAAGAATCTGGGAATTCATCTAAACCGGACGAATATTTATTTTTTAGTTTACCGATTATTTTGAGAATTTCAAGGGAAGAAGTTTCGGAAACGAACAATGTTTTAAATTTTGGGTGAACTGTCTGTTTTTGAATTTTGAGGCTGAAGACTCTTAGTGAGATCGGCAGCAATTCTCGAAAAGTATTGGTTAAAGAGACTAGCCACTGTTGCCGGATCGTTCATATTTATATCGTTATATTTTAAAACAACATTCTCTACAAGGTTTCTAGGTGATTTGGTCGTATTTTTATTACATTCCACATTGCTTTTGTTTTGTTATTTGGGTTCAAAATATCCTGATCGTGTTTCATGATTTTAGCCTGCCTTATGACTTTTCTTAACAATGATTTATATTTTTTAAAGTAGATGAAATCTTGAGATACGTCGTGACGTTTAGTAATGAAAGAAAGAATTCGCTTGTTTTTACAAGATGTCTTAATCCCTTGTGTTATCCAAGAATTACTTTTCCGTGAAGTATTTAATTTCCTTTTTTGTAGAGGAAAGCAAGTGTTGAAATGAACGAGTTGAAAAAAAAAAAAAAGAATTATATTTGTCGTTTGTATCAACAGTATTATAAACCGCTTCCCATAACTCCTGCATCAAGTAATCAATGAATAATTTTATTTTACTTTTTATAAACAATCTAGTCATACGTGTATTATTTATTGTGTCAGTGTTCGCATTTGTTATAATAGTAAGAATTTGTGCATCGTGGTTACTGTTTGTCAATCACTGTCAATCTTTTGTTTCAACTTCATATCGAGTGGTAGTTTTGTTAATTATAATTTGATCAATTGCCTTCATCAAATTTTGTGTGATCCGTGTAGGTACATTAATTGTAATGTCTAAATTGAAGGAATTATTTAAATTGAGAAACTTTTCTTTTTCGCAAGATTCGACCAGAAAATCAATGTTAAAATCTCCGCATACAGCAATGGATTCAAAAGAGCGATTGCTGACTTTGTTAAGTGTTATCTCCAGTTTTTCTAAGAACAAAATGAAAAGCGAAGTAAGATGTACAACAGAAATTTCGAAAACATTTTCAACGGAATACACATTTAATTCCGCCAAGGAACCAACCACAAAATTTAATCAAAAACAACGGAGCCATTTCTTTTAAATTTTGGAAATGTCTCAGGGGCTTCGTGTGAAAGTAACCTCAGAATTAAAATACTATTAAGAATCAAAATACTACAACAATTATATTAGGTTTTAAATTAAACGGGGGCGGCGACATCGCCAGATCGATAAAGGAATATCAGTTTTCTAGAAAATTGGCTGAACAGTTTACCCGCTAGCGCCATTCTCTGTGAGACGGACGGACTTTTGCCGTCAACCAAGATTTCGGTATCAAAAACCCACAAAAAATGGATTCTGGAATCACCACGTATTAGAGGATTTCTTTTCTAAATTTAGCAACTGGATTTATCCACTTTTTCGCTACCAGGGCCTTGCAATAAGAGTTTTTCTGCCGAAATTCGTCGCTTTTCCCCGCAACATTACATAACTTTCTCTGCACGGCACGCACACACCACACACACACCACACACACCCACACACACACCACACACACACACACACCACACCACACACACACACCAACCACACACACCACACACACACACACACACCACACTTACATTCACTACACTACAAAACATGTTGAAATACCAGTCTGGTGGTTACTAACCTAACCTAACCTAACCAAATCACTGGTTAGAGCTTGTCCGGGTGGGGGCGGTTCCCACTGGGGAAGATTCTAAATTCCGTAAAGCTAGCTGACACACTATAGCAGAACACAAAGAAAACTATCTCATAATTTTAGGCTAATGAAATGCTCTATCCTCGTATTTTAGGCACTTGAAGTTTTCTCAAAAATTAATGTTCAGCCCGCTTTACAATGAAGCCAGCTGACACAAAATCAAAAATAAAAGTTACAACAAAACTACTTATGCAGGAATTACAGGCTCACAAAAATTAGTAGTATGATTTTTTGTTGTAAAAAATATAAAAAATTGCAACTTAGATCCTGCAGTAAAGAAAGCGAACTGCTTAATTGGGAAGAAATCATAAAAACAAGATACATCTGACGCTGTATATTCATATAATCGAGTAGTATTTGTTGATTTAAGGCAAGAAGTAAGCTATCGTCAAATTTAGCTAAAAATATCCGAACATTACAACATAACAGCTCAAACATGGAGTGCGGCACGTCATTCAACGTCGAATATTTTTTAACTAGCGAGCAGAAGAGTTTCTTTTTAACATATGGTTATGATTATGTATTATATGTTATTATATATAGTTATATCGTATGCTATTATATCACTCCGTAAACTGGGTGCGTTGTTTGCAATTTCTCGCGCGCATATAGCCAGTCAATGCTTCGGATAAATGTTCAAGCTGTGTATTGTCGTCTCCTAGTAGAAACTCAGAGGTGGGATTCGGGGGGGGGGGGGACTCCCCCCCCCGCCCAATATTGGAACACGTTTTAAAAAACATTTCATTTGCGGATCTTCAAATTTATATCACAAACGATTTACTTTTTATCTGTATTTTTTGAGGAGCAATTTAATTATTATTAAGGGAACAATAATTTTATTAAGCTAGGCTAATAAAATTTATTAATAAATTGATGAATTTTAGTTATGTAGTATAAAACGCGCGGATAATGTTCAGCGTTACTGTGAATATCTCATATTAATAAATCATCTTTCAATTATATTGCTTTTAAATATTATTTACTTAGAAATTTAACAGTTTCGTTCCTAAAATCACGAGTCATCACACTCGAATTAGCTTATATAATGATTAAATAAATTCTTTCCAATACACATTTCCTAGCGTTCTTAAATATTTGAAATGCCGAAAAAAGATGCTTCTCACGAAACATTTTGTGGGTCCGCGAATATCATGTCTTTCCCAGCATTCCTGGTAATTATGGAAGCGTAGTCAGCAAACTGAAAACTTTAGACCGTTGTCCATATAGTAAAACGATTTTCTTTAAAAGATCTTAAAAAAACAAACAAAAATGTTTGCCAACGCTGCGAAACGTACGGATTCGAAAAAGGCACCGACTGACTAAATTTTCTGTAATCCAACAGTTGTAGCGTGAACGTTAGGGACCAAAAATTGCGCGTTTACAGTTTTTGTAAAGGTGATAAAGTGAAAATATACGAATGATGTTGTGTAAAACGGTTTATTATATTATATATTATGGTTTTCCATTACAATGTAAGATATAATGTAACTAATGCATATTTCTTTTATTTAACGTCAATGTAATTTAAAGACGGGGAATGGTAAAAATTGTTTTTAGTTTTTTAACTACAGCTTAGCAATGGAAACGAGTGGTGCTGCAGAATAGCACAGATTTTTTGTACTAGTTAGTTTTTTCTAATTTCTTTAGTCTGGGCAAGTTCTACAATTTTGCCCCATTCTCTAGCCAGCTGCCATCTATCGCGGCCCAAAGCCCAAAGCTTCGGTTTTTCGGTTTCCTAATCGTAGAACCAGACTATTTCTTTAAGGATACTAAAGAAGAGTGAAATCTCGTAATATAAGGATTTTTTTTTTTGAAAACTTTGGAGCCGTTTTTAAGAAAATGGCGTTGAAGTTTTACTGTAAATGCGAAATTTAAAACTTTTTCAGTTTTCGAAAAACTTCATTGAAATCATTTGAGGCTCTTCCACTCATAAATGCAATATGTATACAAATCACTGATAATATGCATATTGAAGGCGTGAGTGATCTTTAAAACATAATTTTAAGTATATTTAAGTAAACAAAAGACTAGTAAAATTACTTTTATGTCATCTTTAACAGTGCAATTAGCACTATCCGTACGAAAAGTTTAAAGAAAAAATTAGAAACCGTTTTTGAGAAAATGATATTTGAGCGTTTCTGAAAATGCGGCATTTTGAGTTCGTTTTCACAGAAAACTTGAGAGTTTTCGAGAAACTTCATATGACATCATTTAAACACATTTACTCGTAAATGCAATATTGTGAACACATCGCCGCTAACGCAAATATTATCGACATGAAAGAAGTCAACAATTTTTTTTGTAAAAAAAAAAAAGGAATAGTGCAATATGACATTTATGTCGTTTCTTAGAGTACGTGTAGCACTATCTTTAACAATAGTTTAAAGAAAGAAATGGTGCCGTTTTTTTAAGAAAATCTTGTTTTTGTTATTTTTTTAAATTGTACATATTGCACGAATTATTGCGCGAAAACTTGTATGAAGACGCAATTTATAGTTCAAGCTGACGCGATGACATCGATGTATTTCTGTACCGCCAACAGCGTCGACACATAAGCAAGTAACTTGTGTGATTTAAATAACAAACCCAAAAGTGAAGCAGCCGCACGACTACGTAAAAGCCATAGTCCGTCAAGTGTAAAGTACGAGTGTTCGTACTAAGTGAAATGTAGTGACCAAAAAAATACACTGTCCACGATGCACAGATTCTTACCATTATAAGAAATGCGAACACTGACACAAGATATTACACGTATGACTAGATTGTTTACTAAAAGTAAAATAAAATTATTCATTGATTACTTGATGCAAGAGTAATAGGCCGCGGTTTATAATACTGTTCATTCAAACGATAAATATAATTCTTTTCAACGCTTTCACTTCAATTTAACTCTTGCTTTCCTCTTCAAAAAATATAATTAAATACTTCACGGAAAAGCAATTCTTGGATAACACAAGGGATTAGGACATCTTATAAAAACAAGCGAATTCTTTCTTTCATTTCTAAACGTCATAACCTATCTCAAAATTTCCTCATCTACTTTAAAAAATACAAATCATTGTTAAGAAAAGTCATACATCAGGCCAAAATCATGAAAAACGATCAGGATATTTTGAACTCAAATAACAAAACGAAAGCAATGTGGAATGTAATAAAAAATACGACCAAATCAACTAGAAACCTTGTAGAGAATGTTGTTTTAAAATATAACGATATAAATGTGAACGATTCGGTAACAGGAGCTAGTCTCTTTAAACAATACTTTTCGAGAATTGCTGCCGATCTCACTAAGGGTCTTCAGCCACAAAATTCAATAATAGACTGTTAACCCAAAATTTTAGACACGATGTTCGTTTCCGAAACTTCGTCCTATGGAATTCTCAAAATAATCGGTAAACTAAAAAATAAATATTCGTCGGGTTTAGATGAATTCACGGATTCTTTGTTAAAGTCCTGTGCGCCTGCCATTATTCACCCGTTAACTCACAAATTTATGCATCGGAACGTTTTCAGATATTTTCAAATCCGCTCTCCAAAAAAGACAACAAAAATGAAATTCAGAATTATCGGCCCATTTTTCTTCTGTCAGTTTTTTCAAAAATATTAGAGAGATTTTTTTACGTACGAATGGAAACCTTTCTCAGTAAACACGGTGCGCTTTCAGATTGCCAACACGAATGTAGAAAATCAAAATTACGGAAACAGCCATATTCTCTTTCCTTGAAGATGTTTCCTCATCATTGGACCAAAACGAAGCACCTATTGGATTATTTTTAGGTGTCTCAGAAGTTTTTGACGTCATTGATCATGATATATTACTTTCAAAATTACCTTCATATGGAATCCGTGGTATTGCCCTATATTGCTTATGTTCGTACCTTAAACAACGATTTCAGAGAGTAGAAATACCTTATTGGAATGATGGAACATTATGTACTGTGACGGACCGGGGTTCCGATCCTGTGCATCAGTAAATTTATTGAAGGGGTCAGGGTTTCTTTTTTGCAAATGGGCTCCGGGGTGGGGTAAACATTGATACGACTTCCAAATATAATTAACATACACAACTTTATTTCAATAATTATACAATAACCTTGTAACTCTTTTTAGCTTGGACCCTAATACCTAGAATCACTGTCTTACCCGTTTACATAGTAGTCAAAATATTCGAATATGATCAAATTCAACCTGCTGGTCGTCTGGCAGCGTTGTTTATGTCCGGTTCATGCCCACCAGACGTTCGGCACCCCTCGGCGTTGGTCGGCTGCCGCTTCGGCGTGTCCGTGGAGCGACCTTTGGTGTCTTCTTCCCTTTTGCGCACCTCGTTCGTGACTTGATCCTGGATGTTCGCTCTCTTGCTCTCCGCCATCTGGATTTCATTCCGAATCTGGTTTTGTACCTCCTTGCTCTGTGCGGTAATCTTCTTCTCAAGTTGTTGATGTAGGTCGGTTTTCAACTCCCCGCCCAATTTGTCAATCTGGGATTCTATCTTCTGATCCTGCTCTACAAATTTACTGGCGATGGATTGGTTTTGAATCTCGACCTGTTCCACTATCCTCTTCATTTTCTGCTGGGTTTCCTCGATTTGCTTGTTAAGAGGTCCTATTTGTTTTTTAATTTCCTCCATTAACTTTCCGTTCTGTTCCTCGATTGCCTTCTTTGGTTCTTCAATTATCTTAATTTGTTGTTCCGCCTTTCTATCCTGTTCTTCCATCTTCCCATTCAATTCTCCAATCTTTTCTTCGTTTTTTTTGCCCAGTTCTTCAATCATCTTAATTTGTTGTTCCGCCTTTCTATCCTGTTCTTCAATCGCCTTAAGCTGCTTTTCCGATCTTTTTTCTTGTTCCTCTGCCGTTTTATCAAGTCGGTCGTTAATCATTTTCATTATTAACATCAAATCTGATGATGTCTTTGCTTGGTACTCCTGACTTGGGTTCCCTGCTACCTGGTTCATCGGCGTTGATGTGACTTTTACTTCTTCATCGAAACAATCGCCCGACGTGTCATCTAATTTACTTCCGACTCCCGTGTCCCTACTATCCAGGAACGTACTTCCGCCGATTCCTTCATCCGAGTCTTCTACACGCTCTATCTTCTCATTCCGTTCTAACATCGCCTTTTGAGCCTCCATTTTGCTGCCGCAATCTAATCTCTCGTCTTCAACTGCTTCGTATCGTTCACTCATTTTTCTCAATCGCTTTTACAATGCTTCCGTGCTTGCAATGCCGCCCTCAGCTCGTCTACGCTCGCAATAATACCACAATTGTTCCCCAATTTAATTAATCTAATTCCCAAGTAATTGTATTGAAACAATGACCTATCAGTGATTCTAAGCATTAGCTGAATACACTATTCGTTTGAAATTTTGCATGAAAACCACACTTGTATAGTCTACCATATGACCAACCCAATTCTTCACTACACAGTTACCACATGACATACAAATATCCACTCTCTGCAAATAAATTTTAACATCACCCATGCACATAAATTCACTACACAAAGATACCCTTCATAAAACACATCACATATATCCAAAATAATACAAATAACACTTCTGGAAAATTCCTGAAAACATTGGCATACACAACTTCAATTCAAATTCACAACAATAATTCACAGTTTCATTTCACACACTCCTACATCTTCCCTCAATAATGACACAAAAATATACTATATGCAACTTTCAAATATTACCCCCCAAAATTCCAACAAATCAATATTAATTTCCTTCACTATTAATTACTTTCCATTCACTGCTAATAAACAATGCCCCTCTACACCTGGGCTATTCTCCTTTCGGATGATTCTGACAATTATCTTGTAAGATTCATGCCCATATGCTCAAAATAATTAGCATATACAATTTACACCAAAATGACATTAACTTCTCTTTTGCATTCATTAAACTTTCCTACAAATTCTACTAATTTCTTTGCTTTGTCCAATACTGAGAAACAATTCAATTAACTGGTATATGTTATCATGTACACACATAATTATTCTAACAAACACTATAATTATACACACTGTTTTCCCTTTACACATACATAATAGACTCTCTGCATACTGTTTCCTGGATTGACTGAATACACATTTAACTAAATAACATTTACATTCACAATTGTGCCTGTTCATAGCATGGCTTGAAAAACAATTTTGTGCTTCTAGCCAGTCACCCAGTTTGTTTTCACTAATAACATATAATTTAGTTTTGAACACTTAAAACATTATATTGCATTGCCTAGTCAAAGCAAACATTTAAAATACACCCTTGAAACGCTGCACTTAAAGATTTCTGTTAACACTATTTTTTTCACTTAATTATAAAATGTTTGTCCATAAACAATGAATGAGCACTGCATTACTAATTATAAACTTTTCTGGTTTTCAGTGGAGTACCCAACATGCCATATAACAGATAAAATAATCAAGCAGTATGCACAGATAACACCAAACACCTCAACCAACTTATGCATTCATTTGAAGTTTACTTCTGTGTTCACAAATGCAATAATTTATACCCACCAGAATGAAACCAATTAATATTAGCACTCATTACGTATTGTAGGATATTGGAATATACTCATGAATTTAACACACATTTTGTTTGCTTGGACATAGTACATATCCCTGAAATTATTCTTAATACTACATCACCTCCTATAATTATATTTATTCCCTGATCCCACTGATTTTGTCCTAACATCTATGAATTGTTTACAATGACCCTGTTACACATGAAATTTGAAAAGTTAACATTTACAACTGCACTAAATTGAAATTTTCTAGTTATTAGAATCTCTGTTTTCTTTCCAAAATTATTTTAAAAACCGCTTGAAAACGTTACGATAATTCAATGTACTCCGTACAATTTTAACAATTAAATCTTTCCAATGTTTGGTTATATTGTATCTTTCTCATGTTTGTTTATTCCCCAGAGCCACATTACTTGTATTTGCAAGTCCTGACTGTTCGGGCGCCAACTGTGACGGACCGGGGTTCCGATCCTGTGCATCAGTAAATTTATTGAAGGGGTCAGGGTTTCTTTTTTGCGAATGGGCTCCGGGGTGGGGTAAACATTGATACGACTTCCAAATATAATTAACATACACAACTTTATTTCAATAATTATACAATAACCTTGTAACTCTTTTTAGCTTGGACCCTAATACCTAGAATCACTGTCTTACCCGTTTACATAGTAGTCAAAATATTCGAATATGATCAAATTCAACCTGCTGGTCGTCTGGCAGCATTGTTCATGTCCGGTTCATGCCCACCAGACGTTCGGCACCCCTCGGCGTTGGTCGGCTGCCGCTTCGGCGTGTCCGTGGAGCGACCTTTGGTGTCTTCTTCCCTTTTGCGCACCTCGTTCGTGACTTGATCCTGGATGTTCGCTCTCTTGCTCTCCGCCATCTGGATTTCATTCCGAATCTGGTTTTGTACCTCCTTGCTCTGTGCGGTAATCTTCTCCTCAAGTTGTTGATGTAGGTCGGTTTTCAACTCCCCGCCCAATTTGTCAATCTGGGATTCTATCTTCTGATCCTGCTCTACAAATTTACTGGCGATGGATTGGTTTTGAATCTCGACCTGTTCCACTATCCTCTTCATTTTCTGTGGAGCGACCGTGTCCACGATTTCCACGTGTCCGTGGAGCGACCGTGGCGTCGCTGCCTCTCTCCCTCCACGTGTCCAACCGCCCTTGGTTCGGCGTTGCTCGTCTCCGTATTACACCAACTGCCTCGTCCATTCACCTCAAATATGAATTTCACTCACCATGCTCAAAATTACGATGCTGCTGCTTACGTCATATTACTATTACGCCACACGATTCTCCTACCGGCTTTCACAGCATCATTCACAGTCGTTAGCTTCCACACACTGATCACGTTAGATGCAGTCCTTGCCCCAATTACTCTCGTCGAACCTCACGAATGCGTCGCCTACACTTTACTAATATCTTCACTACTGTACTGTTCACTCACGAGTCTCTGATATCACATCTTACGCATCCGGCATTAAATATTCAGCCACGTCCCGCGCAATACGTGCGCTCCCCTACACTGCCTAGTTCTGACTACAATTACTCTCGTCGAACCTCTCACGAATGCGTCGCCTACACTGTACATCTTCACTATTGTATTGTTCACTCACGAGTTTCTGATATCACATATTACGCATCCGGCATGAAATATTCAGCCACGTCCCGCGCAATACGTGCGCTCCCCTACACTGCCTAGGCCTTACTACAATTACTCTCGTCGAACCTCTCACGAATGCGTCGCCTACACTTCACTAATATCTTCACTATTGTATTGTTCACTCACGAGTTTCTGATATCACATATTACGCATCCGGCATGAAATATTCAGCCACGTCCCGCGCAATACGTGCGCTCCCCTACACTGCCTAGGCCTTACTACAATTACTCTCGTCGAACCTCTCACGAATGCGTCGCCTACACTTCACTAATATCTTCACTATTGTATTGTTCACTCACGAGTTTCTGATATCACATATTACGCATCCGGTATGAAATATTCAGCCACGTCCCGCGCAATACGTGCGCTCCCCTACACTGCCTAGGCCTAACTACTCTGCTCTCGCCTCCCCGCCCGTTAAGTCTCGTCCGTCGCGGGACCCCTTCTCGCGCTAGGCGGGAGCCGCCAACTGACGCGCCATCCGAATCGTAGAGGCCGCTTTGCGTTTCGTCTGGAAACGCGGCGCGTTTCATCCGGCGCGTTTCATCCGGCGCGTTTCAGTACACACCTTTCTGACTCTTTGCCAATTGCATGTGAAGTTCCTCAAGGATCGATTTGAGGCTCTATTCTCTTCTTACTAAACGTAAAAGATATGCCCTCGACGATTCGAAACGGAAAAACAGTGCTCTTTGCGGATGATGCGAACATTCTTTGCAATAAAGAAACTGTAAATAGTATTTTTTAAATTTATTATGTATTTATTTTTACGTCAAAAAACAGTTGAAACTGCGTATGACGTGCTATGGGGAGAAGTGAATTCTGTGCACATTTTCAAAATTCTGTGATCCCTACACTAATTACATAATACTACATGAATTTTGAAGGAAAGGAAAAAAAGTATAATATCAGATGTTTCAAATTGGTTCCGAAATAAATTAATAGTAAATGGACAGAAAACGGTTTTAATGCATTTTCCCATTTCAAATAAACAATTCTGTACTCCATTGAAAATGAACGGTGTACCATTGCCTGATGTTAGGGCAACAAAATTTTTAGGTCTCTCAATTCAGTCAAACTTTAAATAGAACGTCCATTTAAATGAATTGAACACAAAATTAAGTTCATAATGCTACGCGTTCAGAATTCTTGCAAATTCAGTCAGCCCTCATACTGCTCGTTGTGTACATTTCGGGAATGTTCATTACCGTCTGAGATATGGCATAATATTCTGGGGAAATAATCTTATAACTCCCAGACTTTTAGATTACAAAAAAGAATTGTACGAATAATAACCAAATCCCTCCCACGTGATTTTCTCTCTTTATTAAACTAGGCATTTTACCATTACCTTGTCTGTTTATTTACGAATCAGTGTTTTTTGTCAAAAATGATTTGCTTTAGGGCGGGAATATATTTTCAGAAAACGCTGATGTCTATTACTATAACACTCGACGTGGAAATCATATTCATCAGGTGACGCTATCAATAGCTCATTACAAAAAATTCACATACAATACATGTACATTATTTTACAACACTTCGCCAGATGACATTAAACGATTAAATTCGATAAAAAATTTTAAATCCCAAGTGAAATCGTACCTGCTGCATAACTGTTTCTATACAACTAGAGAATATACTGAGCATCTCAAGGAAAGTAACATTAATTTTAACAGTGATATTTGACGCATTATTTACCATTTGGACTATATAAATGTAAACAATCTGTAACATGTATTGTACTGCAGCCTCAGGGTCAATGACTCCCATCTCGATCATGTTTTTCGTTTAGTTTCCCTGATCCATTGAGCAAATGCTGAGATGGCCCTTTGTTTTGCTTCTGTACATAAATGTAACTTCATTATCTGTGCACGTCTTCTAGAATTCATTGGGAAATATAGTTATTCAAATGATCGTTTCTATGTTAGTGCAGGAAGTATTATTCCTTGTCAAGGACATTATGGATAAGAGCACAAAATTTATTGCCGATTTATTCTTGGAAATAGATTTTATTACATCGGAGCTTTTTTTTCTCTGTATTCAATATTCAAGTAGTATATGGCTTAGTGTAGGGATCACAGAATTTTGAAAACGTGCACAGTATTCACTTCTCCCCATAACAAGTAATACAAAGTTTTAACTGTTTTTTGACGTAAATAAATAAATAAATGATAGTGACGCTCCTTGGTACCTCAGGCCATTATGAAGTCTCGCTCATCCCCTTCTCTTCTCTCTCTGACAGTTCATCATCCATGCCTGTAATCCAATCCTTATTCTACATTGCTACGAAACAACGCATTTTATTGGCTTCTAAGAAGTGCGCCACAATTGGAGTATTAGACCAACCTAGAAATCTTTTCAACACCAGCGCACGTGTAGGCGTGATAAATGCCCCTTGAGAAAATCCATCTTTCGTCTTGTCTTGTTGACTTCTGTCTTAATTGATGTGGGTCAGTCAGGCTTTCCGAACCGCCGAGCTCTGCGCGTCTTTCTGTTGTTTCCTCGAACCGACCCTACTCGAATTGGTCACCGTTGAAAAGGACGACCATTTCATCCCCTTCGAGTTCTTTGTTTTTTCTTTACACAAAAAACGTCTACTTTCTGCCTGTTCCGTTGTAATATTTTATTACGATATATATGTGTTGCTCGAAGTGAGAAGATTACTTTTACTTTCTTGCCTATTGCTTACGCAGTATAGAGACAGAATTGAAATGCTTCGGGAAAAAAATCGATTTTTTAATACAAAAAATTCATATTGCTAGGCCCTGGTAACGAAAGAGTGGATAAATCTCGTTCGTTTCCTATATGTAGTACATTACTTTCTTTAACACGTTGTGCAATCAGAGTTCATGTTTTGTGAGTTCTTGATACCGAAAAATCGATTGCCAGCGAAAAGTCTGTCCATCCTTCCGTTCGTCCATGCGTGTCTGTGGCAACTAGCGCACATGGGTGTGCTATTGCACATCGCCTCCAGCCAATGAGCTTCAGTTTGCGTCACAATAATCGTAGAAATTTTAAATGCAACCAGATATCAAAATTATCACCTTGTTACAAGCCATTGAAACAGATTTGTGAAGCATTTCTTTTAAATATTTCATCTTGTACATCTTCATCGTTATTTTTGGTTGGTCACCGATTACGTCACTTGGTTACACTTTCGAAATGTTTCTCGCTCCCAATGGCGCTCAGCATCTGGTCTGGCTTTTCAAACGAAATGCTCGTACAAAGGCCACGTGGTTCGTGACGCAAACTGGTGCTACGCAGAAGGAGCAAAAATCGGTGAGCCGGAGTAACTCGCCAATCTTTCACCATGGCTAACGCCTAAACCGTTCAAACTATTGTCTCCAAAATTGATATTCCTCCATCGATATGAACGAACTCGGGACTCTGAAGTTTGCAACGGATATTTTGATTTGGTGGGTACCCACTCTGCATGAAGCCTCAACATTTTCAGTTTTTTTCCATTCAAAAATGGCCCCAAATTTTCGAATTGAACTTTGTCCTTGAGTAGAGTGAAGATCTATTAAAGAAATGGCTTGGGTCTCACTTTGAAATCCCTAATTCTTTTAACATTGCAAAAGTTCAATTTTTTTCAGCGTGTTCGGACAATTACAAAATTGAAGTGAAGAATTGTTTTCTTAATTAAGTCAGTTTATCAGAAATAAATCTTGAAATTAGGTCATGTTAAATTTTTTGAAAGTACATGGAAGTATTGCGTAATTTTTCGTGAAACATAGGCAATTTTGAACAATTATTTTCTCCAAAATAACTTCAAATTTTATCTTTAAATTTTTTCCTCATGTGTATCAAAGAACGATGAAAAATGTGAAGCTGGTTCCATTTTCGCTGAACTCTGTATTTTCGAAAATTTCAAACAACAAAAATTTAACATTGCAAAAGTACAAATTTGATGATGGAGATACTAGAGATGGGATGATAGTGATGTTAGATTTGATGATAGAGATATTGGAGGATGTTAGAGCTGTATCAAACGCATTTTTAACATTTTAAATATGTGTTGATCTTTAAAAGAATTAGTTTTCGCATCTGTTTTACGATATGTAATGAATTGACAAATCATGACTGAAATTTGTTAATATATATATATATATATATATATATATATATATATATATATATAGAGAGAGAGAGAGAGAGAGAGAGAGAGAGAGAGATAGATAGATAGATAGATAGATGAATTGGCAGCCCTGTTTGCTGCAAGTAGCCGCCTTCCCGCACGTTCGTGAATGGTTTGTGAATTTTCGCTATTCTAGAAAAGCGACTGATGCAAGGTAAGCTCCCACGGAAACGTCGGAGGCCAGGGAGCTCCTGGAAATAAGCGCGTAGTGCGGGAACGACGGCATGAGTAATTATTTGTGAAGAATTAGGCTTGGGTCGCTCGTGTTTTGATCGACGCCATTACGTTGGGAGTGGATGGTAGTGACACCTAGTGGAAGAGAAGTGAACTGCGTGAGCTGACGTGCGAAGTAGCTTCTTATCGCAGTAGATAGTGAGATCTAGAGGAAGTGACGTGAACTCAGTGAACAGACGAGCGAAGTAGCTTCGTAACAAAGACACCTGGAGGCGCGTTTGGGAATTTCCCCCACGCTGGCAGCGCTATCACTATGTAACACAATATGATGCTAGCGCAACCTGACGGCGCTTCAGAAGATCCTCCTAGCGCCTCGCGCGGGCACTTTAAAATGGCGGAACGAGGAGAAGATTCAAATGAAGACGTTCTCCCAAAGAGAACAGATGGAAGCGCAGGGAAGCGAGCTCCCGAAGAAGCTCTACACCTGTGGAGTGACTTAAGGTCACTTGAAGAGACTGAAGATGGCATCTTCCGAGAACTTGTGAAAATAATTACCTCCATCAACGAGGTGGTGTCACCCGCTAGAAATATACACAGAACCGTGAAAGGGGACGTGACTCTAGCGCTAAGAGCAATGGATCGCCTTCAGGCCACTAGGAAGGAAATAAATTTGAAGAAACTCAATTTTCAAAAGAAATTCGGCTTTGAGACTGTAGGTACTGCAGTGTGTCATGAAACAGCATCAATAGCTCTCACAAAAGATGATAGAAGAGCAAAAGCAAAACCGACTGGAGAGGATTGGGAAGATAAACACAATTCCTTTGGAGGCGTTAAGGAAATCATGTCCTTGTCACAAGAGAACAGCGGGCCACACGCGCAAGAAGGCGGTGAAGCCGACGAGACACCGCAACAAGCAATCGCTCGGTGTAATCCTGAAGAAGATGGAGAGTTCACAGAAGTGAAGGCTAAGAAGAAGAAGGAAAAGAGCGGAGAAGCCAAGATGCAAAATAAGCGCAAAGAGGCTATCAAGGTGACCGCAAAAGAAGATACATCGTACGCGGACATTATTAAACACATGAGAAACTCGGTAAACCCGGATGAATGCGGAGCTAAAGTTGCATCATTACGGAAAACAAAGAAAGGTGAGCTACTCATAGTCCTAGAAAACGAGGGAAAAGCTGAAACCTTCAGCGAAACACTCATTGAAGTGTTGAAGGATAAAGCGGAAGTAAAAACTCTCACGAAGATGAAAAAGATAGAAATAAGAGACATGGACGAAACCACAACGGAGGAAGAGGTGGCATTGGCAATAAAAAACACCTTACCGGAGCTAAAGATGACGACACCTATCAACTGCCGTCTACAAAAAAGATACGGAGACACCTTGGCTGCAGTGGTTCTGATGGCGGAAAATGCAGCCGAAGCTCTCTTAGAAAAAGGGAAAATTAAAATTGGGTGGATCTATTGTACAATTAGGGAAAAAAGAGAAATTACCCGGTGCTACAAATGTTCAGGATATGGTCATATTGCGGCACGCGGCTCTGGCGTCGATAGACAAGGAGCCTGCTGGAGATGTGGAAAAAAGGGCACAAATCTATAGACTGCCAAAATGAAGCAGAATGCGTGCTATGCAAGGAAAATGAGAAGCAAAATACGCGTCACGTACAGGGGAGTAAGGAATGCGTGTCCTATAAAGAAGAGCTTGAGAAACAGAAAAGAAAATGGAACTGAAAGCTCTACAAATTAACTTAGGAAGAGGAAAACAAGCCCAAGATTTATTAATGCAGACGGTTAACGAGAAAGATATAGATGTAATTCTAATGAGTGAATACTACAAAAAGCCGAATCATGTTTCCTGGTACCAGGATACCACACGACGGGCAGCAATAGCAATTTGTAACAATAACCTTCACATCAAGAATTCCTGCGAGACTGCGGCAGGGTATGTCTGGGTGGAGACCGAAGGAATTCGCATATACAGCTGCTACTACTCGCCCAACGACACCGAAGCAATTTTTACAAAATATATAGATGAACTCGAGAAAAGCGTTAGGACCGCCACTGGAGACATCCTTATCACAGGAGACTTCAATGCCAAAGCGGCGGACTGGGGCGAATGTAGATCCGACAAAAGCGGGGATATAGTCATAGAATTCATCGCACATAACGATCTGGTTGTCCTTAATAGAGGTAAAGAATTTACTTTCAGTAGAGTGAACACTGGTTCAATTATAGACCTCTCGCTATCCACATCTAAACTCGCTGCACGGGTGAAGGATTGGAAAGTCTTGGAAGAGTACACCTTGAGTGACCACCAGTATATTGAGTTTCACATAGGAAAAAGTCCGGAAATTAATAAAACTACCCAAAACGGGAGAACGGGAAAGACACCATCTTGGTTATTGAGTAAGCTAGACATATCAAAATTGACAGCCTTTCTGGAAGACCAAAAACTGCTAGATGACTTAAAATGGACGAGAAATGAAGAAAATCTTGAAGCCCAATTAAAAACCCTGAATGAGAAAATAGTAGCTGCATGTGAAGCTTCAATGCCTAAAAGAAATAAAGCTCGAAGGAAAGTCCCTGTGTACTGGTGGACGAGGGAAATAGCAACTTTAAGGAAAACGTGTCTTTGTGCTAGAAGGAAAGCAACCAGATCAAAAGGCGATCCGATACTCCAAGCACATTATAGAAGTGCTAGAAAAGAACTCAGAGTAGCAATAAAAAAACGAAAAGAAGAATGCTGGAGAGATCTAATCCTAGAAGTAGAAAATGATCCATGGGGTCTACCCTATAAAATCGTAGCAAAAAAATTAAAAATCAGAATATTCCCAGATTGGATGATCCGGAATGGGTGAGTAAAATCATCGAAGATCTCTTCCCACAACAAGGCCACTGGGCAAGGGATACGTTCGACCCATGTGAAGTGACGGAAGACCAACTTTTCACAAATGTGGAATTGGAGCACGTGGGAAAGCAAATAAAATATGGAAAAGCCCCAGGTCCTGACGGAATACCCATTGAAGTACTAAAGAAAGTTATTGACGTATACCCAAAAATCCTCTTAGACGTCTTCAATACGTGTTTGAAGAAGGGAGAGTTTCCTAAAAAATGGAAACGACAAAAATTAACCTTGCTACGTAAGGGGGATAAACCCCTGGATCAGACGTCATCTTACAGGCCCATCTGCCTTTTAGATACAAGAGGCAAACTTCTTGAAGGCCTTCTCCTCGAAAGACTTTAGAAACATATCGAAGAAATAAGAGGGCTTTCCGAGAGACAGTATGGATTCTGGAAAGGCCGCTCGACGATCGACGCCATCACCACGGTAGTGAAACTAGCGGAAAAAGGAAAAGTGACTGTGCAGGGCAAAAAGGGCTTCTGTGCCCTTGTCGCAATAGATGTCAGAAATGCTTTTAACTTAGCAAGATGGGAACACATTCTGCAAGCACTCAAGAGAAAAAACACTCCAGATTACCTTCTGAGAATGATTAGCAGTTACCTAAATGAAAGAGCAATTATATATTACTGTAAAGAAAAGACGTTGGAGAAAGAAATGACATGCGGCGTTCCACAAGGCTCGAAAATCGGCCCACTTCTGTGGAACGTTTTATACGATGACTTTCTTGAAATGCATCTACCAGAAGGAACGCTGCTAGTAGGCTTCGCGGATGATGCAATCATAGTCAGTCGGGCAGACACTGCCGAAGAACTGCAGATAGTAGTAAATGATAGCCTGGAGAGGGTCAAGAGATGGCTGGATAGCAGAGAGCTACAGATGGCAACAGAAAAAACAGAAGCCATAATCGTCACAGATAAGAGGAACTACACAAAACCGAGGATCATAGTCGCAGGCACGGAAATCACGTGGAAGACTAGCCTCAAGTACCTGGGAGTAGACATAGACTCGAAACTAAACTTCCGACTGCACGCCAAAAATGTGGCACAAAAAGGGGCAGAGATTGTAAGCGGCCTCTCAAGATTGATGCCCAATATAGGAGGACCGAAACATTTTAAAAGACGACTCCTCTCGAATGTAGTTCACGCAAAAATGCTTTACGCGGCACCGGTGTGGGCCGAGAGACTAGGAGTTCAAAAGTGGGGAAAGAAAATGGCCTCCGTTCAGAGAGCAAGCGCAATAAGAGTCACATCTGCGTACAGGACGATATCGCAGAACGCAGTGTTAGTCTTGGCGGGAATCCCTCCAGTTGACCTCTTAGCGCTCGAAAGGGCGGAAGTTTATAATATTTCGAAAACCACGGAACAAAAGGAAACAGAGGAAGTAAAAAAGAAAGCCAGAGAGAAGCTCATGAAGAGTTGGCAAAGACGCTGGGACAACGAAGAGACAGGGAGGTGGACTTACGAACTAATCCCTGAACTGATTAAATGGATAGAGAGGCCATACGGACAGCTGAATTATTACCTAACCCAGGTATTGGGTGGGCATGGAGACTTCAACCAATATCTCCACCGCTTCGGTTACCGACAGGATGCGATGTGTAGATACTGCCACTATCCGATAGATGACGTAAAACATACCGTTTTTGACTGCGAAACATGGCGAATAGAAAGAAAAGCACTGGAAGACCAGCTAGGTGTCCAATTAAAGCCAAACAATTTGTTGACACAAATGTTGGAAACTGAAAAAAGTGGACACAAATTGAACAATTCATTACCATTATTATGACAAAAAAGAAGATAGAAATAACATAAGAAGACCAACATAAACTGGTGCAAAAGCTGCAGCTAAGACCGCCCTCTGCGAAGCAATGCCAAACGGCGGTACCGCAGGGGGAAGAAGGTCTGAACAAGGGTGGCGGTTTTAGTGGGTAAACCTTTGAGGGAGTCCCACACTACCACGAAGGAATATCGTGGTGCCTATAAAAGGTTTCCGCATTCCCATAAACAAAAAAACAAAACAAAAAAAAAAAGATAGATAGATAGGTAGATAGATAGATAGATAGATTAGATAGATATTGTGGTATAGTAATATTATGTAATCGTTCTTAAGGACAAGAAAGTACATGTTGTTTTGAACCACTGGTTGTATTTTTAAAATTACCAAGTTGCGTGCTCTAGTGAGGCTAAGATAACAGGGGATGTGAGAAACAAAGTAAGTGATTTTAGATTCCCTGTTTCCTTTCCAGAACATGGGAAAGGAAATTTACAGTGCACTTATAACAAAGATGACTAAATTGGGTTTCTTCTTTGAAGCGAGAAAAGTTATATGATCATTGGAGGTCTACAGTGACCAATTATTAAAGACACTACCATCCTTGTAAATGTCAGTCCAAATGTTTAAACATTTTTCTATCATTCTCACCTGCAAAGGAATACTTTTTTCTATATTTTTGCACTAATATAAACAATAGACTAAAAATAAACTTTTGACTCAGCTCTCACAATAAATTAGAGTATGTGGACCTTCAAGACTATTTGTTATAAGGAGGGCTCAGATTATGATGAACTAATTTTTTTTTTTAATGACTTAAAAATAAGGGGAAAATGACCTAATTGTTTTACAAAATACCAAAGATCTGTGCAAAAATGTTTGTTTATTCAATAAATTTTACAATTTTAAATCAAATTTATTTATATAAAGTTTATTTTAGGAGGAAATGTAATTCTTAGCTCTGATCTTCCATCCATCAGTTTTGATAGGAGGAGGAAGTTCCTAAAGATCCATGTAATTTTGAGAGTTTGAAAAAGAGTCCACTGCAGTAGTAAATTTTGTCATGAACTGATGGTGCAATACAATTTTTTTTTAGTTTGTCGTTGTAAATTCATGAAACATCAAACAAAACAAACACTCAAAAAGCAAACAAAATGACAAAGATGATGCAAAAGTCTAGTCAAAGAAAGACCTAAAAATAGAAATATGACAAAAAATGACCCCAAAAGTATACATTCCACATACATTTCATGCAAGTTATCACCTACATGTCAATATAAACATTAATTTACAATTTAGCTACATCTAGGATGCACCAATGAAAACGTGTCATCAGAATCCAGTCCCTGGTTATAAGTTAAGTCCAAATATTACATAGCTCACCAAATCACTTCTGGCACCAGAGTCATCAAATCAAATATGCTAATTGTCTTGTTACACATGGTCTCAAATGAAATTCTTTTATTTTAAAGAATAAGCAATTACCATACATTTCATTCCTCTTAATTATTGAATTAACGTTATCTTCTGGATCAATTTCTCTTAAAACCTATGTGAAATAGGACATTGACCTTGTTTGCTGTAGACTCCACTTTTCTTAGACTTCTGTTATTTGGGATCTACTGTTTTGTAGATCATCTGTCTTTAAACCTGCTGGTCTGGAACCATATTACTTGTTTAGTTGTTTCCTTCATCAAAATTGTACATCACTGTTGTTTTGTACAGGGCACCAGGAAAGTCTCTCTGCAATGGAACCAGTGGCTTGTGAGAGTCCTAGCAGTAGAAATTATGGTAGCTTGAATTGCAGCTTGTAAAAAATGAAAACAAAAATTGCATACTCCCCATAATCATTACAGATGCTGGAAGTGTTGTCCCCTTTACTTGTTTCCAAGTGATCTGATTGCTACGAACATAAATGCAATTTTTAATATGAGGTCGTGATTTGGCACAGTGCGGAGAGACTTTCCTGGAACACATTATTTCTTCAGAGACGCAGTCTTGACTATCTTAGATTTTCCTAAAAACTACAAAACTCTATGAAACAACATGTTTATTAAACACAACTAATTATAATTCTAATTTAACTAGTACTAATGAAAATAAATTCCTTCCAATATTTAATCCATTGTACCTGCTAAAAATACTGTAATTATCCATAATTTTAAAACGTAAAATGGTGGACACTAGTACTGACAGCATTGATATGTATTGTGATTACTGACAATAGTAATGATTTGAAAATGTGTTTACACTTATTAATACCATATTGATTTAATAAAACATTTTTCAATCTTTTTTAATTTATTCATTTGTCTGGTGAGCAAAATTAATTCACAAAGTTATGAAAGAATTTTGCTTTAGAGAGCGTGGTTTATTAAGCAAAATTGTGAGAAATATTATGGTGTTATGAGATCACTATGTGTACATTTTGATATTTAATTTTTCTGATTTTTTTCCAGCACAATGAATGTTCTTACAGTTTTGTTTGGTACTCAGCTATTGCATGTGCTCAATATACATCACATGAATGCAAAGTGGAGGATGACAGTGGTGAAGTATATGATCTAAGTCCACTTTCACTAGATGATGATGATTATACTGTCTGGCATAATGACACAAAAGAGTACTGGAAATTTGTTATTAATGTCTGCCAACCAGTTATGTTCGGTAATAATGCCAGATGTATTTCTGAAACTGCAATTTGTATGCAAAATATGCTCGAACCAAACTACCCAAAAAGGTAAGTTCTTTTGAAATATTTTGTTTGTGTGTCTAAATGCGTAGGATGTAAAGGGAAAAAAGAAACCTAAAATATGAACCCTATGTCTTAATTTCTCGTATATGCACTTATATACAGAGTAATATACTCGTACGAAGTATAGAGAAAGTTACGTAATGCTGCACGAAAAAACGGCGAATTTTCGGCAGAAAAACTCTTATTACAGGGCCCTGGTAAGGAAGAAGTGGATAAATCCAGTTGCTAAACTTAGAAAAAAATCTCTAACACGTGGTGCAGCCAGAATCCATGTTTTGTGGGTGCTTGATATCGAAAAATCGATTGAGGGCAAAACGTCTGTGTCCGTGTGTGAACAACGCCAGCGGCTATACCATTCAGCTGATTTTCTCCAAAATTGATATTTCTCAATCGATCTAGCTGACGTCACGGCCCCTTGAATTTGAAACCGATATTTTAATTTTGAATGGTACTTTACATGAAGCCCCTCGGACATTTTCAAAAATATGGCGCCATCGATTTTGATTGTTTGTTTGTTGTTGTTGTTGTTGTTGTTGTTGTTGTTGTTGGATCTAAGTCTAAAGGACGTTTAAGAGAACGGCGCAGGTCTCATGTTCGTTAAAGACACTGGTTTTTCGAAAAATTGAAAAATAAAATTTTTTTCGGCGCCTTCCTACGACTACAATTATGAAGATATATTTTTTCTTAATGAAATGTGTTGAACAAAGATCTTCAAATAAGGTCATGTTGAATTTTTCGAAAATATGAGAATTTTTGGAGTAATTGTACGTCGAACTTAATCGCTCGCTCTGAAAATGCTCCACTTAGTGATCATAAATTTATAATTGAGGCTGTTAGAATGTGTATATAATTTCATATTTCTTTGTTCGTTTCTTACATTGGAGCTTATGTTTTCAAATTAATATTTGTGTAGAAATTATTTAAAAATAATTATGAAATAAAGATTGCTAGCATTCAGTCACCTGCTCCCAATTTACGTAGTTGGATGCCAAGTAAGTTAGAATATGTATTGTAACACACCCACCTACCTACTTTACCACACGTGGTGGGTCGTGATAGCATGAATGCTCGTGAAGCGAGCTTACAATTCTCAGGAAGTAGGTCACTGAAAAATGAAACAACACAAGAAAACCCAAAACATATAGGCGTCACCTCGACTGCCTGAACACACTTTCATCAACTACAATTTACGATTAGATCACTCCTTTCTAAGTTTTCCACTACTAAATTATTTACTCTTTTGGCCCTTTAGTTTTCCGTGCACGGCTTTTTTGTTTCAAATGAATTTGATACTTGTTTCAAAGAAACCCTTTCACAGGTGCTAGCCTTGGGCTTCGCGCTCACTATAATACTGAACGCAAAAAATATACGTGGCATTCACGTTACTTAATTCATACCCCTTTACATGTCACAAAAGCAATTACTTTAAACACAATACAACAGATTGATCTTTCTAGATAATATTAACTGTACAACATATAAAAATTCTGAATCATTTACGTAAAATTGTACAAGGTATAGCCTCTTTAAATGAATCTAATGATACGTGCAGTAAATGGCCTGGAAACTGCCACTCACACAGTTCGAAATACTTCTCCCACCTATTCTAGACGTTTCACCCACTTGTAACTCTGTCGTGTATTTACCACTATCTTTTCCAGCTGAACGCTGCATAAACGTTGCCAGTTCCTTTACCTCACCAGCTCCGCGTCACTCGCCTGTAGGTAACCTTGGGGATTTTCTGCCGCCCGTCCCGCGTTGCCGCCACGTCTCGCGTGCTGTGCTGCGACGAAAGCAGTTCCTTCCGCTCGAACGCCGCCAAGCCTCCAATTTCCACACCTTTCTCTCGTTCCGAACTCGTACTATCCTCGCTCTAGACCAAGCCCTTCTCGCCTACGCTTCTTTCTTCCTGGGGTCGTCCGTCTTCCACCGCCTCGTACACGTTCGTTCGCGCTTCCAGCCTCGAAATTATTAATGTTGCAAGAGTTATGCTCAAATGCTCGGCCGACCTACCACACTTTAGGCATGTGTGGTCTCGGCGTGCAATGTGAGATGCTGGATTTAATTAATGTCCTTCTGCGCGAATTTTACAACTTTTGAAGTTATTTCGACGTCAGTTATTTTGCTTGCTCTCCGAATTATTGTGACTGCAACGAATGATTTTGCACCCTATTCCCTAATCACTTCACTTTTCTAAGATATGCTTTCCGAGCTAGCTTTTAACTATCAAGTTAAAGTAAACTCCTATACTATCTATTTGTACTCGCCGTTACTGTCGTAGCAAAAGAGCTTCTTCTGGTCGCCGTCACAGTTGCCGTAAAAGAGAGTTCCTCCGAGGCGCGCCGCGATACTTATGTTACTCGCGCCTGGGGAAATGTTGGAGGGGTGCATATTCTCCTCCTTTCGTAACCTCTCGGAAGAAACATTACCCACTAGTTCGGGCGTCGTAGTTTGAAAAGCTGCGGGCAGATGGCGCGTTTGCCGGCCATCGCTCCGCCGCGTACCCTAGTCCTCTGTTAGTGGGCTTCTTTACATAGCTGATGGTGGCGTTATGGGGTTGTCTAACCTAACATGTTCTTGGCTCATCTCATGTGGGTGTCTCCCATGAAGAGCTTTGGCCGTCATTGCATGAGAAGTCCGCAACATCCTGTCTCGACAGCTCTATCGGAGTATAGACATCTGCTTCACAAACTGCTTTATGCAGTTTTGATGTATTTGCCGTAGAGTGGAAATACATTCCCATGCTCTTCAATTGCCGACAAAGTTGGTTTCCAATGTCTGTGAGTCCTCTTCCACCCATATTTCTCGGAAGTGTTATACGTTCGATTGCAGACTTTGGATGGTGCATGCGTGCTTTCGTCATTGAAACTCTCATTTTCGGTTGTAAGTTCTCAATATCAGTTTTGCTCCACTTAATAATGCCAAATGAGTAGTTTAAGACTGGGACAGCATAGGTGTTAATAGCTTTTATGATATTTCTTCCATTCAGCTTTGTTTTCAGGAGCTTTCGGGTTCTTCGGAAGAATTCCTCTGCAAGTTCATCTTTCATTTTACCTTGGTCAATGTGCTTTGCCTGTATCACTCCCAGGTATCTGTACGTTTCCTCAGCAGACATCGCTTGTATCAATTGTTTATTTTCAAGTTCAAAGGCTCCCTCTTGGAGCTTTCCTTTTACAATATTCAATGTTCGACATTTTTCCAGGCCAAACTCCATTTTAATACTTTTTGAAAATGATTCCACAATACTCAATAGTTGTTCAAGTTGAGATTTTGTCGAAGCATATATCTTCAAATCATCCATATATAAAAGGTGATTTATGCGATACATCATTCTTGCTCCCAATTTAATTCCAAATCCACATTTAGTGGAATTCAAGAGATTAGATAGCGGATTCATACAGATGACAAACCAGAGGGGACTTCGTGAGTCTCCCTGAAAAATACCTCTTCGCACATTGATTGTCGTATTAGGTTCATCTCTTCGAGTATGCGTTTTACTTCTATTCATAATACGATCTGCCAGCTTCACAAGTTTTGGTGATCGTATACCATTGGCATAACTCATCATACGGGCAATATCACCTCTCAGTATTTTGATGTTCCTGACGAGACCCCTCTCCCAAGGTGGCATCATCCGGCCTCTTTGCTTTTTTCCTGACAGTTTCTCACAGTCTATTCCCAGGGATTTAATAACTACAACTGCAGCACAATATATAACAAGGTGGAGATATTGCAAGTTGTGCGCCGTTTCAATTTCCTCTGGTAGTACCTCGCAATTCATGATATCTATAATACGTGCCATTCGTCTCGATGTATTGATCTTAGGTAACACTGGTCTCATAGTTGGGTTGGTCCCTTCAAATTGGAACATAGCTTCTCTCATTCCCATCTTCAGCGATTCCACCAGTCTTTCGTCTTCAGCTGTAGTTATATTATCTGTTTTAGAGACATTTTTGCGGGACTCCGGGTGAATTTCTGATTCACTAGGTTGTAAGTTGTCAACCTCATCCAGTTCTAGCTCACGACCAACTTCCATTTTAATGGTCTGGAGCCGTGTCTCAGGAATCAGTTTATTACGTAAAATCACTCGATACTGATCAGACACTCTTTGTTCAGTTACGGAATGTTCAGGGAAACGCTGTTGAAATTCTCTAAATAATTTCTGCCTGTATCCAGTCACATCTGTGTCAATTTTTGTGATCCGGTATTTCTTCATTAACAGCCGTTGGCCATTTTCTGCGCTGTGTTGGCAGCCTTGCTTGGGTGGGCGCTGGTTGTAATACCTGCGCAGCACCTTCACCAGGGGAGGCATTCGATGTGAGTTCACTCCTTTCAGACTGTCGCATTTCGGGTATCCCGACCAGGGCCCGTCTGCTCAACTCCTGGTCACCATCGGCTCGCATACTGTCACCCCCAGCGATGGCTCCAGGGGCGCCCCGACGCTCATCGGGTAGCGGCATTTTTTCCGAGGCTTTCTTTCTAGCACGTGTCTCCATACTTAATGGGCGCATTTTATTCCTACTGCCAGGACAACTGTAGCCACTCAGGCTTTGAGAACCGCTGTTGACCTCCATTGGTTCCTCCACCGACTCTCTAGGTACAAGTCCAGTTGGTTGACTTGCACCATCCTGATAGGCCTTATACCAGAATTACCTTCTAGTAGCCTTACCAGGACCTCCTTCTCTCATTAGTTGGTCGACTGTCTCGCCGAAGGGGCTGGATACCACAACCTTGAGACAAGTACGACTGAACAGGGCTCCCCGCGTGACGGGTGAGAGTGGAGTTGGGTATGAGAGGTTTTAGCTTTCATTGATATTCACATCACACCCCTTGAGCCCCTTATTATTATTATTATTATTATTATTATTATTATTATTATTATTATTATTATTATTATTATATTATTAATATCATAATTATGTTATTTCATTTTAAATTGTACCCTTTATTTGTGTTAAATATAAAAATGAATAGATAAGCGGTCATTGTTGGTTGTAACCCATTGTTGTAACACTGCACTGATAACAGAACGTGATAATGATGGCTGCCTTTCGTTCATGGTAATATACACTAATACTTTTATATATTTGTAGATTATTACAATACCATTGTGTTTAATAATTACTTTTCCATATGTTTTGACCTTTTTGGATTTGTTTGCCAACACTATTAGTGTTGTATTATTTATTAACTATTAATACTTTCTTTTAACTTGCATACTGCTAATGAAGAATATTGTAAGGCTTAAAAACTCATCCCATATGTTCGTGAATATTCTGTATACCTTATAAAATGAATTCTATGCCAGAAATATATTTTCATTTAAAGTTTAGAATAAAAAATCTATTGTTAGAAACTATTTAATCTTCACTTGAAACTATTTCATATCCATTACTAATGGTGAGAAATTACATGTTGTTTAGCATCACTAATTTGTATTTCTATTGGATTACTTCCTTAATTGGAAAGTACCATCTGTTTTGAGACATAATATTTGTAGGAAAGTTTACCAAATAGATTATTCAAATATCTAAGTTTTGATGTGAATATCCTTAAAAAAAACGAAAAATCACTTTCCAGTATCAACATATCAAAAATCCATGTAACAAAATTAAGTTTACAAGAAATAATTTTTTGTTCTAAAACTACATTATTTTGGAACAAGGTCATGTAAAAGCATGTTTTTAAACAAATGACTATTGAACACTTTCATTTTACTACGAATCAATTTGCTAGTACTAATGTATTTTGTTCTTAATGTGGTTTCCATTGGGAAGTGACAAATAGTCCATTGAACCCTGGTTGTTTTTTTTTCCAATAATGTGTACCCTTTTTAGTTTTTCTAGTCTTGGTCAGGCATCTTCTTTACAATTTGATAAAATAAAGAAGGTTCTGAAAGTTGACTATTCTGGTGGAGGCACATGCCATGACGGAAGGGGAGGAGGAAACTTCAATACTGTAGATAAACATTCTACAATAATTTTCATCTGTGATAGAGAAGTATGAGTTTGTTTTTCCTTCAGGTTAACTCTGCTAATTTAAGAAAAGTGTGCATTGTGATTATGACCTTAACATGTTTCCTTTTTATTTCAGTCACCTTCGTATCCTAAACTTACTAAACAAAATGGTTGTTATTATGAATTTGAATGGAGAACGAAATTTGCATGTTCTACGAAAATGGAGCCTATTCATGAGGACAATAATTGCAAAGCTGATAACCCTTATTCGGGTGTAAGGTAGGTATCAGGTGTTCTTGTTTTGTTTTAACATCATATTCTCTATGAATTATATGGATCTTCAATGGACAAACTGATACACATTGTTTTGAATTTTGTAATCTTTATATGCTAAATATATTACACAACCTATCAATGCTTTACTTTCTTGTATTCATGTAAGTTTATAGAGAGGGAGTAATACACATAGTATTGATAAAGTTATGTAATGCTGCTGAAAATCGATTTTAAGCTTTCCACATAATACACATATTGGGGTCTCCCGATACTGAGAAAAGTGTTTTTCTTTTTTTCTTCTGCAAAACTTCTGGCACGCTGGCCGGTGAACTGGCTCTCCATCTGGCACTCTGTCTATAGTGTCTTGAGTGCAGATCAGACAGTTCATATTGCTCCATCAACATGAACTGTGTCGACTTTGTCCATCAGTAGAGTTGTTGTTCATGCTAACTTCCTATGAAAGTCTTTCACATTGGCTAAAGAAAAGCAGCAAATTATGCAGTCTTTGATTTTGACTTTGCATGAAATGATTGTGCTAACCAAAAAGCTTGCTCAGAGTAAAAATATTAGAAAACTGTCTAGTACAAGAAAGTCTGTGCCTCCACTAGTTGTTATTGCAGTTTTACATTATACTGTGGTATACATAGTAGCTTTTGTTGATTACATGTAAATAAGTTTATACAATAAAGACGAGGTCAACCTGTACATTTACAAAATTATTTTGTATCCTTTTTAGGGTGGACCTGACTTCATTTGGTGGTCATGAACACCTTATTAAACACCCATCTGGAAGACAGTTTAGATTTGTTGTTTGCGGTTCACTGAATAATGAGAGTTCAAACGGCGTTGGTAAGTGAAAAATATAGGAGAGAGGGATAAAGGAACAGGGAAAGAGGGACAAAGAAAGAAGGGGAAAAGAGAGAGTGGGGAGGAAGAGAGAGAAGAGGAGAAAGAGAAGAAAGTGGGAGGGGAAAAAGAGAAAGGGAAAAGAGTCAGAAGGAAAAAGAGAGCAGGACAATGTCTGCCGGGTTCTGCTATTGATCTAATTTTAGGATTAGAGAATGACAGGTTAAAGGTGATCTTTTATGTGCATATCAGCAAAAAGGCATTCTAGAAAATGTAGTTGTACTGTAACGATCCCACTCGGGATACGACTGCCAGGGCTCGGCGCCAGGCGTGCTCTACTGTTGTTGCATATTCTGCTGCATGACTTGAAGCCGCCCCCCCCCCCAGCTGATTGATGGATATAAAAGGATAGATCCAGCCCAAGCATCCATCTCATGAAATTTTTTTTATGAAATTAATTTGTATTTAGCATGAAAACAGAATTCAATTTTTATACCTGTATTGTATTTAATATTTGAAATATTTGCATTGTACATTGTATGATCATATAATGTCCTGACTTGTCATACATGGCTTATGCTGTATTTATGTGACAAATCTATATCTATATATATAAAAGAAAGTCGTGTTAGTTACACTATTTATAACTCAAGAATGGCTGAACCGATTTGGCTGAAAATTGGTGAGCAGGAAGCTTAGAGCCAGGAGACGGACATAGGATACTGTTTATCCCGTTCGACAGCGTTCCTGTGTAAGAACGCACGTTTTTGCACGTTTTCGCGTGATTTCGCATGTTAGCGGTCATTGTTGCCAGTTGTAACTCATTGTTGTAACGCCGCACTGATAACGGAAGGCGATAATGATAGCCGCCTTTCGTTCGCCGTTATAACTATATATAGTCGTGTTAGTTACACTATTTATAACTCGAGAACGGCTGTACCGATTTGGTGAGCAGGAAGCTTAGAGCCAAGAGACGGACATAGGATACTGTTTATCCCGTTCGACAGCGTTCCTGTGTGAGAACGCACGTTTTTGCACGTACGCAGTGCAACAAGGATAGTAAGTTTCTCACAGTGAGTGCAACGCGAGAAAAAGGTGGGACCGGCTGTTAAGGCGGAACAGAGTTCGCCGGGTCAGCTAGTATATATATAAAAGAAAGTCGTGTTAGTTACACTATTTATAACTCTAGAATGGCTGTACCGATTTGGCTGAAAATTGGTGAGCAGGAAGCTTAGAGCCAGGAGACGGACATAGGATACTGTTTATCCCGTTCGACAGCGTTCCTGTGTGAGAACGCACGTTTTTGCACGTACGCAGTGCAACAAGGATAGTACAGTTTCTCACAGTGAGTGCGACGCGAGAAAAAGATGGGACCGGCTGTTAAGGCGGAACAGAGTTCGCCGGGTCAGCTAGTATATTATATTATTATATTATATACTGTATACTACCTGTATGCGCAGATTGCGACATCTGCCGGCGGCCCTCGAACTAGCTGGTCCCAGACTGTTCGTGGCGCTTATGCAAAGTCCAGAAAATTCTCGACGGCGTCCGCCGAGTATAAATTCGCGGCGGCCGGGGACCGCGAGTCAGTCTTAAGTCTGAAGTGGAAGCTGAGCTGTGAAGTGTGTGCATCGCGGTGAATAGTGCAGCGGTTGTACTCAGTGACGTGAACTGTGACCAGTGCAGTGAACTGTGGCCAGTGCAGTGAACTGTGGTCAGTGTATCGAACAGTGGTCAGTGCTTAGGACTGTGCGACAGTGCCAAAGAAGTGAACAGGGTAAATAAATAATCAAGAGAAGTTTAATGTAAATAAATAATTAAGAGAAGTGTAGTGTAAATAAATAATCAAGAGAAGTGTGCCTTATAAAGAAATAATCAAGTGAAGACTATCTGCACATAAATCAAGTGTTTTCAGTGATCGTGTGAAGAAACAAAATAAACGTTTTTGTTAAAATAATACCAGAGTTTTAATTCATCACCTAGAATCGTTACAATTGGTGTCAGGTGTGGGGTCAAAATAGTAACGTGTGGTGAATTAAAACATTAATCAAGATGAATTTCACAAAAGTTTTACGGGATCTCAAAGTGACGGAGCTGAATTAGGAGTTAGAAGAGGGAACAAGACACTTCTGGAACGAAAGCAATATTAGAGGTAAAAATGGAGTAAATATATAGCAACTACAGTCAGATGCAGCAGAAAAACATTCCTATATACTTGCAAAAGATAAACATTCTGCACCATAATGTTCAATCCCTTTCAAATAAAATTGAGTTTATCAAGGCAGCTCTACAGAGCGATTTAAATCAAATGGATGTTCTTTGCTTTACAGAACATTGGTTATCTCCTAATACACGTATGATTAGATTGTTTACTAAAGGTAAATAAAATTATTCATTGATTACTTGATGCAGGAGTCATTGGAAGCGGTTTATAATACTGTTGATACAAACGACAAATATAATTCTTTTTTTTTCAACTCTTTCATTTCATTTTAACACTTGCTTTCCCCTTCAAAAAATAAAATTAAATACTTCACGGAAAAGCAATTCTTGGATAACACAAGGGATTAGGACATCTTATAAAAACAAGCGAATTCTTTCTTTCATTTCTAAACGTCATGACGTATCTCACGATTTCCTCTTCTACTTTAAAAAATACAAATCATTGTTAAGAAAAGTCATAAGTCAGGCCAAAATCATGAAAAACGATCAGGATATTTTGAACTCAAATAAAAAACAAAAGCAATGTGGAATGTAATAAAAATACGACCAAATCACCTAGAAACCTTGTAGAAAATGTTTTAAAATAAAACGATATAAATGTGAACGATCCGGCAACAGTGGCTAGTCTCTTTAACCAATACTTTTCGAGAATTGTTGCCGATCTCACTAAGAGTAATTTTGGGCAGTTCACCCAAAATTTTAGACACGATGTTCATTTCCGAAACTTCGTCCTATGGAATTCTCAAAATAATCGGTAAACTAAAAAATAAGTATTCGTCGGGTTTAGATGAATTCCCGGATTCTTTGTTAAAGACCTGTGCGTATGTCATTATACACTCCGCTAACACATATATAATGCATCCTAATGCACTGGAACGCTTCCAGATATTTTCAAAATGGCTAAAATTAAGCCGCTCTTCAAAAAAGGAAAGAAAAATGAAATTCAAAATTATCGGCCCATTTCTCTTCTGTCAGTTTTTTCAAAACTATTAGAGAGACTTTTACGTACGAATGGAAACCCTTCTCAGTAAACGACGCGCTTTCAGATTGCCAACATGGATTTAGAAAATCAAAATCAACGGAAACAGCCATATTTTCTTTTCTGAAAGATGTCGCTTCATCATTGGATCAAAACGAGGCACCTATTGGATTATTTTTAGATCTCTCAATGACTTTTGACGTCATTGATCATGATATTTTACTTTCAAAATTACCTTCATATGGAATCCGTGGTATTGCTCTAGATTGGTTATGTTCGTACCTTAAACAACGATCTCAGACAGTGGATATACCTTACTGGAATGATGGAACATTACGTACGAAACTTTCCGACTCTTTGCCCATTGCACGTGGAGTTCCTTAAGGATCGAGTTGAGGCCCTATTCTATTCCTACTTTACGTAAACGAAATGCCCTCGACGATTCGAAACGGAAGAACGGTTCTCTTTGCGGATGGCCTTCCATGGCCGTTGCATGCGCGCACCTGTTGTAGTTCGCATTCACGTTATCCGACTACCCTGGCGCACTTGACCTTGCCCAACAATATTTCGCTTTCCCCCCCTCACTCTCACTCACGTTTCCCAGCATCGTGATGGACGCACCTGCTAGCGTTTTACATCCACATTGCACTGCACAAAAGAATTGCACTTGTCGTTTTCCCGTAATAACTTAAAACTAAACAGGCTTCGTTCTTGCTCATAAAAGAAATTCTTATACCTAATCTTAACCTAATACTTATATACTATCTTAATAACTATACTTGCTATCACACACAATATATGTCATATTTTTTTATGCATTATTGTTTCAAATCAGGGGCTCCCTATATGGCTTGACATTGAATATGTTTTGCACACCGATTTTCTGACCTTCCTGAGCTAAAACAATATTATTGTTTTCTAATACTTTGGTGACAGTATATGGACCGTCATATAATGGAAGAAATTTCCGAAACAATTTCTCCTCCGATGAAGACGAATGAGGCGATCGAACTAAAACCTGATCCTCCACGTTAAACGTCCCCTTTTTAAATTGTTTCTGGGCCCTCTTCCGTTGTCTTGCCGACTTCTGCAGTTGGTCGTACACGATTCTTTGATCTGCTGTCACCGTTCTCAAACCGCTAACCTCGGGTGGTATTCTTACGTTGTCGAACGGCCTCTTCTTCTTGACACCGAAGTGTACCTCCCACGGGGTCACATTGGTACTCGAATGCGGTACGGTATTCAGAACTTCGTTGAGCACCGGAACAGCTTCGAACCATGCCCTGTGATTTTCCGCGACATACACCCGGAACAACCGTGACAGTTCTCTCATTACTCGTTCGCTAGTATTACTCTGCGGGTGCCGTACTGCTGTGAAGTGAATGGAAATCCCCAGCGTCTCCATTTCTTCCTTCCACTTGTCACTCGTAAATTGGGTACCTCTGTCGCTTAATATTCTTGTCGGTTTTCCACACATCTCAATAAATCGCTTCACTTGCCGTATGCAACTGGTGGCGTTGGGCTTCTTTATTGGAAAAATCTGTACAAACTTCGAAAAAACATCCAATATCACCATTAAATGTTGGTTTCCGAACCTAGTCTTCGGCAGCGGGCCATATAAATCTACTGCATACAATTCACGGGGCCCTCGCGGTATAATAGGTTGCCATTCACCCTCGTAGCATTTGTTCGGCTGTTTCGTTTTTTGACATACGTCACAAGAACTCGCTATCTACCGCACCTCCCTTCCCATATTTGGCCAATAACAGTAATCCGATAAAATCTGTGCAATTTTCCCCCCTCCAAAATGCCCATAATGCTCATGCGTGGAAGTAGCTAGCTCCTTACGATTTTCCTCTGGAATCCATATCCGAAATTTCTCTCCTGTGCTACCGGTTCTTCTTAATAATATATTTTCATAAATCTTCCAATTATTCACGTCTTTATCCTTCTCCTTTCGTATTTGATTCTCGTCATAGGGCTGACCACTAACCATCTTCACTATTTCTTGCACAACACCGTTGCGCTGTTGCATATCGATCACCGCCCTTGTCGTCCATCGTGGGTTGATTTCTCGTACTCTAATGACTGTCATTACGCTCTCAAACACCCCTTTTTCTTTCACCTTTATCCTTGACAGATAGTCTGGAAGCAAATTCTTCCGACCTTCACAATATTCGATCTCGAATTGAAATTGTTGTAACCACAAAGTCCAGCGTAGAAGCTTATCGTTGTGAGTGTGGCTTCTCATAAGAAATGTTAATGCCTTGTGGTCCGTAATAATTGTGAATGGACGCCCTACCAACAATGTCCTAAATTTTCGGGTCGCCCATACAATAGCAAGTGCTTCCAATTCTGTCACTCCAAAATTTAATTCGCTTCCTTTTAACGTGCGACTGTCTAAAGCAATTATTTGCAGCTCTCCACATTCACCTAACTGAAATAACATCGCCCCCAATGCGAACCCGCTGTCTGTCTGCAAGTACATACGGCGACGAAAATCGGAGTATTGAACTACGTACGTGCGTTCGAAAGCACTCAACAACTGCTCGAAGGCTTCTTGGCATTGTTGAGTCCATTGCCACCTGCTCCCTTTCTTCAACAGGTGCAACAACGGCACTACTTTCTGCGAGTAATTCTTTACGAATCGCGCATAATAATTGCAAATTCCGAAAAGTCGACGCAATCCTCGCACATTCTTGGGTGGTGGTAAGCTCCGAATCAATTCTCTCTTGTTCTCCTGTATCTTCATCCCTGCACTCGAGATTTCGTGTCCCATGAACTGCACCTTTTGACGACAAAATTCACACTTTTCTAAGTTCAATTTTAAATTGTACTCTCTGAAAATCTCTAATAATTTCTTCAAATCCTTCAAATGGGACTCCAAATCAGGTGAGAACAAAATAATGTCGTCGACGTACATCACTATGGTGTTCTTCAAGTCCGCCGGGATCACATCGTCGAGATACCTGATCAACGCTGCTCCAGAATTTTTCAACCCGAATGGCAATCGTGTAAATGAATATACAGTTCCTTCAAATTTAAAACTAATGTATTGCTGACATCCAGCTTCTACCTCTATTTGCCAATACGCGGATGAAAAATCTAACGCGCTGAAGATCTTCGCCCCTCCTAACTTCATAACCATTTCACTTACAGTAGGTGGCGTCTCGTATCGTGGAATTGTGACCGTATTTAACCTTCTCGCGTCAAGACACAAACGAATGTTCCCGTTCTTCTTTACTACTACAACCAACGGACTAACGTACGGGGTTATTGCCTTTCTAATAACGCCCTTCTGCTCCATCTCTTTAATCAACTGGCGCACCTGCCCATGATACACCTGTGGTACGGGATATTGCTTCGTAGAAAACGGCGTAGTATCCTTCAATTGCAGCTTAAACTTGTAGCCCTTCACCGGCTCTGACGACTCCCCAAAAACTTCAATAAATTCCCTTAGCAACTGGCGAACTCGCACCGGACAGCCCTCTTGATCGATGACCTCCTCCGCGGCCCTTTCCACATTCTGAAGAGTCTCTTCCATGGTAGCTTGAAGCTCGTTTCCTTCCGCCTCCGTACTATCAAGTTGAGCGACCACTGACCTGCTTCCAATAAAACCTTGCGACTTTAGCGTTATTCTCCTCGCTCTCACGTCGACAACGGCTTGGCAAGCATCCAGTGCATCCATCCCAATGATGACGTCACGGATCAGCCCCCGGACAACAATTGCTGCTACCTCTATTGTCACCTCTCCTAAATCTATTTCCAACCAGATTTGCTTCCCTGTGGTGTTTGCCGCTCTTCGATTAGCCATGATCACGCGAAGCTTCCGCGTCGGCAGTTCTACCAACATATGCCCCTCTTTCTGCACCTTCTTGCAAAATTCTTCCGATACCGCACTAATACTACTACCCGTATCTACCAGCGCTCGAACTTCCTTCCCGTAACACCTGCCTTGCAGAATCAAACATATACTTGGCCCTGCGCCTTCTGTTGTTTCCTCTCGAAGCAATTCATCACCTTCGACCACAATGCTCGCTATTGCCACAATTGTCACGACATCCTTTTGCCTCTCGTTTGGTTCGATCCACCTTCTCGCACCAAACGCGTCTAGTTTTCCTTCCTTGCCGTTAGTTCCCATCGCCCTTGCGCCCCTTCCGTCTTTGCCTGATTACGATCCCTGGCTTCTTGCTCCGATCGTTCCGCGCCTGCTCGTTCGCCGTCCTTCGGCTTCGGTTTTCGTTGCACCTGTCCGTCCTGTGACGTTTCTTCCCTCCCTCGAGGCTTGTCTTCGCGCACCTCTATTGCGCACACATCATGCCGATATCGCCCTCCATTGTATCGGTTATTGCCATTACCATTACCGGAATTCGGACCTTTCCCGTTACGCCCGTCCCGTTCATTCTCGTCGTTCGCCTGATCGAACCGACTTTTTCAATTAACGCGTCAATCGTCTCCGGCATATTGTTCCAAAGCAAATTTCTTATCCCGCTCGGCATCTGTCGTATGAGGATTCGAATAATTTCCGCCGGGTTAAATTCTTCGCTGCATACCTTAAATGCACTAACTTTCCGGGTGACGAAATCGCTCATAGTTTCGGCGCTTCCTTTCCGATACCGTTCTGACATCAGCCGGTATTTCAACTCGAACCTATGGTGTTGGTTCCAATACCTCTCTAGGAACTTTGCGCGCCATTCCCCATACTTTCGCGGTGTCGGCGTCAATGCCTGCCACCAATATTGCGCCTTGGAACTAAGGGCTTCTTCGACAAACCTCAACTTCGTCCCTTCCGGAATATCATTAACTTTGAAATAGTTCTCGAGTGCTGTCAAGAACGAGTACGGTTGCTCTCTACTTTCCCCATGGAACCTTAAGTAATTTGGCAACGTTGCATGCCCCATCGCATAACCGTTGCCACTCGCTCGACGTGCTGCATACACCTGTTGCTCTAGATCCGCAATTTTGTCCAAAATCTCCTTGTCGACTTCTTTCGGCGATCCTACACCTGTTAACTTCCAATTGTCTATTTCTCCCTGGACAGCCGTTCTAATATTTTCATCTATTCCACTAATAGATTCTTCGACCCGACCTATGCGAACATCCTGCTGTTGCGACACTTCTCTGAAGTCCCGCACGTTCTTGCCTATATCCGACAATCTCGCTTCCTGTCGCTGCACCGATTGTTGTAAGGTGCCCACGGTCGATTGGATTTCGCCCACACCTGAACTGATCTGTTGATTGAAAACCTCCTGCACAGCAAAACGGGTCTCGGATGTTTCCTCTACCGCTTTCGTGTCCCGTTCCAATCGTGTGAAGCGCGCGATCGCCTCAGCTTTAAACGCGCTCACCTCTTCCTGAACCTTCGACACCGCGGCCTGCACTTCACTTTGCAATTTGCTCAATACGACATTTATTCCTTTATTTTGCTCTGCGATTTCCTCGAATTTACTTTGTAAACTGATTTCTATCTGAGCGTTATTACCTTCTATTTTGGCGCTCATCTCTTGCATATACCGAAACATCATAGCAAGGGTCGGTTCCGGTACATCTTGTGCCTCCGCCGGAACTTCACCTACAGTCAGCTGACTCCTAGCTGCCCCTTGCGCATTAATCGCAATATTTCCTTCCCCTTCTAATTCCACATCCTCTAACCGCTGATACTCCTCGCCCTCCTCGTAGGCAGAAATTGTTTCGGAATCGGACGCGTTGCGAACACTAACAACTTTACCACTTCGCGTCTCCATCTCGCTATCTTATTCTTTACCCAGCGCAAAGCACAATTTACCAGTCCCCACTTATCCAGGCCTCAAGTTGCAGCGCCATTTATGTAATGAATCCCTTTCTTCTTACTATCTATTCTATTTGCCCCACCGTTGGGCCGCCATTTAATATAATGAATCCTACTCTTTCATCTATTATTTATTTATTCTCAGCTATCTATTTATCATTCATTAATTTTATCCTCTAACTTCTCTACGTTATCTATGCCCGCGCTTTTATCAAATATATATATATATATATAATAAATCCCCTTTTTTTCTCTTTCCCCTTTTTAACTATCTACTGCCGTGGATACGCTGGCGTTCCTATACAGGAATCGCAGTGAGGTAACTAGATTGTGCGTGCTAGGTTAAATTACTACAAACATCTCAATTGATCCAGAACGAACCGCATTTCTGGTTCGATCATTTATTTACGTTGCTAACTTCACCCTATTTCCATTTCTACGGCGATAATTCACCGTCTTCCTTTCTACGTTAACATATATCATATAACATCAACATACACAAACAAACAAAAAACAACAAAAAACATAATACACAATAACAAAAAAAATCA